>JAAGEH010002531.1:73612009-73669769 GCA_011751065.1 Lasiurus cinereus
AAAAAAAATGCATAAATTAGCAATATGAAGTACTTCTGGAAATGAAAATGACGGTGATTTTAAGATATAGAGGCATGCAGAAACCAGTTTGACTCAGTGGATAGAGCGTCTGCCTGTGGACTGAAAGGTCCCAGGTTCTATTCCGGTCAAGGGCATGGTTGTGGGTACATCCCCAGTAGGGAGTGTGCAGGAGGCAGCTGATGGATGTTTCTGACTATCTCTCTCCCTTTCTCTCTAAAAAAAAAAAAAAATCAATAAAATAAATATCTTTAAAAATATATTTTATTGATTTTTTTAAAGTCCTCAGAACAATGCTCTATCCACTGAGCCAAACCAGTTAGGGCCAGAGGGATTTAATTTTAAAAGCTCTTAACTTGGTTTCAAACTTGGGCTATCAAATCCTTTGTTTTATAATATGACCAAAGAAAAACTAATTTTCTATTATAAAAAGACAACTCCAGCATTCAATTAACAATGAGTTTTTCCAATTAAAATATAAGAGAAAGTCTCAATTGTCAAATAAGGGTTTTTAAATAATGCAATAAAAGAATGAAGGTGGGTTGAGTATTCTTTTTCTGAATTATTAATCAGTGTAAAGTTCACTCAGTTTCATGCTCAGTCATTCAAAACGATTATTTAGCGAACAGCATCATAATTAGAAAAAGGTTTCTAGTCAAGACTTTAATGATTTGTAGGATATCTTCTTGCCATCAAGAAGAGGATTAAAAACTAAAAGGAAGCTAGGAAGTATTTTTCTTGTTATTTTTTTTTCTTTTCTTCTAAAACAAATAAACCAAGCTGACCTCAGAACTTCAGGAGGACGCTCTCACAGAGATGACCAGTGGGAATGTCCAGTGCAGCAAGCTTTCCCCAAACAGCACGGGAATGAGCAGAAAGAGCCCCTAAAAATGAGCACCCCTCTCCCTTTTAAGAATAAATCCTAAGACAAAACACCAGGAGTGCCAAAGAGGTATTCATGTACAAAGAGAGATAAAAATCACACAACCTAACAGGTTCAGCGTTAGGGTAAAAATTAAACATATTTTTATATATCCATGTAATAGATTAGTTCCAAAGTCTCTCAAAATAATATTGAGAACGCATGTTTAATAAGGAAATGGCAAGAACATGGTTTGTAAGATTTTAAAAAATTATCTGTGAACGTGTACCTGGTGATTAGACGAGGGAATACACAGATATGTAATTCACAGAGAACGAACAGAAGGAAATAACCCAAAATCTGAAGTACTGTAGTTATTTCAGGCAGAGTCAGAAGATTTTCATTTTCCCAAAAAAGCAGCCTTGCAGCCAAAACCGGTTTGGCTCACTGGATAGAGCGTCGGCCTGCGGACTGAAGGGTTCCAGGTTCGATTCCAGTCAAGGGCATGTACCTTGATTGCGGGCACATCCCCAGTGGGGGGTGTGCAGGAGGCAGCTGGTCAATGTCTCTCTCTCTCTCATCGATGTTTCTGACTTTCTATCCCTCTCCCTTCCTCTCTGTGAAAAATCAATAAAATATATATTTAAAAAAAAAAAAAAGCATCCTTGCAAGTGTATTCCAATGATACCCACTGGGATTTCTGCAAAGGAGAATGAAGGCTGAGGGAGTCGGTTTCACCGCAGGCAGCAGAATGACAGGCGCACCCCACGTGCAGAGCCCATGCCCAGTCGGTCGGTCGGTCGGTTGGTCGGTCAGTCAGTCAGGCATCCTTACCACACACATGATGTAGGACAGGATGGCCCCAGAGGAGCCAATGAGCGCGCCCACGATGGTCAGCAGGTTGTTGTTGAGCAGGAAGCCCTCGGCGCACAGGGCCCAGCCCGAGTAGCTGTTCAGCACAGTGATGACCACGGGCATGTCTGCGCCCCCGATGGCGGCCGTCAAGGTCACACCCTGGGACGAAAAGCAAAGCGCAATACGAATGAATGCGATACACACACAGCCTGTGCCCTCGAACACCTCGCTTCCTCAGCATTCCGGTTTTCCAACGGCTCTCGTTAAGCCAGTCTGCCTACGATGAGGCACCCCCTGTCTGGCCAAGTGTCCCGCAGATCCAGCACAAGTAAACACTGAGCCACCGCCCCCACCAGAGTCCCCCCACCATCTCTAAAAGGCTGTGATGGAAAGCAGGCAGAAACGGGAGAGGAATCCACACGGGGAAACCAGGGGCATTGCTCAGTGCATTTCCCAAGTTTTATGGCTTTAGCTTAAGAGCAGGCCCTGTTGTGCCCAGTGAAACCGCTAAAACAAAATACGATCCCACAGTCTCGCTAGTTTGGAGATCAGAGGGCAGGGTTTAGGGCGACGAAGGCAGTGGGGAGAGTCAGAAATAAGTTCAGCGGAGGAGTGGGCTAGAGAAAGCCCCAAATTCTGTGCATGAACTCTGCCCACATCTCTGGCTGAGTCCTGAACGAGGGCCATAGGCGGGCAGACTCCAAGCAATCCTCCTGAAGATGAAGTAACAGCAGATTGTGGAGATGTAAACTATGCAGAGGAAAGACAGTTAGTAATATTGTAGTAACCCTGTATGGTGCCAGGTGGGTACTTGAAAAATCGGGGGGATTCTAACCGCTATGCGGTACATCAGAAACTAAGACAACGTAATACTGAATGTAAACTCTGGTTGGAATTATTTTTAAATATATTTTATTGGTTTTTTTAGAGAGGAAGGGAGAGGGACAGAGAGTTAGAAACATTAATGAGAGAGAATCATCGATCAGCTGCCTCCTGCACACCCCCCACTGGGGATGTGCCCGCAACCAAGGTACATGCCCTTGACTGGAATCGAACATGGGACCTTTCAGTCTGCAGCTGACCCTCTTGTCCATTGAGCCAAACCAGTTTTGGCTGGAATTTTTTTTTTTTTAATTGCAGCTGACCCCTGCCACAGGGGAGCCAGAATCTGAAATCTGGATCCAGCCTGATGAGCTGCCTACAAAAACTAATAAAGAAATCATTATAACCAATACTCTTTGGAGGCACACAACAGACTCCAAAGTTTCTATCATTCAATATATCCATGATGCAACCCCAAATCACTAAACTAGAGAGGAAAAGGGCTTGTGGAAAGAAAGATTTTTGCTTTTTATTCCACATATTCCTATATACTCTGAGTTTGTTACAATGTGAATGTATTCATGTATTGCTAAATTAGGTGAAAGCCAATTATATTAGGCCATGACATATTTTACTCATTCTTATAAAGTCATTAAGTATTTTTAATCAAATTCAACTATCCTCAAAAGTAGAAATTTTTGGAGTTTTACATTTCAATGCACAGGTTTGATTTGGGCACTTTTTTTTACTTCTTCTGTCCTGTTAGATAAAAAAAAAATCAAACTATTTTTCTTTGGTTCAAAATAAAACAAAAATCTATGCTTTGTAAGTCAAAATAAAAATAGATCATCAGGCCAAAACCGGTTTGGCTCAGTGGAGAGAGTGTCGGCCTGAGGACTGAAAGGTCCCAGGTTCGATTCCGGTCAAGGGCATGTATCCTGGTTGTGGGCACATCCCCAGTGAGGGGTGTGCAGGAGGCGGCTGATAGATGTCTCTCTCTCATCGATGTTTCTAACTCTCTATCCCTCTCCCTTCCTTTCTGTAAAAACTCAATAAAATATATTAAGAAAAAAATAGATCATCAGTGGTTGTATACAGATAGAATTTTAAGTTACTTAGTGTTCTAAAGGTTCTGTGCTGAAATCACAGCCAAACTCTTAAAATCGGTCTCATTTTGCCCAGCTGGTGTGGCTCAGTGGTTGAACATCCACCCATGAAATAAGAGGTCATGGTTCAATTCCCGGTCAGAGTATATGCAAGGGTTGCGGGTTCGATCCCCAGTAGGGAGCGTGAAGGAGGCAGCCCATTGAAGATTCCCTCTGGTCGTTGATGTTTCTATCTCTCTCTCCCTCTCCATTCCTCTCTCTGAAATCGATAAAAATATTTTTTTAATAAAATAAAATAAAACATATCTCTTCCGTTGGGGGGGGGGGTCTTAAAGAGAGAGGACTATAACTAGACTACACCCGGATAAAACACAACGAGTTCCTCTCCAACTCTTACCATGATGGCAGAGAGCGCTGACACGGAGCCCAGGCAGAGGATGCCGGTGCCGAAGCTGGGGTCCAGCATGTAGGGGATGATCCCCCCGAAGCTGGCCGCCAGCAGGCCCGCGTTGAGCATGTGCCTCCCGGGCAGCAGGAGGGGCGCGGAGTTGAGGATGCCTGCAGAACCAAGCACAGGCCGTCAGCACCTCAGAGCCCCCCCCCCTCCTCCCAGTGTCTGTCCCCTAACCCTACGCTGCCAAATGCAACATCAGAATGAAAAGATGGCATTGGAAGCATCCCAGCTACCACCAGACACTGAAACAGAGGAGCCATGAAACAGAGGAGCCAGTTCCAGCTCGCCCCCAGGGCAGAAAACCAGCGGGATGCTGAAAGGTCACCTTCCCGAGGGACCGACACGGAGGTTAAATGCTGTTTTCTCCCCTTAAAACCTCAGAGCAGCGTCCTAGCACACCAGCATTCCTGGTTCCATCCCCCGAGCCCGAGAGGAGGGCTGGTCTGCTCGCTATTTCCCAGGACAAAGGGGAAGACAGGATGTCTTGGGCGGGCAGTTCTTCCTGTGGCGCTTAAGTTCCAGGGAAGTACCCGTTTCGTTCTAATGAGCTGACTACTGAGAGGCAAGACCAGATATTTAAATATATATTTTATTGATTTTCTACACTACAAAGAGGAAGGGAGAGGGATAGAAAGTCAGAAACATCGATGAGAGAGAGACATCAATCAGCCGCCTCCTGCACGCCCCCTACTGGAGTTGTGCCCGCAAGCAAGGTACATGCCCCCAACCGAAATCGAACCTGGGACCTTTCAGTCCGCTCTATCCACTGAGCCAAACCGGTCTTGGCAAGACCAGATTTTTAAATCACAAACTAGTTTCTCATGTTTTCATGAAAACGCCGGAAGCAGCCTGGGTGGGGGTTTTCTTTACGTCTGTTTTCATGCGGGGGTTTAGCAGTAGCAAAAGTCGCCAACCTAGAGCCCAGAAATGTGTATCTGTTTTCAAGATAAGTGCAGTAGCCCTAGCTGGTTTGGCTCAGTGGATAGAGCATCGGCCTGCGGACCGAAAGGTCCCAGGTTTGATTCCAGTCAAGGGCATGTATCCTGGTTGTGGGCACATCCCCAGTCGGGGGCGTGCAGGAGGCAGCTGATGGATGTCTCTCTCTCATCGATGTTTCTAACTCTCTATCCCTCTCCCTTACTCACTGTAAAAAATCAATAAAAATATATATATTAAAAAAAAAAAGATATGTGCTATATACCAATCACACAAATGCATTCAATGAGCTTCCCTCTGCTCTGGAAGCCTCGGTTTAGGACGATGTCACTTTGTCCATATGTATCAGCCAATGTCAGTCCCTCCCTCTGCACACATTCCCGTGTCCTGGTTTCCTGCACTAACTGCCCGCAGAAGCAACAGCTGCAAGCCTCACAAGACTCCCTGAGTCCTGTAAGGATCAATGCAGGTGAGAAAAGAGGTTTACAGTGGTACCTCGAGATACGAGTTTAATTCATTCCGTAACCTTGAGGCGTGGGAAACTATGAGACGCTCGAGTCGCGGTAAACTGGTGGGTTGTGTGCAGCCGGCCGATCCATGCGATTACTTGTATCTCAACTGTTGCTCGTATTTCAAAGCAAAAATTGCTCGCTCGATGGCTCGTATCTCAAAAATCTCGTATGTTAGGGCACTCGTATCTCGAGGTACCACTGTAGATATATTCTGAGGGCCACGCAAACGCTTGGCCTAACAGGTTCTGCTGCTCAGCTGCTTTCTGACATCCTAACAGGCTCCCCTCGCCCCGCTAACCAGCAGAGACCCACCTCCCTGTGGTGCCCACTCACTCACCCTGCAGCTTGCCATAGGCGATGAGGGAGCCGCTGAAGGTGACCCCGCCGATGTAAGTGCCAAGGTAGGCCACGATCTTGGTGAGGTTGGCTGCCACGTCTGTGGCGAAGTGCGGATACTCCACGATGTACTCGGCGATGCAGGTCAGCACGGCCGCCAAGCCCACCAGACTGTGGAAAGCGGCCACTAACTGAGGTAAGTCCGAAATCTGGATGCGTTTGGCGATCGTCAGTCCTGTCGGGAAACGCAGGTCAACGAGAAGTGAAAACGGGACGGAAACCTGGAGGAGGAACCGCTACAAAGACCACCCTTAAGAGGCTCCCTCCGTGTCACCAGTAAAGAAGCATCTGCTTCCTGTATGGGCTAATGGTAAGGACGCTGGCTACATACACTCCTTCAGAGCAACAGGTTTGCTCAACACACCCCGCCAAGGCTCAGCGCCAGAAAGCCTTCTCCCTGCACCACCTTCGAAGATGGCCCTGGCCCAGCACATCCTCACATTCCTTAAGGCTCCAGTTAAATCCCCTGAAACTCTCCCCAAGAGCATGGATACCCCAGGCCTGGCACACGAGAACCAGCTGGACATGAAGAAGGCCAGGTTTTCACATGAGTGGACAGGGGCTGAGTCCAAAAGTAAATGAAATGCAAATATCTGGGTAATAAATGTCCAAATCAGGCAGTTCTGAAGGAGTTGCACAGTTCTGGCCAGATGATGCAAACGTGCTGAGCTCAACCTATCCTATATGATAAAAGGCTAATATGCAAATCGACCGAATGTGGAACGACCGGTTGCTATGATGCGTACTGACCACAGGAGGCAGACACTCAACATAGAACCTGGGCAGGACCCCAAGGGGGCTGTCCAACTGCCGGCTTAGGTCCGCTCCCCATTCCAGCAGTCGGACGTTCCCCAAGAGGTCTCAGACTGCAAGAGGGTGCAGGCTGGACTGAGGGACAACCTCCCTCCTGCCCACCTGGTCCCCGGTGCGCAAATGTTGTGCACTGGGCCCCCGGTGTCTAAAGGTTTTCCTGCCTGAACCCCCAGCACAGACACCTTCCTTCAAGGTCTTTCTAGAGACAGTCAGGACAAATTGGGCCCAAAGCTAATGTCCTGAAAACTATCAGCCACCAGCTCCTCGGGATAAAAAACATTTGTTTGTATAAATACACACACGAATTTTTTCTCGTATCAATGAAATGGAGCACACAGTTTTCGAATAATAATGAAGTATACAGCCAAATCCGGCTTGGCTCAGTGGATAGAGCGTCGGCCTGCGGACTGAGGAGTCCTGGGTTCGATTCCGGTCGGGGGCATGTACTTGGTTGTGGGCATATCAACAGTTGGGGCGTGCAGGAGGCGGCTGATCGATGTCTCTCTCTCATCGATGTTTCTGACTTTCTGTCCCTCTCCCTTCCTCTCTGTGAAAAATCAATAAAATATATTTTTTTAAAAAATAATAATGAAGTATACAATACTCTTGAATGTAAATTCCATACGGCCAGTTGATTTTCACAGAATGCCTGTGCTGATTTTTGCCAAACTCTGGTACCTGCAGCCAACCTAGTGTTTGCTGATGAGGGAGTGCAGTTCCCACATGAATGCCGGCTGGTAATTTTGTGAACAGTAACCAACAAGTCGGAAGTGAAGCAAGATGCATGGGAGAAGTTGGCTCACTGTCAACCAAGTGTGAGCGGCCACTTCGCTGGATCCGGTAAAGGCGTGCACACACTGGAAGGACACTGGCCAGTTTTTGTGCTGTTCGCAGTCTAACGGCTAAGGACACAACACACTTTCCAGTGGGAGCTGCGTTCTCCACACTTTCTCCAGCGCTTTCTCAGGTCTGGACAACCAACACAACAGTTCAGTGAAACCATGGCCAACATCAAGTCGCCAGTATGGTCACTAAACATGGATTTGGGGAGAGATGAACAGCAGCCCATCGTGAGACGGTATTTCTAGCAGACACAATAAACACAGACAACCCCAAAGGCCTAGATAACACGATCTAATAAATTAATTGGAAAAGTATGGACAGCATTATTACCTTTGTTTCTACTATAATTGATCTGCTTTGTTTTGGTGACTAGTCATCACAGTTGGTCTAATTCTCATTCAAACCCAAACATTTACCGAGTAAGCACATCAACGGAGTCCCACGTGGGCCGAGAAGTGCGCGTGGGTCCGCCTGAAGGCAGAAGCCCGCAAGTGCTTACCGATGGTGCCGCCCAAAGCCATGGCTCCCGACATCTGGGCCAGCAGCTCCGGGCTCGGGTTCAGGCCTCCCAGGGTGGCGGCCAGGCCTCCGGTCACGCCGATCATGCCCAGTGCGTTGCCAAGGCGAGCAGTTCCCTGGGTGGAAAGGCCGGCCAGGGCACCAACGCAGCACAGACCTGAGCCCAGGTACATGATCTTCCCAGAGAGAGAGAGAGAGGGGGTGAGGGAGAGGGAGAGAGAGAGAGAGAGAGGGAGGGAGGAGGGAGGGAGGGAGGGAAGGGGAGGGAAGAGAGAGAGAAAAAAAAAAAGAATATCAAAACTTTTGGTCTGCCAAGACCAGTTTGGCTCAGTGGATAGAGTGTTGGCCTGCAGACTGAAAGGTCCCAGGTTCGATTCTGGTCGGGGGCATGTACCTTGCTGGCAGGCACAACTGCACTAGGGGACGTGCAGGAGGCAGCTGATCAATGTCTCTCATCGACTTTGTTCGGAAGGTCATCCAGAAGGACGTCGGGAAGGATGTCCAGAAGGTGGTTCAGCTGTCTAGTCTAATTAGCATATTAAGTTCTTATTATTATAGATGTAGACCTTTCAAAGTTCAACTAGATCATTTGCTTTGTTATAGAGTATTGTTAAACTATCTTTTTAAAATTAATTGGCATAATACCTCCTGATAACAAGAGATGATGTACTGGATTTTAGAGGGGAGGGGAGTAAGAAAAGGACTAATAGTACTTAATAATGTTTCTGACTTTCTATCCCTCTCCCTTCCTCTCTGTAAAAAAAATATCAATAAAATATATTTTTTTAAAAAAACTTTTGGTCTATTAACACAGGAAAGACCTCTCTTGAGGAAGCGTCATTCTCCAAAGACAAATTTAAATGCAGACAATAGAGAGACCACTCTGAGCTCTTCTTTTAATATTTCGATATATTTCCCTACCCATTAGGGATAACTAAATACCCTCCATTGTACTTGCAATTATGCCGTTTCTGTAAATTGGTCCCTTTGTGATTTGACGGCATGCACGGATGTATATGAGAGCACCTAAATCTAAATTATGTCATGATGGGATCTAACCAAGTGCCAGAAAGGCGGCCACCAGTGACGCTGCATGTGCCAGGGGACCGGGCCACACGCGGCACGAATGTTGTAACTCGGTCCCACGAGACCCACGGGAAGAAAGAATCTTCAGCCTCATTCACAGCAAAGAAAACCAAAGCCTAAAGAGGTTCCATAATTTTCCCAAGGTCAGCTGGTTCAGTAAGCAGCAAATCTGGGTCAGACATGTGTGTGTCTCTGACTCACCGCCCCAGCGCTTCTCAAGAAAGATGGTGTTCACTCAGCAACCAATGCTACATGTTGGAAATGGGAGAAACCGAGGGAAACCTGATTTGCCTGCCTCTGGCAAGTTTCAACTCAGAGACTGTCACTGCGAAGAAACGCAAAATACCAAGCCCAAAGCTGAGTACAGTGGTACCTCGAGATACGAGTTTAATTCGTTCCGTAACCTTGAGGCGTGGGAAACTATGAGACGCTCGAGTCGCGGTAAACTGGTGGGTCGTGTGCAGCCGGCCAATCCACGCAATGACTCCTATCTCAAATGTTGCTCGTATTTCAAAGCAAAAACCGCTCGCTTGATGGCTCGTATCTCAAAAATCTCGTATGTTAGGGCACTCATATCTCGAGGTACCACTGTATTATAATTTCACTAGAGGCCCAATGCTCAAAATTCGTGCAAGGGCCTCAGCCCTTGCAGCCCCGACTTTGTTCGGAAGGTCATCCAGAAGGACGTCGGGAAGGATGTCCGGAAGGTGGTTCAGCTGTCTGGTCTAATTAGCATATTATGTTCTTATTATTATAGATGTAGACCTTTCAAAGTTCAACTAGATTATCTGCTTTGTTATACAGTACTCATTTTTAAACTATCTTTTTTAAATTAATTGGCGTAATATCTCCTGATAACAAGAGATGATGTACTGGATCTTAGGGGGGGTGGTAAGAAAAGGACTAATAGTACCTAATAATATACTTTTTGCCGAAACCGGTTTGGCTCAGTGGATGGAGCGTTGGTCTGCGGACTGAAAGGTCCCAGGTTCGATTCCAGTCAAGGGCATGTACCTTGGTTGCGGGCACATCCCCAGTAGGGGGCGTGCAAGAGGCAGCTGATAGATGTCTCTCTCTCTCATGGATGTTTCTGACTCTCTATCCCTCTTCCTTCCTCTCTGAAAAAAAAATCAATAAAATATATTTTAAAAATATTTTTTTTTTCAAATTTATTACTGATTATTTCATTGCATCCCTCCATCAATCCAGCCAGGAGCACAAAGAGGATGCTAATAACCTTCTCGACCATTTGCACAGGTGGAAAAACTTGGGGACACACAGGGGAACCCACATTTGCACCTTCAGTGAGTGGGTCTAGCTGGCTCTAGAATGCAGAGTCCCAAGGCTTTACTTGACCAAGATGTTTCTAGAGTGAGTGTTGTATCTGCATGATAGAGTGTGGATACTGGGCATGAGAATGTTACTCCAACGGAGAGGAAAAGCAGTGGCAAGAACAGAAACTTTTCCGGGAGTCTCTTACTTGTTCAATGTTATAACCGCTGGAGAGGGCAGCTAGATAGCCTCCAACAAAGGTGCCAGCAGGCAGCAGATACAGGTAATTGTATTCCGGGGGGTCGGTGGGGCGCTTAAACATGTCCAGCATCCTCTGAGTCACCAGGAAGCCACCTTAGCAAATGAATATACGACAGAGAGGTTAGGCTATTGAGCAACACAGTAGTTCCAAAGTGCTACAATTTTTCTATGTTAAGCACCTTTATTGTCGATGGATAAATATCATGTTAGGGTAACGGGCGGTCAAAATTAGAAGCTATTTTATTATTTAAACCAGTTCCATTGAAGGACGGGGGGGAGGGGACCCTAAATTTCCTATCAGGGCAGAACCAGCTATGGCCACGTGACTATAAGTAACCAACCATTCAGATGGCATTGGGAATGCTATCCATCAAAGGCAGGGTTTATTTTCTAAAAGGTTATCCTGTTAAAACCTATGAAATACCACGTCAACAGGCACCAGGTTTCTTGGACCCTGAAAGAATTTTTAGCTACAAAACAGCATCAAATGAGGTCCGTGCCCAAATTAAGTGCTAAGCTTTCCGTTTTCAAAAATAAACAGAGGCTCAGCTAAGGCAAAACACTAAAATCTAGAGATGTCACGGTGATATTTCTTCATCAACTTACTGCCCGAGCATGCATTTAATAACTTTCCAGCTAACTTGTATTTTTGTTTTATTTGTGTTGGGACTCTGACAGTTTTATCAAAAGGGTTTCTAAAACTTAAAGACGAGCTGAAACCGGTTTGGTTGAGTGGATAGAGTGTCGGCCTATGGACTGAAAGGTCCCAGGTTCGATTCGGGTCAAGGGCATGTACCTTGGTTGCAGGCACATCCCCAGTAAGGGGCATACAGGAGGCGACTGATCGATATCTCTCTCTCATCGATGTTTCTAGCTCTCTGTCCCTTTCCCTTCCTCTCTGTAAAAAAACAATAAAATATATATAAAAAAAAAAAAGATAAAACTTACAGATGAGCAAAGTAACTGATTCCCCTGCCTAGAGAGCATTTATGAGCGGAGTGAAACATTCTGGGTGGAATGTCTATTTTATACTCATGTGTATTTGCTTCCCAGGTCCAAATAGCCCTGTGGCCTCTGCCGCACCCTCGTACCTGCGATGTTGACGGAGGATATGAAGGTAGCAAGAGCAGCGAGGCCCTGAGACGTGGTGGAAGGGTACAGATGCCCGCCCATCAGCGCCAGCCCGCCCACTGCAGTCAGCCCTGCGAAGAAAGCATCAAGGTGGTAACCAGCGCCCTCAGCCGGTGTGGCTCAGTGGCTAGAGCTTCAACCTGCAGACTGAAGGGTCCCAGGTTCGATTCCAGCCAAGGGCACATACCCGGATTGCGGACTCTGTTCCCCCCGCCCCCCAGTAAAGGACGTGCGGGAGGCAGCCAATCAATGATCGTCTCTCATCATTGATGTTTTTATCTCTCTATCTCTCTCCCTTCTTCTCTGAAATCAATTTTAAAAAATTATTTTTTTTTAAAAGATGGTAAAGGGCTACAGTGACACGGCCAATCAATGTCATAGCAGAAGGACGCCACAGGCACAGGTGCATAAAGGAGAGGGTTCTCACACAGCCTTCCCTCTGAAGTACCACTTGGGCAAAGAGTTAACAACACCCCTCCCCCTTTTGCATACGATTCTGAGCTTCCGGTCTTTCTATAAACGACATAAATCAAAAAGGCCCTTAGATAATGTTGCTATGGTGAAAAGAGGTCCCCGGGGTAGGCTGCAACTGAACTGGAAGGGACGGTCCCTCACGGGATGGTGAGGCCACGGTTTGGGGCTCCCCCGAGATGGCTCTTCTTGGAATGGGACACCATCCCGGCGGAGATCCCCAAAGCCATGCCTCTGGCCATATTGTAAGAGCTGCCCACAGCGGTCAGCAAGCATCCAGCAGGGCAGCTGCCACGTGTGTCCAAGGTGGGTCTTGTTCCTCAGCTCCAAGCTCCCACGGGGGGCCACAGGGACGGCCCCTGGGCAGGGGGTGGACCGTGGCAGTGCCCTCTGGGAAGACTCACCCCCGGGAGCCGCTGTGTCCTGCCCCAGGAGCTTCGGGTGAACCTGACCCCAGGGGCGGCGGCGGCGGGCTGGCTGGGCTGCCCGCTCAGCCAGATGGAAGAGCCCCCGGAGGAGGCTGCCCCACGAGTCTGGGGACCACTGCTTCCCCGATGTGATCAGGGGGATCCCTTCCACCATGGCGGTCAGAGCAAAGGACATGGCCCGGCCCACCCCCGTGCCTGGGGGAGCCCACGCCGCCGCCGCCACCACCACCAGCCCGGAGGCCACGCCGGGCCACTGGCAAACACAGACTTCATACACCTCCCGGGAAGCACGCTATCACCGTGCAAACCCGAGATGGGAGGGGGAGGGGGGGAAAGAGGAACCAACCTGAGATCGCATTAGTCACGGACATCAGCGGGGAGTGGAGGGCGGGGGTCACGCCCCAGACGGTGTGGTACCCCACAATGCCGGCCAAGCCGAACGTGGTCACCATCTGGGAAAAGGCTAGGTTGGGAGCGGAGATGCCCAGGCCCAGGATCCCGGTGAGACCTGCGGGAGGAGAGCAAAGAGGGTGAGTGGACAGCCACCTACCTCAGGGAGGGGGAAAGCACGTGTGCGTCCACATACAAGCGCACACGTGGAATAGCCAGGGCTTTTTTTTTTTTAATATATTTTATTGATTTTTTACAGAGAGGAAGGGAAGGGGATAGAGAGTTAGAAACATGGATGAGAGAGAGACATCCATCAGCTGCCTCTTGCACGCCCCCTACTGGGGATGTGCCCGCAACCAAGGTACATGCCCTTGACCGGAATCGAACCTGGGACCTTTCAATCCGCAGGCCGACGCTCTATCCACTGAGCCAAACCGGTTTCAGCTAGCCAGGGCTTTTAAATCCCACACCCTTGCCAGGAATGAGCTGATTGTTGAGACAGTTCATGGCTGGAAAGGAAGAGAGCGGAGGGGTAGAGGTATGGTGAAGGAAGCTCAACTCCCTGGCCACCTGCCCCCCAAATAAAATAAACTGTACAGTCTGTTCAGATTGACGAGTCACCTTCACAGCAATGGGCACATTCTCCTGTGCGGGGCTTGTTCCCGCCCTGTTTCAAGTGTCCCTGACACGGTCTGCGGACTGAAGGGTCCCAGGTTCGATTCCGGTCAAGGGCATGTACCTTGGTTGCAGGCACATCCCCAGTGGAGGGTGTGCAGGAGGCAGCTGATGGATGTTTCTCTCTCATCGATGTTTCTAACTCTCCATCCCTCTCCCTTCCTCTCTGTAAAAAATCAATAAAATCTATTTTTTAAAGTGTCCCTGACAATGTCGCGTGTGTGTACACCAGTGTTTTTCTTCCCCAGTGACAGGCCTCTGGACACCCCCATCCCCCAGCATTTCCCACTCGGGCAAGACACCACCTTCCTGCGACAGGGCCCCGGTGAGGCCAGTTCTGTGTCACCTCGGCTGCGGCGGAGGGACGGGGTGTGAAAGGAGCACAAAGAGTTTCACGGCCTCCGGCACCCCCCGGACCTGTGGCTTCCGCCCACCCGGCCAGAGTTTTGCAATTGCTCCCGAATCGGCGCTGGACCGCGGGCCGGGCAGGCAGCGCCAGCCTCAGCACCGAGGCAGCAAACAGGGATCGTGCAAAGACCCGGGAACACGGCCAGCTAAATGAAGAATGTCACAATACAAGCAGCGGCTCTGGCCATCCATCTTCAATTAGCGCCTCTCCTAACGGCAAACATGTGGACGGCGGCGGGGAGCAGCAGGAAGGGCGGCCCAGTGGTCAGGAAACCAGGGAGCTGAAGAGGGTCCTTTGCGCCCCGGATGCGAACTCTTTCTTTAGAAGGGGGACAGGCAGAGCAGGTAGGAATGGACATTCATTTGACCTTAACTCGTTCCCTAAGACTGTACGTTTTCGTGTTTATTTTCACACAGACACAGGGAAGATAGGATGTTGTCTGGTGCTCCGGTTAACCTCTAGAGTAGCGGTTCTCAACCTGTGGGTCACGACCCCTTGGGGGGTCAAACGACCCTTTCACAGGGGTCGCCTAAGACCATCGGGAAATGCAGATATTTGCATCACGATGCATCACAGTAGCAAAATTTCATGGTTGGGGGTCACCACCCCATGAGGAAATGCATGCAAGGGTCGCAGCCTTAGGAAGGTTGAGAACCGCTGCTCTAGAGAAGCTGCCTGGGGCTGTGGTTAAGAATACCTTTCCTCCAGCCACAGGGCCTGCATCGAATCCTGGCTCGGCTGCTGGCTAGCTGTGTGATCTCACACAAGTTACTTAACTTCTCTGTGCTACAGCCTCCTCATCTGTAAAATTATCAGACCTTTGTCCTCAGGTGGGAAGAGACAGAAATCACATCTGCAGGTTTTCTTGTCAACTACTTAATAAACGAATGTGTTTTCTACAATACACGTAATAATTCTATAGTCTGTGTAACAGAGGAAAAAAGAAGAGAAAGGCAGAGGATAAAGAAAAGGGGTGGGGGAATAAAATCAAGTTCCTTAAAGTCTGCTATTCAAATAGATTCCTAACACGCACACAATAAAAATCACGTGTTTTCATTACAAAAGATTGGAAGTTCAAGATAGAGAAAAACAAATACAGGGCCATCCTTTTATCCACTGGAATATGTCATTGTCATGCCTATTAAAGTGCAATAAACTGCCAAAACCGGTTTGGCTCAGTAGATAGAGCGTTGGCCTACGGACTGAAAGGTCCCAGGTCCGATTCCGGTCAAGGGCATGTACAGTACTTTGGTTGCGGGCACATCTCCAGTAAGGGGCGTGCAAGAGGCAGCTGATCGATGTCTCTCATCGATGTTTCTAACTCTCTATCCCACTCCCTTCCTCTCTGTAAAAAATCAATAATATATATATATTTTTAAAAATGCAACAAACTTTAACTTAACATACATAAGAAAAACCTAGAAAAATGAATCATCGTATTTCCTCATGAATCTCAAACAGAAATGGCAACTTACAACCCTACTGATATCCGTACTCTCCACGTACATTACAATAATCCGGCTTCGTTTTTTTTAACAAACCAGTGCAAATGGGGACACTGCCCATTCACTCCCAACGCTCACAACTAGAGAGAGGTTCTTTTAGTCACTTGGCTGACTTGCTCTTTATTCCAGGGGAGTTACATACTTAGCTCTCACACATCTGGACTCACACATCTGGACTTCCCTCTCGAGTGAGGGGAGTACTGGGGCTACAAGAATTCTCTGCCTGGTGCTGGTCCTCAATGCTCCAGAGTTTGCTTTAGTTTGGGATTGGTTTTGGCTCTGCGCACATCTAAACATGTTTAATTTATCCTATGAGAGAGAAACCAATCAAATATCAAATATCCATATGTCAGGCTCAACAAGTCATAGCCAGAATGAATATTTATCCTTCTGTTGTAATAACTCTTTAGTGCTTTCACACACACAAAAAAAATGAATTTAAAAGCAAAGGCTGGATGTTAAATTGTAAAGGAAAGAGACAGGCATTTAAAAATTGAATTTTTTGGTACGAGCTGGATAATTCTGAATGTTGGCCAAAGGTTCCCAGGCTATGCCTGTATTGCCCACTCTTCCGTGGAAACATCTGGTTTCCCAGTGTTCCCCAGTCTGACCCAGCTGTGCAGACCATCAGAACTGATGTTTTATAAACTGCCAATTACCAAATAAACAACCATTTATAGGCATTTCACGTCAACACGATTTGACATACATCACTACTCAATATAAGCGACGTAGATAAAAATATGAACAATCATACTAGTATTTAAAAGTATTCATTCCAGCCGTGGCCGGTTGGCCCAGTGGAGAGAGCATCAGCCTGCAGACTCAAAGGTCCCAGGTTCAATTCCGATCAAGGGCATGTACCTTGGTTGCGGGCACATCCCCAGTAGGGAGTGCGCAGGAGGCAGCTGATCGATGTTTCTAACTCTCTATCCCTCTCCCTTCCTCTATAAAAAATAAATAAAAATAAAAATTAATAAAAATATATTTTTTAAAAATAAAAGTATTCATTTCCAGCATTTAGCATGGTGCCTGTTAGCTCCTGGGGTAGCAAATCTACACAATCTGCAACTCCACGGGGTGGGACAGATAGCTTGTTTATGAAAACCTGCTTCTACGGGCCCAGTTCCTAATGGAATCCAAAGACGGGCAAAAGCATTTCATTTGCTCCTCCTGACACGACTACCCAGATTCGGATCATCATCCTGGCAGCGGGACCCACCTGCGGTGTACGCCGAGGCGGTGGTCATGGTTTTCCTGAAGGGTGTGATGGTAGCTGCTTTCTCAGCTTCCAGCTCAGCCACTGTTTTTGGCTTCACTGGGGCGTCCTGAGGAATGTTTTTCGGGGTGGGAGCAGGGAAAATCACTTCGCCATCCTAACAGAAATGAGCAAAAACACATTTCTTAAGTCAATCCAGTGTTTCAAAACTATGTTGGAGGGGGTAAAAACTGTTTTAAAAATAATTTTAAATAAATCTGTATAGCCCTGGCTGGTGTGCTCAATGCTTCGAGTATCAGCTGCTCACCTGCCTGCCTTCCTAATTGCCCCTAACTGCTCCTGCCTGCCAGCCTGATCACCCCCTAACCACTCCCCTGCCAGCCTGATTGATGTCTAACTGCTCCCCTGCCAGCCTGATTGCCCCTAACTGCCTTCCCCTGCAGGCCTAGTCCCCCCAACTGTTCTCCCCTGCAGGCCTGGGTCCCCCACAACTGCCCTTCCCTGCAGGCCCAGTCACCACCAACTTCCCTCCTCTGCCAGCCTGGTCACCCCTAACTGCCCTCCCCTGTAGGCTTGATCACCCCCAACTGCCCTCCCCTACTGGCCTGATCACCCACAACTGCCCTCCTTTGCAGGCCTGGTCCCTCCCAACTGTCCTCCCCTGCTGGCCATCTTGTGGCAGCCATCTTGTGTCCACATGAGGGCAGTCATCTTTGACCACATGAGGGCAGCCATCTTGTTGTTAGAGTGATGGTCAATTTGCATATTACTCTTTTATTAGATAGGATATAATGCATGTTTATGTAAATATATGTTTGTGTTACATATACATGCATAGATATATGACTTGTATGTGCATAGAACACATATAAAGAATACAGATCAGCCAAAACCGGTTTGGCTCAGTGGATAGAGCATTGGCCTATGGACTGATTCTGGTCAAGAGCATGTACTTTGGTTGTGGGCACATCCCCAGTAGGGGGTGTGCAGGAGACCGCTGATCGATGTCTCTTTCTCATCGATGTTTCTAACTCTCTATCCCTCTCCCTACCTTTCTGTAAAAAAATCAATAAAATATATATATATATATATTAAAAAAAAAAGAATACAGATCAAATCCTTAAAAGCAGATAGGTTTGAGAAACATTTCATTTTCACTTTATTCAATTCTGATTTTTTGTTTTGCTTGTTTCTGTTTTTCAAAAGCTATGCATATTTTAGGTGTGTCATATGTGTACAGGCAGTCCTCAGGTTACATCAGACTCAACATATGACATACGTTGTTTCATGGTTATGTCATCATCTCCCATTTATTTATTTAAAAAAAAAAGTTCCGTCATTTCAACACATGTACATATGTGCTTTATGTTTTTTGTTATTTATTTACCCCAAGTAAAGGTCAGGAATTGTTATCTTTCTTTTAAATATTTTTTACTGTTTCACTTCATTACTGCTGTGTATGTGCTCCATGTGAGTGACGTAGGTGCTCATGTAGGTGGGTTCTGACTTACAGCAAAAATCGAGTTACATCGCACTGTAGGAACGGATCTCCGAAGTAACCCAAGGACCTACTGTATATAAGTCTTTGCAATATTTAAGTCATTCTGCATTTTTAAACAATGTTATTGGCCAAAAAGCAACACATCACTACTTCATTAGAATAGACCTCAATTCCAAACTCGGATCCTTCCATGAACAGACACCCGAAACCAAGTCTGCAATGAAAACTCAGGAGAGAACAGATCTCGGTACCCACCTTCATCACAACGGTTCCTCTAATGACGTGGCCCATTGTGCCAAAGTCAAAGTCATCTTTCACTTCAAAGTGAAAGTTGTCTTTGTCGGGGCTGATGGCCTTCAGGAGCTTGGTGATGTTGTTGGAGTACAGGGTGCTGGCCTGCGTGGCCATCCGGCTGGGGAGGTCAGTGTAGCCTATATGAGTCACCCCCTGCAGGAACAAAAACGCAGTCAGGAAGGCCTATTCGCATGCTCCCATTCCCTCCAGGACAAGTCACAGTCATAGGCGAGGCCACGTTTCGAAATTCTGCATCTTTATAAATACATACACATACCCACAAACAAATACACATTTCAAAAGGAGCTCTACACGTGCCTATTTTTTTATTTTTAAAATGTCCAGGGTTCGGTTTTTCTAAATATGTAACGGAATAAACACTCACACAAATCAGGGGAGATGTGGGAATTGGAAGAGGAAGCTTTGAGCGATACCTTATGAACATACAGTTCTCCTGGTTTTGTGGTTTCAAAGTTCCCACCAGCCTCGGCAGCTAAATCCACAACAACGGAACCTTCCTTCATGGACTCGATCATTTCTCTGCTAAATAACACCGGCGCTTTTTTACCTAGGAAAACCAAGGAAGACAGTACAAGTTACTCCATAATTTTTTGAAACTCTATTCTGAGTATTACAGTCGTCTCTGGGCACTCAGGAACTCAGCATCTGAAATTTAAACTTTTTTAAGAGACCCCTAAAGTCCATACCGCAGGTGAGAGCGGTCATGGTCTAAGGAAGCCTAGGACATGAGCTGCAAAGTCAGGGTGAGAGAAGGAGCTAATGACTCTGCATGGAAATCCCAGCCCTGCTCTTCCCAAAGGGTTTACCGTATTTTCCGGCGTATAAGACGGCTGGGCATATAAGACGACCCCCAATTTTTCCAGTTAAAGCACAGAGTTTGGGATATACTCCTCCTATAAGACGACACCCAGCATATAAGATGACCCCTACTTTTCCAGTTAAAACACAGAGTTTGGGATATACTCGCCCTATAAGACGACCCCCTACTTTTGAGAAGATTTTCCTGGGTTAAAAAGTCGTCTTATATGGTGGAAAATACAGTACCTCCAGTACCACTCATGAGAGAGAAACATTTTGCTTGGTTTGGTTTTAAAAAAAAATTTTTTTAATTTAAAAAGCAAAATAATAAGCTATTAAGGAAACTATGTGCACCCAAATTGGACATTCATGAAAATGACAAATGTCGAGGGAATATTCAATAGTAATGTGGGAGTTACAAAACAGAAGCTTCCTCATCGTGTTAACAAACATCACCCGGTAGTCCTGCGTGTTAGATGAATCTATCCGAATTTCATGCAGGGTAACTCCGAGGAGAGGCACGGAAGTGCCACGGATGCATGGTCTAATGAAGATGATTTCGCCAGCCCTGTGGTGCCCCACTGCAACCCCTCCATCTCAGGAGAAAACAACTATGGACACAGAGATCCTGACCCAGGCTAACGTCAAGCAGAGTACTTCTTTTTCAATGGGAAACAAACAAAACCAAAAAATCAAATGACCTTTATTACACAAATCCATTCATACTTACATGTTGCCTAAGAACAGGTGGTGAAACCCCAAAAGACCCACAAATTTATCTGGTGGGCAAATGGTGACTCAAGCAAAAGTACTTTCTGTGTGAGCTCCACCCCGGGACCCATAGGGAAACGTTCTCTGCATAATGAATGGCTTGTCAAGGAACCACAGAAAGAGCCAGGCCAGCAAAAACTTGGGTCTCACAAATCAAAGGCCTGGAGAGATTCCTCCATGTGCTCATGCCAATGAACCATACTGGTCAACAGCATATTTTCGCAGATTGGAGAAATTCCTTAGGAGCTATTTAAAGAAGAAACCTAAAAGCAAGCTTTCACCTAATAATTTAAAAACATATTTTTTTTTATATAATACTGGTTTGGAGTTGATGAACTCCTTTAGCTTTTTCTTCTCTGTGAAGCTCTTTATCTGCCCTTCAATTCTGAATGATAACTTTGCTGGATAGAGTATTCTTGATAAATGTTAAGGATTATGTGAATAATTGACCTCTCATAGCTGCAAATTTCCATGTAGCTAAAAGTCAAAATTTTACCACAACTCTATAAGCTATGGAAATTCTCACAAAACAATCTACTGAACTTAAATGGTGGCATAAATAAGAAAATGTATAATATTCTTATTTAAATGATAACATTGTGCGCTTTCCATTACATGCTATATGTACATTAGCTACCAAAAGCCCTAAAAAGTTAATCAATGAGTATTTATTACACATTCTGATTTTACCAGTTAATACAAAATGATTTAAAGGTTATCTTTAAAAACAGAAACAGCCGAGACTGGTTTGGCTCAGTGGATAGAGTGTCGGCTTGCGGACTGAAAAGTCCCAGGTTCGATTCCGGTCGGGGGTATGTATCCTGGTTGTGGGCACATCTCCACTGTGGGGCGTGCAGGAGGCGGCTGATCGATGTCTCTCTCTCATTGATGTTTCTGACTTTCTATCTCTCTCCCTTCCTTTCTGTAAAAAATCAATAAAATATATTTTTAAAACAACAAAAAAACAGAAACAACACGGTTTATTTCTTAGCCATTCAACTTAGTTCAGAACAAGATTAATTCATAAAAGAACCAGCCGGTGTGGCTCAGTGGTTGAGTGTCAACCTATGAACCAGGAGATCATGGTTTAATTCCTAGTCAGGGCAATCAAACCCATGTCTGGGTTGTGGGCAGAATGCCCAATAGAGGGCATGAAGGAGGCAGCCAGCCGATGATTCTCTCTCATCATTGATGTTTCTGTCTCTCTCTACCATCCCTTCTTCTCTGAAATCAATAAATATATATATTTTTTTTAAAAAAGAGCCCCAATGAAAGGGTTATCTTCATAAAATTCAGGTAAAACACAGGTCAGCCGTGTTTCTCCACAGGGAGACCCATGGCAGGTCGCCTTCAATGGGCGCTGGTTCTGTGCCCTCACGTGTATGGGAAGAGCCTGACAACCTCAGAGACCACCTTCGCCATCCCACATGGTCCTTGAGGACATCTGACTTCCTTCTGCAAGCGGCGCTGAGCATTTCAGTCCCGAGGAATGTTTGCAAGACCAGGTGTTACCCATGGAAGAGAAGGACATTCCGCTGATATTCTACAGGCCAGACCCTACAGTGGGTGTTGCCTACATCTGTTCCTCAAATAACTCTGCAAGGTAGAAATGTCTGCACACTTTCAGGGATGAGGAATCTGAGAGACACATCTGCTGTTAAGCAGCGGTACCGGGAATCTCAACCTACTCATCTGTCTCTGGGTCAGGATCTGACCCCCAACAAACACATGAGATGCAAGCAGATAAAATGACAAAGTGGGGAAGAGGAAGGAGGCTGTGAGCTGCTCCACAAATTCACATTTCTTATGGGCTGAGCTGTGTCCCCCGAAAATTCATGGTTTTGTTTTTATTTTTTTTATTTTTTTTAAATATACTTTATTGATTTTTTACAGAGAGGAAGGGAGAGGGATAGAAGAGTTAGAAACATCGATGAGAGAGAGACATCGATCAGCTGCCTCTTGCACGCCCCCGACTGGGGATGTGCCCGCAACCAAGGTACATGCCCTTGACTGGAATTGAACCTGGGACCTTTCAATTCGCAGACCGACGCTCTATCCATTGAGCCAAACCAGTTTCGGCTATTTGTTTTTAACTATTTTTTTTTAATTTAAGTAGAATTGGATTTTGGTATAGTAGCCCTGGAAGGCTAATAAAGTGCTCTCATCTTCCCGAGAACACAGCTAGGAGACAATCCCCAGCTTCCCTCAGAGTTACCGTATTTTCCTGCGTATAAGATGACTTTTTAACCCAGAAAAATCTTCTCAAAAGTCGGGGTGTCATCTTATAGGACAAGTATATCCCAAACTCTGTATTTTAACTGGAAAAGTTGGGGGTCGTCTTATACACCCAGTCGTCTTACACGCCGGGAAATACGGTAGATTTAGCCCCATGACTAACTCTTAGCAAAAGATAGTGAGCAGGACTGGTGTGTGCTACGGCTAGCCATCCCACACCGCTCCTCCACGTCCCTTTCCTCAGCGGGCTGCAACAGAGACAGCGCCCAGAGTGACCGCCACAGCTTCATGATGGGGATGGCCACATGGTCACGCCTGAAGTCCCCAGGGGACCACATGAAGGAGAGCTGCCCACCAATGGGTCAACCATCCATCAGTGTTAACTTGGCAAGAAGGACATTTCTAGATCGTCTGAGCCATTACACCCCTTGGGGTTAAGTTGTGATGCCGCTGGACCACGCTAATTCCAGGCACAAGAAAGGATGGGGACAGTGGGCTGCAGGAGACACGGAAATGCACGGGGTGGGAAGTTCTCGTTGTTCACTCTCGCGGGTTCTGCTTCCCCTAAGACTGCCTCAGCCTCCCCATCCTTCCCACCCTTCTCCACTCGGGGAGAACCAGCAGGGAGCACAGTGCTTCCCGATGTCGCAACATAACGTTTGGACAAAGAACAGACCGAGCCAGAACTCTGTAGCACACATTTTCCTAAGAGAACATTTGTTCAATTTAGCCCCGTCGCTCACTAAATGTGCTCAAACAACACTCTGAGAAGACAAGACTGATAAATGGAAACAGAAAACTCCCCATTTTGGCACCCTCCTCCCGATGACAAGTCACCCCATGGGTGTTGAAATCTACCGAGAGGTGCAGCCGACAGCCGGTGATTACCAGCCTTTGCAAACGATGTTGCAACACTTAAGTGTTTCTCTCGGCCCTTCAAGATTCTCAAAACCAAGGAAACTTGGTAAAGGTAATATTATACAATTCTATACAACCATTCTATACAAATAATATATTTCAGGAACAGAAGGATGGTAACTGAATCTGATTACTCAGTAAAAAAAAAAAAAAAAAAAAAGTTAGGCCCAGGCGGTGTAGCTCAGTTGGTTAGGGTATCATCGGGATACACCAAGGCTGCATGTTCAATTCCCAGTCAGGGCACATTAAATACATGGAACACACATTGCCGAGACCAGTTTGGCTCAGTGGATATAGAGCGTCGGCCTGTGGACTGAAAAGGTCCCAGGTTCGATTCCGGTCAAGGGCACGTACCTTGGTTGCGGGCACATCCCCAGTAGGGGGCGTGCAGGAGGCGGCTGATTGATGTTTCTCTCTCATCGATGTTTCTAACTCTCTATCCCTCTCCCTTCCTCTCTATAAAAAATCAATAAAATATTTTTTAATAATAATAATTTTTTTTAAAAAAAAGTGTCCACCTCAGGTGATTGGGGAGGCTGAGCCACTGGGCCCTATAGCTCACCTGCCTCACAAAGCCACTCCATCAACACAGGGAAGCAACCAAAATGCAAAGACAAAGAAACATGTCATGATTGAAAGAAATGGAGGAAAGCAAACTACTGGATATAAAGTTCAAAACCACAGTTATAAGGTTACTCAAGAATCTTCTACAAACTGCCAAGGAACTTAGTGAGACCTTAAAGGATCTTAAAGAGAATGCCAAAAAAATAGAAAAGGACCAGTCAGAAATTAAGCATACACTGTCTGAAATAAAGAATAATATACAGAAATCCAACAATAGACTAGAGGACTCCAAGAATCAAACCAAAGATTTGAAAAATGAGAAAGCAAAAAACACCCAATCAGAAAAACAAAAAGAAAAAAGAATCCAAAAATTTGAAGATAGTGTAAGGAGCCTCTGGGACAACTTCAAGCATACCAACATCAGAATTATGGGGGTGCCAGAAGAAGAGAGAAAGCAAGATACTGAAAAACTATTTGAAGAAATAATGACAGGAATCTTTCTCTATGAGGTGAAAGAAATAGACTTACAAGTCCAGGAAGCACACAGAACCCCAAACAAAAGGAATCCAAAGAGGACCACAGCAAGACACATCATAATAAAAATGCCAAGGGCAAAAGACAAAGAAAGAATCTTGAAAGCAGCAAGAGAAAAACAGTTAGTTACCTACAAAGTAGTACCCATATGACTGTCAGGTGATTTCTCAACAGAAACTATGCAGGCCAGACGGGAGTGGCAAGAAATATTCAAGTGATGAATAGCAAGAACCTACAACCAAGAGTGCTCTACCCAGCAAAGCTATCATTCAGAATTGAAGGGCAGATAAAGAGCTTCACAGACAAGAAATAGCTAAAGGAGTTCATCACCATCAAACCAGGATTATATGAAATGCTGAAGGGTCTTCTTTAAGAAGAGGAAGAAGAAGAAAAAGGTAAAGATAAAAATTATGAACAACAAAGGGATAACAAATACATACCTATCAATAAGTGAATCTAAAAATCAAGTGAATAAAAAAATCCGATGAACAGAATAAACTGGTGAATAGAATTAGGGGCATAGAAAGGGAATGGACTGACAATTTTCGGGGGGTAGGGGACATGAGGGGTGCGGGAAGAGATTGGACAAAAATCTTACACCTATGGATGAGGACAGTGGCAGAGGGTAAGGGCATGGGGTTAGGGGTGGGGAATCAGATGGAGGGGAGCTATGGGGGAAAAGAAAGAGGAACATCTGTAATAAACTGAACAATAAAGATTTACTTTTTAAAAAATGGGCAAAGGCACCCTAGCCAGGTGGCTCTGTTGGTTGGAGTGTCCTCCCACACTCCGAAAGGTTGTGGGTTTGATTCCCAGATTCCCAGTCAGGATGAGCACGGGAGGCAACTGATCGATGCATCTTTCTCACTCTCTCTCACTCAAATTAAAAAAAAAATAGTGAGGATTTTAAAAAATGGGCAAAGAATGCAAAGACGGTTCTCAAAAGAAGATACAGTGGTACCTCGAGATACGAGTGCCCTAACATACGAGATTTTTGAGATACGAGCCGGGGAGCAGGCGATTTTTGCTTTGAAATACAAGCAACAGTTGAGATAGGAGTCATCGCGAGGATCGGCCAGCTGCACACGACCCACCAGTTTACCGCGACTCGAGCGTCTCATAGTTTCCCACGCCTCAAGCTTACGGAACGAATTAAACTCGTATCTTGAGGTACCACTGTACATAGACAGCCAACAGACATGGAATTCAAGTCAAAGCCACGAGATTTCACTTCACCTGCAGAATGGCTGTCATCAATGAATCAACCAACAAGTGTTGGCAAGGATGTGGATAAACAGGAACCTTTGCGCACTGGTGGTGGGACTGCAAATTGGTACAGGCACTGTGGAAAACATCACGAAGATTCCCAAAAAGGCTAAAAAGAGAACTGCCTGACAACTCAGCAAACCCACTTCTGGGTACGTATCGGAGAAAAATGATAACGCTAGCTTCCCGGTCTTACACTACCCTCTGCCGTGTTCCTGTCCCAAAGGCAGCCAACAGAGCGTTCTCCATCTCTCCTTGGACAGCCCTGGAAAAATAAAGGGATTGCACCAACCAAGACCTCCGGAAGGCACCCAGGATCGTGAGGGTGGCAACATCTGCTGAGCCACTAGTGCATGCCAGGCTCGGTGCTAAGCGCTCGCCACCACACCACGGGGGCGAAAGCCAACACTGTCACTGAGAGCACAGGACACAGAGCCACTGAGAGCCGCAGGGCACAGGCAAAGGCTGTGAATGAAGAAGAAGGAGAGGGCTTACCACCCAGCGGGAGGTGGCAGAAACCAAATCTCAGCGGCAGGAAGGGAGTGTTAGCTAATGAGGAGGCTTTCGAGGGGCAGGGCAGAGCCCGGAGAGAGTCCAAAGAGAGGGAGCCATGTGCAAAGGCCTCAAAGTCCTTGGTCTATTGGCGAAGATCCCTGCTGCCAGCGTGACTGCAATCCGACCCGGCGAGCCGCATTCCTGGCACATGAGGCCCCGGAGCTAAATCAGGCCCGAAGGCGACAGAAATACCCTGCCCCGAAGTACAGATGTGGCAGCAAAGGTTGGGGGGAGTGAGGGGGACGTGACCTGAGTGAGCATTTCCCATGCCTTTGCCGAAAGAGGCAGGGAGCCGGTGCCCCGAGACAAGTCCTCGTTATTCAACGAAGCCCCAGGCTCTCCAATGGCTCCGGTTCCATCGCCCGGGGAGGGCCGGGCAGGAGGTGGGGAAGGGACCTTCCATCGCCCGGGGAGGGCCGGGCCGGAGGTGGGGAAGGGACCTTCCATCGCCCGGGGAGGGCCGGAGGTGCGGAAGGGACCCCGGGAGAGCTTATGATTTCCAATGGGGCGGCCTTCGGGAAAGCCTTTCCCTGGGGAAGACTGTTTCCGGCGGGGAGACTGGACAGAGGCTCCCCCGTGCTCCTTTGTCACGGGATGTAGGTGACATCTGCCTGCACGCGGTCAGGGCGAAAGCACCACGCCTGCTCCTCACCCCCCCCCCCCACGCTCCCCTCCTTCACTCACTGATCAGGTCTTCAGCCTGAGTCAGCCTCTCCCTGGTCAAATATTCCACGTCTATTTAAGTCTCGCTACCAGGTTTCCAGGACACTAGAGATGCCAAAAATAATAATAATAATAACAAAACTCTTGCTGAAACCAGTTTGGCTCAGCAGATGGAGCGTCGGCCTGCAAACTGAAGGGTCCCGGGTTCGATTCCAGTGGAGGGCATGTATCTTGGTTGCGGGCACATCCCCGGTAGGGGTTGTGCAGGAGGCGGCTGGTCGATGTCTCTCTCTCATTGATGTTTCTAACTCTCTGTCCCTCTCCCTTCCTCTCTGTAAAAAATCAATAAAAATATATTAAAAAAAAAAAAAAGGAAAGAAAGCTCTCGTGTCTCAAAAGGTGAACGGGAAGATTATGAGCACAGCCGAGCATGCCCAGAGCCGGGCTGCCTTGCTTTCTAAGTAGCCTCGAAGGTCCAAGAGCTGGACAGGAAGGCACAGCACCACAACACGGGACAGCCACCGAGGCCCTCCCTGTCCTGATGTTACCCACATCGAGTGAAATTCCAGCCTTTAACCGATTGCCCAGCCCACTCCTGGGGCCCAGAGGATGGAACTTGTATGTGGTTCAAAATCCCAGGCCGGCCGAGACCGGTTTGGCTCAGAGGATAGAGCACCGGCTTGCAGCCTGAAAGGTCCCAGGTTCGATTCTGGTTGGGGGCATGTACCTTGCTTGCGGGCACATCTCCACTGTGGGGCGTGCAGGAGGCGGCTGATCGATGCCTCTCTCTCTCATCAATGTTTCTGACTTTCTATCTCTCTCCCTTCCACTCTGTAAAAAATCAATAAAATATGTTTTTTTAAAAAAATCCCAGGCCGCACAATAACCAGCTGACTCCAGAAATATTGCATCCCACAGACCCCCCCTCACATGCACAAGCCCCCTGATGGCTGTGCCCCTGGGAGAAAGGCAAGGTCCCCGAGTCCATTAGGCTGTAACCCGAAACAAACTGGCTGGCTGGGTCCCGCTCAGCCTCCTCATCCAGCTGGGCCTCCCGCACGGCCAGGAGGATGCAGTCTAAAAAACCTCAACTCGGAGAACTTCTGACATTTAACTTAATCTCCTCTGGACCCAACTCAAGGAAAAACCTTAGAATAACTTCTGCCCTAAGATCTTCCAGGACTTGGACATGCCACCGGGTGACCCGTGCAAAGGCTCCGGGCATAAACCCGCAGAGGTGCATGCAAGGACACTGCTGTTCAAAGGGCACTGTGCCTTTACATGATCGTTTCCATCTTTTTCCTCGTGCTCACGCGTTCCGGTTTCTGTCCCCGAGGGAGAAAAAAAGATGGTTAAAAAGATCACCTTCCTCCTAATAATAGTCTAATCAAATTTTCTTTTTTTGGTTTTCAAAACAAAAAAAAATAACAGAAAGGTCCTTTTCAGAGCAGCTTGCTGAGGGTGAGCTCTGGACCAATCCACTGGTCTCTCTGCACATTTAATGGGCTGAGGCCATCCTAGCTTCAGAAGAGGAACAGAACAGTCCTCTTTCAGACTTGTTATCCTGGGTGGCTCCATTGGTTAGAGCAGCGGTTCTCAACCTGTGAGTCGTGACCCCTTTGGGGGTCGAACGACCCTTTCACAGGGGTCGCCTAAGACCATCGGAAAATGCAGATATTTACATCACGATGCATCACAGTAGCAAAATTTCATGGCTGGGGGTCACCACCCCATGAGGAACTGTATGCAAGGGTCGCAGCCTTAGAAAGGTTGAGAACCACTGGGTTAGAGTGTAGCCATGATACTGCGGATTCAATGCCCGGTCAGAGCACATACAAGAAGCAATCAATGAACATGTAAAAAGTGGAACAATAAATTGATGTTTCTCTCTCTCTCTTTCTCCTTGCTCCCTCTCTCTAAAAATCAATAAAAACATATCCTCAGGTAAGGACTTAAAAACAACTTGTTATAAAATGTGGCTTCCTAATAAAGTACACTGACTATAAATTACTTATAAAAAAATAAGATAGTATGGGGGGTAGGCCCTAAAAGTCAGTATGTGTTTCATATGAGAAGTCTTATTGCCCTAGCCAGCTTGGCTCAGTGGACAGAGTATCAGCCTGCAGACTGAAGGGTCCCAGGTTCCATTCCGGTCAAGGGCACATGCCTGGGTTGCAGGCTCGATCCTCAGTGGGAGGGCGGGGGGAAGACGGGTATGCAGGAGGCAGCTGATCCATGATTCTCTCTCGTTGGTGTTTCTATCTCTCTCTCCCTCTCCCTTCGTCTTTGGAATCAATAAAAATCTACTTTTTTAAAAAGAAGTCTTGAGCTCTATCACTCACTTCAAGCTTTATGATCAATAATAATTCTGCACACTGTGTCCAAACTGTCCTGTTCTTTAGTGTAAGTTATGGCCTGGTTTACACCCTGAACAAAGGTTTTAGCACCCTCTACTGTCCACTTGTCGCATCTAGTCAGCAGTTGCCTTTCAAAGGTCAGATGGCACAGCAAGGCCATCCACCCCTCCCCCAAGCCACCTGTGCAACAGCTGAGCCAGGCGCCACTGCCACAGAAGGACAAACCCTGAGTGCTCGCCTGCACTGCTTGTTCACGGCTCCTGTCCCGCTGGCCGATTTCACAACCGCCCCTGACTGGCCTGCTCTGCACCCACCTCCAGGCCTCATTTCTACACACGCACACTCTTCAGTGGGCTGAACCCATGGGGGCCTCCTGCCCGCTGCTTATCCTGCCATCTCAGGTGGGATGGGGGTGTCTGGAGAGACCACCTCACCTCTCAGGTCTCCCCTGGACACACAGAGGACAGAAAGAAGAGCTGGGAGGCGCGGATTGCCCCATAAGCTCGTGGATAGGATCAAATCCTTGCCCTGGGGATTATCAGAGCCAGATTTTTGGGGGGAAAGGGGGTTAGAAGAGGACTTCTCCTTTCCCGTGACTTCAGGACAAAGCAACTTATGTCCCAGTCCCCTCGAGAAAGTGAGGTTCCGTTAATGGGATCTAACACAAGGAACCATAAACCCTGTGGGATTTCAGACAAGAAAAAAATTAGAGTCCTCATGGTGTTCGTGATTCGATAACACGTGGAAAGAACACAAGAAGAGCTGCCCAGCTGGCATGGCCCAGTGGATGAGCATCAACCTATGAACCAGGAGGTCATAGTTCAATTCCGGTCAAGGGCACATGCCCAGCTTGCGGGCTCGAAACCCAGAGAGGGCCTGCAGGAGGCAGCCAATGAATTATTCTCTCATCCTTGATGTTTCTATATATATATAAAAGAAGACAAGTGCTAAGAATATAAAAGGTGGAGAGTTTCTTCACTCTCATATCTTGCTAGATCAAGTTAGTGTTTATTGAGTAATAAGTGCTTATTAGTTTGACACCATCATCTACTGAGTGAAAAATATCCTTTAGAAGAGGCTGTAATACTGGACGAGAAAGTAATTCCTGATATCCAAAGAGCACACAATTTGGTTACAAAGACCAAACATGTCAAAGGACATAACTAAAAGTGACCAAGTGCCATATCCTTTAGTAAAAATATATATCCTGGAAGTTACATAAATATACACACAGCCGAAGCTCCCCTGTCTTTCCCTCTCTCATATGAAAAAATGATCATCAAAATATTAGCAACGGGCTCATCTCTAGTGGAACTTGCAATCTGTACTTTCTTCCCTCCCTATTTTTCAATTCCATTTGAACTTCCTACAATAAAAAGGTAGCATCTTCACAAAAAGAACAGAAATAAGTTAAAAACCAATTTACCAAGGGGTATACACAGAGAAAATTATGCACAAATATAATCTTGCACACAGACTGTGCTCTATGAACATAGATAAAAATACACAGAAAAGCCCTGGCCGGTTTGGCTCAGTGGATAGAGTGTCGGCCTCCGGACTGAGGGGGCCCAGTTTCGATTCTGGCCAAGGGCACCTGCCCCAGTTGAGGGCTCCATCCCCAGTGGAGGGCATGCAGGAGGCAGCCAATCAGTGATTCTCTCTCATCATTGATGTTTCTCTCTGTCCCTCTCCCTTCTTCTCTGAAATCAATAAAGAAATATGTTTTTAAAAAAATACACAGAAAAAAGGACTGGAAGCAAATAAACCGAATTACTAATGACCGCTGCCCTCTAGGGCTGTGGTGATCTTGTCTTTTCTGCCTCTCATGTGCTTCCTCACTTTCTACAAAGCTGGCCAATCTTTACATGAAGAAATTCACCCGTTCCAGTGACGGACACTGGTCTGAGGCGGTCACACACAGTGACGGGCTGGGGACCAGGGGCGGGACTCACCTGGGATGAGGGCGGTGCTGATGAGAATGTCCACCTCCTTGCACTGCTGAGCGAACAGCTTCATCTCAGCCTCGATGAACTCCTTGGACATCTCCTTGGCGTACCCGCCTTGGCCCTCGCCCGACTCCTTCAAGTCCACCTCCAGGGGCTCGGCGCCCAGAGACTTGAACTGCTCCAGGGCCGCGGCTCTGGGGACCGTGGAGGGAAAGCAGCCGTTATTTCAGGCCCTTAATGCAGAGTCAAGAGCGTCATTCACGCAGACATTTTTTTAAAGAAAAACTGTGTATATTCAAAAGGGGAGACTTCCTGTTGATGTCTCTGATTGGACCGGTTCAATGTTTTTTTTTTTAAAGGGAGTTAATGCTTTGATGATACGTATTTTTTCGAGGTGGGAAAAAAAAAAACTATAGAGAATCCCAACTTCTTAGGCAAATTCCAAAAGGAATGTCACTATTACCATCTCTAGTAATCGATTGCCTCTGCGGCTCCATTATCAACGATGATGGGAGTTCTGACCTACATTAAGATTTGCCTTCAGCCGAGACCGGTTTGGCTCAGTGGATAGAGTGTCGGCCTGCGGACTGAAAGGTCCCAGGTTCGATTCCGGTTGGGGGCATGGACCTTGCTTGCGGGCACATCCCCACTGTGGGGTGTGCAGGAGGCCGCTGATCGATGTCTCTCTCTCATCGATGTTTCTGACTTTCTATCCCTCTCCCTTCCTCTCTGTAAAAAATCAATAAAATATATTTAAAAAAAAAAAAAAGATTTGCCTTCATTCATGCCCTAACTGGTTTAGCTCAGTGGATAGAGCATTGCCCTGCAGACTCAAGAGTCCTAGGTTCGATTCTGGTCAAGGGCATGTACCTTGGTTGCAGGCACATCCCCAGTAGGGAGTGTGCAGGAGGCAGCTGATCAATGTTTCTAACTCTCTATCCCTCTCCCTTCCTCTCTGTAAAAAAAAAAAAATCAATAAAATATATATTTTTTTAAAAATTGCCTTCATTGAAATCACTCAAGTGGAGGTTTTCATCTGCCAATGTTCTGACTTCGGGGGACTTTTCCCATATAAATGACTCTTTTACTTGGGCGTGTTTTACCAGAGTGATCTTTGCCCACAGTCCTCATTAAATTGGGTTTGGGAAGAAAAAAAAAAGCAACTTGTAAATGGTACAAATGGCAAATGTAAAAAGCCAACACATTCAAATTATGTAAAAATATATTTCGTTATTAAAAAAAAAAATGCTGGCCAAGCATGGCGCACTGGTTGGAAAACCAGATCCAACAGAGAGCTGAGCTGTGTGATCGACCGCGCTTAACTCAACACCCATCCCTCGGTGCGGCCCAGGCTTCCCTGCGGACGGCAGTCACTGCCGCGGCCTGCTCACAGTTCAGACCCCCTTAAATCTCAGTCTCAGCCCAGGCCGGCAGCTCAGTTCATTAGAGCCCCATCCCAATACACATAGGTTACAGGTTCAGTCCTTGGTCAGGGCACATACAAGAATCAACCAAAGGATGCATAGATAAGTGGAACAACAAATCGATGAGACTCTCTCTCTCTCTCTCTCTCTCTCTCTCTCTCTCTCAGATCAATAATTAAAAAAATTTTTTTACAAACCTGAGTATGGTGTTAATTTTCAAGTCTTTTGTTTTATTTTGTCTTTTAAGCCGAAACCGGTTTGGCTCAGTGGATAGAGCATCAGCCTGTGGACTGAAAGGTCCCAGGTTCGATTCCGGTCAAGAGCATGTACCTTGCTTGCGGGCACATCCCCAGTAGGGGGCGTGCAGGAGGCGGCTGATCAATGTTTCTCTCTCATCGATGTTTTTAACTCTCTCTCTCCCTCTCTGTAAGAAATCAATAAAATAGATTTTTTTTTAATTATCTCTGCTGTGCTGAGTCTCAGTCCTTACATTTTCTCCCACTAAGTTATACTTTTTCACTCTGAGTTCACTTTGGAAAAAACTGGGAATACTTAAAGAGCTTCTAGAGCAGTTTTCAACATGCTGCTTCCTTTTATAAGCTCTAGGGACAGCACAACGTCCACCTGGAACAAGGGCTGTGACCTTGACAGCAATCACCAGCGAGGCACTCACTCACCTGGTGTCGAACCCTCGCACAATGGCCCCCATGGACTTGGCCGCGCCGGCAGAGGCAAGCCCAGCAACGCCGCCGCCAACGATCAGAATCTAGGAGAGAGGGCAGAGCCAGGGCGTTTTCCACCAAGTTCATGACCAGCGGATTCTGAAAAATCACCCGCGAGGGGCTTCCGTGTCGGGTACACAGCTAGCGCTCAATGACAAACCAGGCCGTGCTGGTGGCATCCAGCAGCCCCCCCTCAACATTCTGAACGGCAGACAACTCTTTCACGGAGGGCCACCGCTTTTTACTTATTTTTCCTTTTTACTGAATTTATTGGGGTGACGTAGATTAACATTACACCGGCCTCGGGTGCCCGATTAATTCTATAGGACATCATCTGTACACTCTCCCAAGTCAAGTCTCCTTCCATCGCCATCAATGCCCCCTCTATCCTCCTCCTCCTCCCCGCAAGCCACTGTCCCCATAAAATTTATCAGAGGAACAGTGCTGGCCAAGGCCATCGACCTTCACTGAAAATAGCCTGACAGCCAGCCACTCAGTGTCAGAGCTGCAGCCAGCAGGACCCGCAGTATGTGTGTAAAAGGTGAGCAGGTTCTGCACATTATGCCAGAGCTTCTCCACTGGCATCCCGCTGTGGCCAGCATTCTGCTACCCGCCCCTCTCCAATGCTCGGGTGGGACTACATTCAGAAAGTACCAAAAGAAGTGGCAAAGATGGGTACAACTTCGAGAGCCAGCTTCCTCCAACCCCGACGTGAGCTCAAACGTTTCTGAAAGGAAGGGCGGGTGGTCAAACGCCTAGTTTTGAACCAATGTGAATGGACTGTAGCTGAAACACAAAGCAATGTAATTCATCTCCTTAGCCCTGGGAGGGCCCGAGCCGAGGAAACCAAGCAATTCCTCAGAAACCAGGGTCTCCCTGCTTCCTAAGAAACCAAATACGGAAAATGTCGTCTGCGGTGTGAAAAGTCCTATTATGCTTCCCAGTCAATGGAAGGTAACTTGTTGCTATGGAAGGAAGGAAGGAAGGGAGGGAGGGAGGGAGGAAGGGAGGGAACCCACATAAACTGAAGTTTATAAGTTCCCACCCACCCATCATGCCCACTCTTCCTTTCCCCTCTTTAAGACTGTACTAGTCAACTGTGCTCCAGTGACCCCCTCCCCAACCCTGGCAGTGTCTCAAAAATCCTATGAAAATTGCTCTTAACAACAATGGTTTGTTTGGGGGTTGGGGGGGGAGGGTGGGAGAGGGGGGACTCTACAGGAAAGGTGACAAAGAGGGGCCAGAAGCCCTAACCGGTGTGGCTCAGTGGATAGAGCATTGGCCTATAGACTGAAAGGTCCCAGGTTGGATTCCAGTCAAGGGCATGTACCTTGGTTGCAAGCACATCCCCAGTAGGAGGTGTGCAGGAGGCAGCTGATCAATGTTTCTCTCTCGTCTATGTTTCTAACTCTCTATCCCTCTCTCTTCCTCTCTATAAAATATCAATATATTTTTAAAAAGAAGGAAGAGGAAGAGGAGGAGGAGGAGGAGGAGGACCAGAGGGAACGAACAGGCTCTGGGCTCCAAGGCCCGCCCTCCACACTGCTGTAACAATGACATGAAATAAAATCAGGGAAAATCACAGGACAGGCCAAGTCAGCCTCAATCAAAGATAACAAAACACTCCGCAATTTAAAAGAGGGAAAGTCACTAAATAAAGCGACGTCATCTTAGAGAAGGAACATATTCTTTCTCTCCACCTCCACACTGGTCATTCTCCCCTCCCACCTGTGTAAAGCCATTAACTAGATTTCTCAAAGCTGATACTGTGGGGTTTTGTTGTTTTTTTGGTTTGTGGTGTGGTTCTGAGTGTGTGTGTGTGTGTGTGTGTGTGTGTGTGTGTGTGTGTGTTTTCATTCTTCTAGCTGAATTGCTTTGTGTGAGAACTTTGGGTTGACAATGGCAAAGTATTTGAAAAGCAGGAAGCACCCTACAGACAGGTACACTCTGCAGGTGGCTTCCCACAGGTCAAGTCCTGTCTCCTGCACCTTGCCCACCTGCTCATACTGTCAGCGGCTGCAGTGTTGAGGAGTCACACGGAACCCGCTCCTTCACCTCGCCATGCCCACCTCTCTCTCAATCCCTCTCCTCTGCTCTCGGTACCCTTGCCCCTGCCAAATATCCCGGCTATACCACCTCCCACTTCCTGTCCTCATGACCCAACATTCGGAAAAAAGTGAGGAAACCAAGCCAATATTCTCAATGAACCAAAATGTCGTAATCATTGGGAAATCAAGAATCTGCTGGGGGAGAAAAAGGAAGAATTTGCTGAATGGTGTCTTGAAACTGGTTTTGAAAACAGTAATAAATTGACTCCACAGAACAAGCCATCCTAAATCCCTTTAAGAATGCAAGTTAGTGTGTCAAAAGCAGAGAGAGGACTGGCTAGAACATCTGGAAACATCAACATGCCTTTTCTAGAGAAATCTTAAGTGCTTGGAGGCTCTGCCATCTCTCTGTACATGCCACAAGTCACCCGTGAGAAGTTAACCCGCAACACACATGGGAAAATAGCTGTCTTTCTAAACTATACATACCCGTGCCTTTAATTAATTCACATTATAAAGAAACAGCAAACATTTTCTCTACCTTAGCTGGAGGGACCTTGCCGGCAGCCGTGATCTGACCAGTAAAAAACCGTCCAAAGTGATTTGCTGCTAGGACAACGGCCTTGTAACTTAAAAAAAAAGAAAAGAAACAAATGCATGAATAATTCGATAAAATGAGCAATTTCATCAAATGAAAGGTATGAAGCTCATAGAGCATCGTAAGTCACCAATTACATACTAATCATCAAAAGATGATAGTTAACATTTTACATGGCACCTGCTATGTGTCAAAAACAGTCCCAAGTAGAAACACATGTACACTTAGGCCTTTAACCTGCATGATGTCGGATAGATAGGTACAATTCTTCTCTCCACTTCACAGGTGAGGAGACTGACACATAGATGAAGGGACTGGCCCAAGCCCTCAGCCGGTGTGGCTCAGTGGATAGAGCGTCGGCTTGCAGACTGAAGGGTCCCAGGTTTAATGCTGGTCAAGGGCACATACCCTGGTTGCAGGCACAGTCCCCAGTTGGGGGTGTGCAGGAGGCAGCCGATCCATAATTCTCTCATCATTGATGTCTTTATCTCTCTCCCTCTCCCTTCCTCTCTGGAATAAATCAAAATACTTTTTAAAAAGAGAGAGACTTGCCCAAGGTCCCTCAGCTAGTAACGGGCAGAGCCAGAAGTGTAACCCAGCATCCTGCCCAGGAGGCATATGCTAATCCGTGCCGCTGCAGGCCTCTTTCTAACAGACACTGCAGGCAGTCTGTTGTGACAAATCAGAAACGAAGGACAGGAAATGGCTCCCAAAGGTTTTCTTTGGGTGCTGAGACAACAGGTATTTCAGACTTTTTGTTTTACTTTAGTACAGTGTCCTAGGTTTCTTTGGTGACTGCATAGTAGGTATAAGAACAGAGGGAAAACTTTAAGATTAAAAACTTAGCCGAAACCGGTTTGGCTCAGTGGATAGAGCATCAGCCTGTGGACTGAAAGGTCCCAGGTTCAATTCTGGTCAATGGCATGTACGTTGGTTGTAGGCACATCCCCAGTAGGGGGTGTGTAGAAGGCAGCTGATGGATGTCTCTCTCTCATGGATGTTTCTAACTCTCTATCCCTCTCCCCTCCTCTCTGTAAAAAATAAGTAAAAATATATTTTAAAAAAATAAAATAAAATAAAAACTTAGGTTAGCAATATGCTGGTACATAATAAAATTTCAATTCTAGACTCAGGACAACAAAAAAACACACTTCCCCTGATCTCTACGGGTTGAAAGCCTGGGATTTTGCGACAGTGACCTCAGTTCAAGTCCAACTCTACGACTGACGTGCTCTGTGACCTTGGGCAACTTTCTTGAATTCACTAATCCGTGGTTTCCCCAAGTAGAAAGTGGGGACAAAAAAAAGAAAAAACACACAGCATCTCTTAGTGTTGCCAAGAAGACTAAAAAATGAGATAATGCATGCCAAGCACTTACCTACAGCCTGTCACAGTAAATGCTTGCTAACTACAAGTGTTGTTAGCTGAAGAAATACTCTATGCAACAAGAACTAATAAATTATGCCATCTTTTATTTAATAGGACATTTTTACCACATAACATTAACTTCATTTTCATACCACTTTACACTTCTGCACATTCTCACTCGGTAATAAGCATTCTATCTTTCTGCTACAACTATGTAATGATAAACTCTACTCTCTAGCTGACAATGAAACCTTTCCTGAATAATATCTTTATGAAATACTTGATATAATAATTGGTGCAAAAGTATGCACTATTTTAAGTGAAATTACATTAAAAGCAGGAAATAATATTTTAGAGATGACATGATGTGTTCATCTATTTCTGGATGCAAGGAGAGAAATTTTCAAAGAGCAAACGTGATAGCGATTCAAAGACCATTGCAAGAATTTAATTTTGGAATTTAATTCCAAATTTAATTTTGGAATTTAATTTTGGAGTTTAATTTTGTAATTTTAGAATATTTTAAAAGATTCAGTTGCTATCCTGAAAAAAAATAACAAAAATGAAGCTGATTACACAGGAAATGTACAAGGAAATGTTGGTGGTAGAAAAAAATGTTAAAAGTGTAATTGTTTTTGATGAGAATAATGAAACTCAGAATGAACATCAGTGAACTGAAAGTGTGCCTTCAATGTAATGTAGCCGTGTGTGTGTGTGTGTGTGTGTGTACCATATGTGACTTAGACAGAAAATGACTTATCACATGTTGTATAAGTATACTAGATGATTCATCTCAAACTATACCCTTCGCACATATCAATTCAGGACATAAGTAGTGATTCTTTAAATTGTGTTCCATGGATCCCCTAGGTTTAAATTGCAGCCAGCTCTGGGGCCACAGTGGATGGATAGGAGAACAGACATGTTCTGGACCCCCACCATCCCTCAATTCATCTCAGGCCACTCTGCTCTTAGTGGAATTACTTCTGTTGCTTCATAATATCTATTCCATTTGCTCAAAAGATTCTGCAGCTAAAATCCACTGATCTAAAGCTACTGGTTTTGATAAAGAACTTTCTCAAATATACACTTCACATGACAAAGTCAGCAGCACCCTTAAAAGTTTACATGTAGCCTGGTTGGTGTGGCTCGGTGGTTGAGTTCAATCCAGGAACCAAGAGGTCATCAGTTCGATTCCCAGTCAGGGCACATGCCCAGATTGGGGGCTTGATCCCTAGTAGGGGGCGTGCAGGAGGCAGCCGAGTGATGATGTACCTCACTCATCAATGTTTCTCTCTATCCCTCTCCCTTCCTCTCTTTTTTCCTTTCCTCTCTAAAAAAAGTCAATAAAAACATATTTTTTAAAAACTTTTCATTGTACATTTTCTAAAAAATTTAAGTCCCTCATTGCATAACATAACTCTTCTACAAACTAAATAAATATGACAAAAACGTGTTGTGTTCCTTGGTATATCATTTATATCAAACAGAAAAATGTCTTTAAGCCAACCATTTGCCATATAACATGAAGGACAACAAAATGTGTTTTCATCTTGTCATTTTTGCTTATTGTGTCTTATTTCCATCCACGGGGAATGGTTGGAGGCCAAAGTAGAAGCTGTGGCATATCTGATATGCTACTCCTAAGATATGAAACCTAAGAAGACTTTCAGCTCATCTGTCAGAATTTATTCAGGTTATTCTTTTTTACTTTTATTTTTGGCACTGTTTTTTTTTAAAAACATTTTCATTTGTTGGTGCCTCATTCATATTAGCAAATTGTCACTACTAATAGTTTTCATGCTTAAAATCTAACTCAGCTCGTCTCTGAGCTGAGCGATTTCATCAGCAGCATCTGACTTCCAGACTTTTCACCCTCTCCGGCCAAGTGAGCAACGCGCCGCCCTCGGGGAGCTATTTCTGTCCTCCCGGGGGGGCCGTGCCTGCCAGCCAGCCAGGCCTCGGGGCAGCGTGGGCCCCGGATCCTTCGCACAGCACTGCGGGCACCAGGCACGCATCGATGCTCCCCGCAGGGAAGTTCATTGCCCTCCTGGCCTCAGAGGTTAGAGGACACGGCTAGCCTTCGGTTATCAGCGCAGGTTTTGACACCGGATGAAATTTCTGCAAGTGCAGACACTTCTCCTATGCATTCAATATGTTATGAATGTAGGGAACTCAAACCTAATTAAAATGGTGAATCTGCTAATGTGAATATATTAGATTGGAACATGAAACTGTTCAAGGGCCAACCATTTTTTTGCTATAAAAACAGCAATTTATGTTAACTAAGCTGATTGTGGTAATCATTTCACAGTATATATATATATATATATAAAGTCATTATGTTTCTGCCTTAAACTTAGTAATGTTATGTGTCCATTATAGCTCAGTGAAGCTGGAAAAAAAACACAGTAATTTCAACCTAATATATGCATGTATACACACATATATGAAATACAGTAAATTCTTCATACAAATAATCTGACAGTCATTTCCTTTGCTACAAGAAAATACAGCCGAAACCGGTTTGGCTCAGTGGATAGAGCATCAGCCTGTGGACTGAAAGGTCCCAGGTTCGATTCTGGTCAATGGCATGTACCTTGGTTGCAGGCACATCCCCAGTAGGGGGTGTGCAGGAGGCAGCTGACCGATGTTTCTCGCTCATCGATGTTTCTAACTCTCTATCCCTCTCCCTTCCTCTCTGTAAAAAATCAATAAAATATTAAAAAAAATAAAAAGAAAATACAGGAAGGTTACAAAGGACAGTATAACAGAGTACAGTATGAAGGACCATTTCCTATCTGATGGCAGGGAAACAATAAAAAGAGTCTTGCCCAGCCAGCATGGCTCAGTGGTTGAACATCAACTTATGAACCAGGAGGTGACGGTTTGATTCCCAGTTAGGGCATATGCCCAGATTGCAGGCTGGATCCCCAGTGTGGGGCGGGCAGGAGGCAGCCAATCAATAATTCTCTCTCATCATTGATGTTTCTGTCTCTCTCCCTCCCCCTCCCTCTCTGAAGTCCATCAAAGATATACATTTATTTTAAAAGTCTTAAAAATAACTGAAGGACACTCTCAAAGGCTGCACTCTCCCCACAATCCTCCTGAGTAAAATCCCCGCCCCCTCAAGCGTGAAGAGCCACAAGAAGCACGACCTGTAACACCCCCATTCTGCTGTTCAGCTGAAACAGGAGGGAACCTACCCCGCAATGTTGGCCATGGAGCTCAGCGCGTCATATCCCTGAGCAATCGTGACTCTTGGAACCTGGTCCATCGCCAAGACTGTACTTTTCCTTTTGGAAAGTTTCTCTAGCAGGTCTGGGTTTTGGGCTGGGTAAATGAAGCTAATCAGTGTTCCCGACGTCTTTAAAAGGTCAGCTTCATGGATATCTAAGGTTGGGTTAAGCATGGGGGCCCGCACCTGAGAAAAAAAGCCAAACCACCGATTAAAAATGCAAATACCTTTATCATACCTTTAAGTACAGAAGACAATTTAAGTCATGTGCCAAGAATACTCCAGGAGTGATCTTTCAGCAATAAATGCCTGATGACATTCCTGCACAAGGTTAGGCACACGAAGATCTATGACATTTACCCTGGACTGAGGAAGGAGCACATATGACTAAAAATAGTGCCCGGCAGGTTTGACAATGACCTATGGAGCCGGGGCAAAACATGCAGGTTCCACAGCCATCCTGTCCTCCCAAAACCTGGCCCTCCGACACCGTTAAGAGACATTAGGATAAACAGGCAGTTTGGGCTGCGTATTCAAAGGCGCAATTCTTGCGGATTTTGACCAACGCAAACACTTGGGGTGTTGAGAAGTTAAGCACATTATGAACTAAAATCTTCTGGCTGTCTGGATAGATTTATGTCGCCTTAAAATTGCAGGTGAATATTTATAGAGGCAGCCAGAGCGGTAGCCTTGCTGGACTGAGTTGAAGCAAAAAGCCACCATAAAGTCTGTTCTGTGAAGAAGTATCAGATCCTTCAATGAATGCACGCTCCCCATGCCTGCAGGTTCCAAATGTGCACGTTTTAAAGCCAAATGTTTTAAATTCCATTTTACAAGTGTTTTGAAATGTGTTTTATATCCAAGTTTAAAGTTAATCTTCAATGGTTGTTTAGCTCCCAGTCCACGGTAGTGCTTTCAGGCAAGTAATCATAGAGAAAACAGCGCTGGGAGTAAGTGTTAAAAGGAAATACGCCCAATACTTCCATTTCACACCATTTTGTCCCAATTGACCTATGAGACCTCTTTGTCTTGTTATTCCCATTTCAGTTGTTGATCTTGGATGCATATGATTTCAGGTTCTGGACTTTAATTAAGACTCTCTGACAAGGTCTGTCTCTCCTCAGTGAGAATCTATACTAATAAAAGGGTATAATATGCTAATTAGACCAGATCGACCTGACATCTTCTGGATATCCGACTTTCTTCTGGACAAAGCCATGGTGGTGGGGGCCAAGGCAGAGGCAGTTAGGGGTGATGAGGCTGGCAGGGGACTGATCAGGTCAATGAGGAGGAACAAGCAGTTAGGGGCGAGATCAGACTGGAAGGGGAGGGCAGTTGTGGACAATCAGGCCAGAAGGCAGAGGCAGTTAGGGGCAATCAGGTAGGCAGGCAGATGAGTGGTTAGGAGCCAGTGGTCCCAGAGGGATGTCCAACTTCCAGTTTAGGCCCGATCCCACAGAGATCCCAGATTGGAAAGGGTGCAGGTTGAGCTGAGGGACACCCCACCACCACCATGCACGAATTTCATGCACCAGGCCTCTAGTCTATAATACATATTTAATAAAAATTAGGGGACAAGTTTGCATTAATTCTACTGGTCCCTATCGAGTGCTGAGCTGAGACCGTTGGCATTAGAGTGAAGCCAATGGAATGTTTCCTTGAATGTGCTTTCAGACCACTAGTTCCTCGGGACACTAGCAAGCTTGATGGAAAGAGAAGCCCTGGGGTCAAGCAGTTCATTACTGCAAGGATAGTGTTTCCATATCACAGGATCCCCGGTGCCTTCAACCTGCTCACAGAGTGCAAATCCCTCCAGGAACACAGAGCATTTCCAAAACGGATGTGCACTACACGGAGTCTTTCGTGTGAGACATCTCAAAACGTTACCATCCTAAAATACGCATTGGAATGGGTTACCGTGATTTTTTCTATTTTTCCTAAGCTTCTTTACTCTACCAAGTTATACCACCAAGTATCTGCACACCTATAGGAGCTTTAGCTAAATTGCCATTTATCTCCATGTCATACGTTTTACTTCTCATTTTCTATAGAAAACAAACAAAAAAACAAACAGTTTATGTCTTCTGCAAGAACCACTACTTAAGACTCTACCAAGAGAGTGGAGTTTATGTAAAAAAAAAAAAAAAAAAAGTCTGTGTGTGCGCATGTGTGTGTGTGTGTGTGTGTGTGTGTGTGTGAGATTCCCGAGAAATTAACAGAAAATCAAAAGCTGATCTTGAAAGTAAGGAGCTTATTTTAACCTGGGTATCACACTCCTATAATCCATACTTCCCTGCCTGCCTTGGTTACAGCCTCAGGAATTTCAGTTAACATCAACTCTAGTAATCATCCCTGCTACACTCATAACACAGCCTCTCTGCCTTTCCCTTTATGAGATTTATTGCTCAAGTTCAATCGATTTCTATTACACCCGAGAGCTTTTTTATTAAAGTAGATGGGCTACTGGCCACTTGGCCGGAGGCTGCTTTCTCCAGGATAATCCTGCCCTTTCTAAAAATAGCACTGACGTCAGGCAAAACCCTGTTCCTTCCCAAGATGACTGCACATTCAGTCCCCGGAGGAGCTCCACGACTCCCTTCTATTTCAGGAGCAGTTAGATCAGTGGTTCTCAACCTGTGGGTCGCGACCCATTGGGGGGTCGAATGACCCTTTGACAGGGGTCGCCTAAGACCATCGGAAAACACAGATATTGACATTACGATTCATTAACAATAGCAAAATGACAGTTCTGAAGTAGCAACGAAAATAATTTTATGGTTGGGGTCACCACAACATGAGGAACGGTATGAAAGGGTCGCGGCATTAGGAAGGTTGAGAACCACTGAGTTAGATGCTCACCTGTGCACAATGGGGATATGTATGAACCCTGGGGTGCAAAAGTCCCTAGCCAATTAAAAGGGGACTTCCACACTGCCAATGTACAACGCAGGATCGTTTTTCCTCTTTTCATGGTTAAATACAGATCACAAGGCCTGACCATGATGAATAGTCACAACATACAATCATTTTTTGGGGGGGGAAAGGCATCGTTTGAAATATGACAAGCTCTAACCATGGGCAGAGACCGTTAATATTTCCATGCAAGGAAAAGTCCGCATGCCATAACGGGCTGGGGAAGGATAATTACTTTGACCACCAAATCCGAGGCCAGCACTTCCTTTGTTCCCTGGATCTGGGCACCTGCTGCTCGGTAGTGATCATCTGAGAATTTGGACGCTTCGCCGGCGCCCGACTCCACGACCACGTTGAAACCCTGCTTGACCAAGGCCTGAACGCCTGCAGGAGACAAGGCCACGCGCTTCTCATTCTGGAAAATTTCCTTGGGGATGCCGACCGTCAGTTGCTTGTACGGAATTCCTACAAACAAAGCCAACATAAAAAAAAAGAAAAAAGAAAAAGAAAGAAACATCTGGTAAACAATGGTTCCATAACAGAGTTCAGAAAACGGATGTGGGCAAATTGTTCCAAGTAGACTGTACATCCAGGTCACTGTTCAAAAGGATGTTCCTGACTCAGCATCTTAATCTTAACTCTCTGACCTTTTTTGGGTTTTGATAGGTAAGTTTTGATGCTCACTCTCCTGAAAACTCTAGATCAGTGGTTCTCAACCTTTCTAATGCTGCAACCCTTTAATACAGCTCCTCATGTTGTGGTGACCCCCAACCATAAAATTATTGTCGTGGCTACTTCATAACCGTAATTTTGCTATTGTTATGAATTGTAATGTAAATATCTGTGTTTTCTGATGGTCTTAGGCTCTACAGCAGCGGTTCTCAACTTGTGGGTTGCGACCCACAGGTTGAAAACTGCTAGCAAGGTCGCCTAAGACCATCGGAAAACAGATATTTACATTATGATTCATAACAGTTGCAAAATTACAGTGATGAAGTAGCAACGAAAATAATTTTAAGATTGGGGGTCACCACAACATGAGGAACTGTATTAAAAGGTCACAGCATTAAAAAAGGTTGAGAACCGCTGCTCTAGATATTATATTTAACCCAATGGCTTTCTTCAAGACACATGACTAGCTTAGTTAGACCACTCAACATGCTAACTCCACTCCTCAAATTAACCCTCTTGGGTTTGCCATCTCCTTGTCCTTACTTTTATGGAAGACTGAGGAGTAATTAGCTCTTTTGAAGAACCATCCTCTACTAGACACCCAAAGTCGCCTTCCTGGCGATGTGGCCACAGGTAACACCTCACAGATTTCCAGGTTCTGTATCTTGAGACCTGACCTTCTCAGCCACGACGCATTAGACCGGGGACCAGCGGCCGGGCCAAAGAGAAGAGTCGGGCAGGAGAAACCCCAGAAGCCTCTGCGATGACTTACACAGGAGCTTTGGCAGGGGACACTCTATGCTGGCCAGTGGCTAGCAACCCAACAGGTTCTCTCTCAGGCAGGTGCGGGGAGACCCTCAGGAAGGACACAGAGGGGAGAAGAGTACAGCAGCCATCAGCGAGCACAGGGGGGGGCGATCTAAGGGGGAAGCGGGGGAGCAACGGCACTGGAAACAGCGGTGGAGATGCAAGGTCAGAAGGTGAGTCGTAGCCATGAAATCCAGACCACCATCCCACTTCTCCTAAAACAGTGGTTCTCAGCCTTCCTAATGCCGCGACCCTGTAAGATAGCTCCTCATGGGGTGGTGACCCCCAACCATAAAATTACTTTTGTTACTACTTCATCACTGTCATTTTGCTACTGTTATGAACTGTCATGTAAATATCTGATATGCAGGATGTATTTTCACTGTTACAAATTGAACATAATTAAAGCATAGTGATTAATCACAAAAACAATATGTAATTATATATTGTGAAATATTTATTTCTAATTACAAATAAATGAAATTTTGTCTTGAATCGTGGTGTAGCATGGGCAACAGTCTTCATATGACAACAGTAAACTACATTGCTACACTTTGCTACACCGAGGAGCGTGTGTTGGTTCCTAAGACCATGGGAAATATGTGTTTTCCAATGGTCTTAGGCGACCCCTGAGAAAGGGTCGTTTGACCCCAAAGGGGTCGCAACCCTAGAAGGAGATGAAGGGTTGCTTACTATCCCACACTCCCAGTCCTTCCAGTAAGCCCTCGCCACAAATACAACCTGGTGCGACTCTGTTCCTTGCAACCCAAAAGCCCGTGTCATGCAGCCTTAAAGGATGTATACACAGTTCAGATCAGCTTTAGCTAAAGTACATTAGTTTCTTCTGTTGTTTAACTCACCAGTGGGTATAGACAGTTTTTGTTTGTTTTTTTAATAAGAAGGATTTACCTCTCTGTAAGTTTTACTAAAGTTTAGGAAATCTAGCGACATAAATTCTGATTACCGTATTTTCCGGCGTATAAGACGATTTTTTAACCCAGGAAAATCTTCTCAAAAGTCGGGGTCATCTTATATGCCGGATGTCATCTTATAGAGCGGGTATATCCCAAACTCTATATTTTAACTGGAAAAGTTGGGGGTCGTCTTATACGCCGGAAAATGTGTGTGTGTGTGTGTGTGTGTGTGTGTGTGTGTGTGTGTAATTAAAAAATAAATCAAATGACCTCTCCAGGGTAACTTAGTGAGACTTGAGGGAGCTTATGTTCACCTAAACCTATCTGCATTTGAACAGTCTGAGATCCCACACGGCATAAGCAGTCCTAATTGGTAGTAAACTCCAGGCAAATATATGTTGGCTCTTACACTCTACTTGAGGAAGAGAAAAATAATAATAAACTGGCAAATATGTTGGACTGATGTACAAAGTGAAATCACATATACTTATCTACTACTCGAGTATCTAGCAATCTCGGATTATGTGGGCCCTATACGTATACCATAAGTCAAGGAAGGTACCAAAGACCATTGAAATCCCATCAAAAGGACCTGGGAATCAAGCTGAGAAGGCCACAAATTGAGCATCAAAACAAGTAATAAATAATTGTAAGAGTAAAAGACACCTAAGGGTGTTCAGATCTAGGAGGTTATTGATGATACTCAATAAAACAAATAAAAATTTTGTAAAAGCTTCACTGGTCTACTTTGGAGGAAGGGATGTGTGGTAGGCAGAATTATGGGCTCAAAGATATCCACATCCTGGTCCTCAGACTATGTCACCATCCCTGGCAGAGGACAATGAAGGTTGCAGAAGGAATTCAGGTTGCTAATCAGATGACCTGGAAGTAGGGAGATCATCCTGGGTTATCTGGAGGGGCCCGATGTCATCACCAGGGTCCTTAAATGTGAAAAAGGGGGCACCAGAGTCAGAGCAATTTGACGATGCTATGCTGCTGGCTTTGCAGATGGAGGAAGTGGCCGTAAGCCAGGAAACGCAGGCGCTCTCCAGAAAGTAGAAGGGGCAAAGACGGATTCTCCCCTAGAGCCTCCGGAAGGAACACAGTCCTGCCAGCACCTTGATTTAAGCCTGGTGAGGGCCATTTCAGACTCCGGCTTCAAAAGTGTAAGACAGTAAGTTTGTATTGTAGGAAGCCAGTAAGATTGTAATCATTTGTTACGTCTGGAAGAGATACATAAGAGAACCAACTGACTATTACCCAAACCAGTAAATAATGGGAAAGCATCAAACACTTATCCCACCTTTCCAGGACAATCTCAGGGTAACTGAATAACAGAGGGAACATATTTCTTCATAGAAAAATTCTAACTAATAAACAAAAGTAAAATGATAGGCCCTGGCCAGATAGTGCCATTGGTTAGAGCATCGTCCCCATGTGCCAACATTGCGGGTTTGATCCTTTCCAGACAGATACAAGACCCAATCAAAGAAAGCATGAAGGGGTGGAACAACAAATCGATGTTCTCTCTCTGTCTCCCTTCCTCTCTCTCTCTAAAATCAATAAATAAGATTGTAAAAAAAAGAGAGAGAGAGAGAGAGTGAGAGAAATAGCCTGACCGGCATGGCTCAGTGGTTGAGCGTTGACCCATGAACCAAGAGATCACCAGTTCAGTTCCTGGCCAGGACACAGGCCAGAGCTTTGAGCTCAATCCCCAGGAAGGGGCATGCAAAGGCAGCCAATCAATGTTTCCCTCTCTCTATCCCTTCCTCTCTCTCTAAAAATCAATAAAAACACATTTTTAAAAATCATAGAAATATATATAAAGGTTCTAGTACAAAGCACAGCAGCCTTCAAACAATAAAAAGATAGGATGATAGAATATCACCAATTTAAAATCCCTGAAATCATGGACTTAGTGAATCATCAGTCCAATGGCTGAGTGGAAAACAGGCAGGAAGTTCATATAGATGGATCCCACTGACATCGAAATGCATGGATCATCTAAACTCATGGATTCACCTTCTTGACATCATGTACTAGACGAGAAGCGTTCTTGCCCAATAAATTCAACCCGACTCTAGTCCGGCCTCTGCACCCAACAAAATGTTACTGAAAATGCAAGGTGCAGAAAGGCGGCCTAATTAGCACCAAGGGAACAGAATCAGGCAATCCTCGAATGTGAGAAATTCCACCAGCAACAGCTAAACTCTTCAACAAATACAAAGAAAGAGAGAAGTGGGGGAGGGGAGGTAAAGGGGGCATAAGGATGCATGTGTAATAGCTTAATCAATAAAGGGAAAAAAAAAATCCAGAAAAAGAAAAAGAGAGGAAGGGAACCATAGATCAAAAGAGACCGAACAACACAGCAAGGGAAATACAACATCTGGTCCTTGTCTGGCTCATTATTGGAACAAAGCATCTGTAAAGACAGAAAAGACATTAAGAAAAAAAAAAAAGTGAAGAAATAGGAGAAAATATGAACGGTGACTGGAATTACTTTTCATGCTTTCCAATGTGATAATAAAATTGTGGCTGCATGAAGGAAGAAATAGAATCCTTATCTTTTAAAGATAAAAAGTAACTGCCCAGGAAACAGTCCAGAATCAGAAATAAAACAAACAATAAAAAATAGCTGAGACCGGTTTGGCTCAGTGGATAGAGCGTCGGCCTGCGGACTGAAAGGTCCCGGGTTCGATTCCGGTCGGGGGCATGTACCTTGCTTGCGGGCACATCTCCAGTAGGGGACATGCAGGAGGTGGCTGATCGATATCTCTCTCTCATTGATGTTTCTGACTTTCTATCCCTCTCCCTTCCTTCCTGTGAAAAATCAATAAAAATATATTTTAAAAAAATAAATAAATAACACCATGAATACAGAGCGGCTGGTGCCTGTGCATTTACTCACAAGGACAACCGTCATGTCCCCAGTGCGGTTACTTCCTTTTACTTCACACAGGATTGTATCACAGCGGTAACCTGGCTTTCTAGGAAACGGCTTTAAAATCTGAAGCCAAAGTTGAGGATTCCCTGGGGCAGGTACCCTGCCAATAGTGACTGTGAGAACAAGGAAAGGCTGTGAAATCTATTCCAGGCAGACGTGAGAATCCCCAAAGGTTAGGGGTCAATGCACAGCGTCCGTCCTACAAACTTAACCTTAAAAAGGTGTTATTCCACGTGGCAAAGACTTCCGGTTGCCCCCCGACCCCCACCCCCCATACTCATTCTGGTCCTCCGCCTTAGAGAATGGCATTTTTAGTTGAGAATGTTGCTATCCAGGATGCAAGATGCAATGCCCAGGTCTCCCTTGCAGTACCTATGGCCACTGGTCTGTGTTCTGGCCGAGGAACAGACAGAGCTGGGAAGGCCTCTGGGTACGGTGCTTGCAGGGACCTAGCTGACTCAGTGTGGAAGGGCCCCCTTTTAACCCTTCCTCCTTCTGGCCTGCACCCCTGAACAGAAGGGGGGCTCTGTAGAGCACAAAAAGGCGTCAGCTCTTACCCTGTCTGAGCTAGAAAGCTAGTGGCAAGTTTTGAGTAGAATAGGGATATGTTTTCATTTAAATTTTTTAAATATATTTAATTGTGGGGGTTTTTTTTATAGAGAGGAAGTGAGAGAGATAAGAGAGTTGGAAACATCAATGAGAGAGAAACATCGATCAGCTGCCTCCTGCACACCCCCTACTGGGGATGTGCCCGCAACCAACGTACGTGCCCTTGACCAGAATCGAACCTGGGACCTTCCAGTCCGCAGGCTCACTGAGCCAACAGCTTCGGCTGTTTTCATTTTAAAAAGATCATTGTCACTGTCATATATAGAACAGACTGTAGGGCGACAGAGGCAGAAAGCACAGAGGTCATTTAGAAGACTAGTGACAGCTGATGGTGGCTTGGACCGGAATGGTAACAGCAGCGGCGGTGAGGAGAGGACAGATTCTCCATACAAGGCGGAGCTGACCTGCACATAAGAAGACTCCAAGGATTCGAACCCGAGCAACTGAGATGAAGCGGAGAAGCGCTGCTACAGATGAAGTAATACACTTAGTTCCTAATTCCCGGGCGCAGATGCGCCTCACATGGTACAATCCTCCAGTAGCGACCAGGACAGAGACAGAGCTGTTCGGAGAGGTGGTTACTGTGAACAGTACTTCCCAGGGTTCCATTCCGCTGGTTTGCCCTTTTTCTTTTCCTATTACCTTTTCTTCTCCATTAGTACTGACCATCTGGAAATTCTCCTAAGAAAAGCACTTATTAGATCTTTTTATGCAAATTGACTGTCCACAAGCCCCAGGCAGGAAACAGCAAGCTCCACCTTTTGCCATCCTCGGAGAGCTATTTGAAGGCTTGCTGCACACACGTGGAAGTGAGACTTTACCTGGTTTTGTTGTGTTGTGTTTTTTTTTTAATATATTTTATTGATTTTTTACAGAGAGGAAGGGAGAGGGACAGAGAGCTAGAAACATCGATGAGAGAGAGACATGGATCAGCTGCCTCCTGCACACCCTCTACTGGAGATGTGCCTGAAACCAAGGTACATGCCCTTGAGGGAAATCGAACCTGGGACCTTTCAGTCCACAGGCCAACGCTCTATTTACTGAGCCACACCGGTTTCGGCAGACTTTACCTGGTTTTGCAGAGGATTTACACCACAGTGCCTGATGCGTATGAAATGTTCGCAAAAACTCCTTCTTCCCAGGCACCACCTTGCAGGACCCCAAATTGCTGAGCAAAGGGCACGAACAGCTGGTCACCACTGTTTTCAGGAGGTTGGCCATGTTCAGAGCAGTCCCCAACTTTCTGAGTCCCCAACTTTCTTGAAGGTAAACCACTAAGAGAAAAGAGAATAAAATATTTATGTGCTGAGAAAAACATACTTTGTTTTCTGAACATCAAACCAAAAAAAAAAAACATTAAAAACAGACTAATCCAAAGAGCTTGGAACAGACTAGTGACATAGACTATGTGGGCATCGACAATGAATTTCTTCGCCGAGTCTTTTGCTGACAGAAGGTGCTTCAAAGGTGTGTTCCCAATGCAGGTATTTAAGAGTTGAAATCCATTTTCACACTTAAATTGTTATAAACTCACTCTTCGATTCAGAGCCTAGATTACATACGTGTAATTGATCCTTAATGGAACTGGAAAGTTAAAAAAAAATTGTCATAGAGTCCAGTCCCCTCTTACCTGAAAGTTATTTCTAAGTCTGTATATCCAGCAGAAAATTGTATATAATCAAAGTTACCCTTGAACTTCCCTTATAATATCTAAAATACTGTACAGTGCAGTGGTAGCTTGTTTATTTTATTTTTTTAAATACATTTTATTGATTTCAGAGAGAAAGGGAGCAGGAGAGAGAAATAAAAACATCAATAATGATCCCTAACCAGTTTGGCTCAGTGGATAGCGCATCGGCCTGCAGACTGAAAGGTCCCAGGTTCGATTCCGATCAAGGGCATATACCTTGGTTGCAGGCATATCCCCAGTAGGAGGTGTGCAGGAGGCAGCTGATCGATGTTTCTCTCTCATCAATGTTTCTAACTCTCTAATCCTCTCCCTTCCTCTCTGTAAAAAAATCAATAAAAATATATTTTTAAAAAATTTTTTGGAAAAAAAAAAACACATCAATGATTAGAGAAAATCATTGATTGGTGTGGCTGCCTCCTGCAGGCCCCATGGGGATCAAGCCCAAAACCCTAGCATATGCCTTGACCTGGAATCGAACCATGACCTCCTGGTACATAGGTCAATGCTCAACCCCTGAGCCACGCTGGCGGGGCAGTAGCCACTTGTGTAGACACCACATTGCCCAGAAAACACAGCACCCTATTCACTGAGGCAGGACGCTCATCCTGTGCAAGCCCTCGAACTGACACTGGATGAAGACAAGACCATGCCTGCCAGGTGCGCATCTCGAGAAAATTAAACATGCGTGGCATATGACGCCAATGAAAAAGAGGAAAACTCCAGCGTGTGCTTGGAGATGAGGGTGGAACAGGAGCTCCTCCGTCGGTGATGCTCACCAGTGGCCACTTTTTGCCAGCCCTAACCAGGCTGAGGGAAGGGTCATTGACCTTGGCTGTTAGTGAACTAGACTTTGAGGGCTATCTCCGGAGCAGATACCCAGGGGTTCATGGAAAGCCCCCATCATCCCCAGGATTTCCAATGTCCCCCCATCCTTCTTTTCTTTTCTTTTGTTGTTTTTGTTGTTGTTGTTGTTGTTGTTGTTGTTTATATATATTTTATTGATTTTTTACAGAGAGGAAGGGAGAGCGATAGAAAGCCAGAGACATCGATCAGCTGCCTCCTGCACACCCCCTACTGGGGATGTGCCCGCAACCAAGGTACATGCCCTTGACTGGAACCAAACCTGGGACCTTTCAGTCCGCAGGCCGATGCTCTATCCACTGAGCCACACCAGTCTCGGCTCCTTCTTTTCTTTTCCTTTCACATTGGGAAGAAGCAGAGGACCTGGAACTCCATCAGTCAAGCTCAGCTGATTCCACCAACTGTCCATGTACACTCTGCGCCATCACATGGGCCCCCAGGGGCCCAGCACCCAATCCAGCAAATTCCATAGACACTCTTCCCGCCTCCCGAGGAAGGAGGAAGCGGGGACTAGCTCATTTTTCATTTCAGAACTGCTGCCGCAACTCCCAGAAGCAACTCTGGCAACCCTGAGAGTGGACATCCTCAATCCAAGGGGTGCTGATTCTTAAAATGGCCTTTCGTTCAACAACCAGACCCTGAAGGCTGAGTCTCAGAGGCACAGCCGTGAGGAGCATCTGAAGAATCAAAGCGGAACGGGTCATATGCTTGGAGATAAGAAAAATCAACAAGTAATAACACTCCAAAGCAGAGTCCAAAGTTCCTGGAGGGATCAAAGGAAATCGCGTCTTCCAAGAGTGTTCAGAAAGGAGAAGGGAAAAGCCCCGGCCAGATCGGTCAGTTGGTTAGAGTGTCATCCCAAAACACGAAGGCTGCAGGTTCGATTCCCAGGCGGGACATATTCAAGAGTCAACCAATGAATGCATTAATGAGTAGAACAACAAAATTAATAAATGAAATAAAATCTCTCTCTCTAGTGCAGTGGTTCTCAACCTTTCTCATGCCGCAATCCTTTAACACAGCTCCTCATGTTGTGGTGACCCCCAACCATAAAATTATTTTTGTTGCTACTTCATAACTGTAATTTTGCAACTGTTATGAATCGTATCTGTGTTTTCCAATGGTCTTAGGCGACCCCTGTGAAAGTGTTGTTTGACCCCCCAAAGGGGTCACGACCCACAAGTTGAGAACCGCTGCTCTAGTGGGAAGAGATCAAAGAACTTGTGTGCATATATGCATAACCTATGGACGCAAACAACAGGGTGGTGAAGGCCTGGGGTGGGTGGATGGGCTAGAAAGGGTCAGTGGGGAGAGGGGAAGGGGATATATGTAATACTTTCAACAATAAAGATTTAATTTAAAAAGAAGATCTCTCTCTCTCTAAAATCCATAAAATTTTTTAAAGGAAGGGAAAGGTGTTAGAGATGGAGAGAGTACTGTGAACAAAGAGTTAAGGCAGAGGGAGCATGCAAGAGGTGTTCAGACATGCCATCAAAAATGCACAAGAAAAAGCCTTTGCATTTTAATAGGTTTTATATTTTCAAAGTGTTTCCGCATTATGTCATTTCATTCCCGTTCTGAAGCATTCCTGAGTCCCACAAATACTCTCCTCACTCACTCAGAGGTCACTTCTGGTGTCATTCACAGCTGAGAATGCAGAGCAAATGATTCAAAACATTCATTCGAAACAGTCACTGAATCCATGCCGAGAGCCACGGGAGAAACAAGGTACATAATATACTTCTTGTCTGGAGGGAGATGTTCTAGTCTCCTCCTAACCTTCCCTGGCTTATTGGGTCACCCTAATCCCCAACAAACGGTGTCCTCTGGGGGCTGACAAGGCTTGCCCAGACCTCATCCGCGAAAACACAACGCAGCAATCACAGAAGCTAAGTCTGCCGCTCACTCACGGTTTGACCTGAGCCTGTGCCTCCGTCTGCTCCTCGATAAAAGGAGCACAGCCCTAGCCCGTTTGGCTCAGTGGATAGAGCTCAGCCTGCGGACTGAAAGGTCCTCAGTTCCATTCTGGTCAAGGGCACATGCGGGGATTCTGGCTCAACCCCCAGTAGGGGGCGTGCAGGAGGCAGCAGATCAATGATTCTCATCATTGATGTTTCTATCTCTCTCTCCCTCTCCCTTCCTCTCTGAAATCAATAAAAATATTTTTTAAATAAACAAATAAGTAAATGGAGCATAGGAAAGCTCCTTTGGTAGGCTCTAGACCAGTGGTTCTCAACCTGTGGGTCGTGACCCCTCTGGGGTCAAACGACCCTTTCACAGGGGTCGCCTAAGACCATCAGAAAACACATATTTCCCATGGTCTTAGGAACCAACATTCCGCTCCTCAGTGTAGCAAAGTGTAGCAATGTAGTTTACTGTTGTCATATAAAGACTGTTACCCATGCTACACCACGATTCAGGACAACATTTCATTTGTTTGTAATTAGAAATAAATATTTCACAATATATAATTACATATTGTTTTTGTGATTAATCACTATGCTTTAATTATGTTCAATTTGTAACAACAAAAATACATCCTGCCTATCAGATATTTACATTACAGTTCATAACAGTAGCAAGATTACAGTTACGAAGTAGCAACAGAAAATAACTTTATGGTTGGGGGTCACCACAACGTGAGTAACTGTATTAAAGGGTCGTGGCATTAGAAAGGTTGAGAACCACTGCTCTAGACATTTAATTTATGATTAGATGAGAGGTTGCAACATTTTAAAGCTGAAGTCCTACTTCCTGGCCCTGCCTCCTTGGAAAATGGTCACTTAGTGTTAAGCAGATCCCTGGCATCAGATGCCAACAGGGCCAAAGCTTTTAGAAGTCAGTTTCTCCCCAAAACTCCACTTGATTGGAGTTATGAACATACTGCACAGTGAACCAGGTAGTTCATGGGCAAGAGCAGTCCCTATCACTGAGCCTGAATCAAATACAAGTGCCCCTGCGAGGTCTTCAGAGAATACATTTCTGAGCCACTTATCACAAGCTGTTACTTGTTACCAAAGATAGCATTACACGGTAATCATCACACTTTACCCCAGCTCCGCTTTAAAGCTCTCTGCGGTTTCATTATCCGTGCGCTTCAAGGAAAACTTACAATTCATCATTAAAAAAAAAAAAAACGGGGCGGGGGGGAGGGAGTTAGGGTGGCAGTCATATGGTCCCCTTTAATGTAAGCTGTTTGGGCAACTATCTCCCCTAAAATCCTTGAGGTTAAGCACCTGAGAGAGGGGACGACAGAGAGGCTAAGAGGGTGAACCGGGGGTTCGAAGTACCCCAGTCTGCAATATATCGGCTGTGTGGCCTTGGCAAATCAGTCCCTTAACCTCTCTCTACCTCGTCTTTAAAATGGAAAGAATAATAGCACCCACCTTACAGGGCTGGTGTGACAAATAAAAGGATGCAATATCCCTGTCGCTAGTTTTATTCCTTTCCGTATGACCTCTGGCCCAGTGATGTGCACAATATTAGAGGAAATCAACAAGCAGTTTCTGACTGAATGGGTGAACAGACAGGGGTAGGCGACCTGAGGCCTGGGCATCTCTGGACCATGGTCTCCGAGGAGTTTCAGGAAGTTTCGTTTGAAAATGGTAGGCTGTGTAGCCTTGCAGAAAACGAATTCCAGCAGCAAAGGGAAGCAGCCTCGGTACCCTTGCTGATAAGTAACCCCAAACTGCCCATTCAATAAAAAAAACTCTTTTTAAAAAAACAGCCGGGCCGAAACCGGTGTGCCTCACTGGATAGAGCCTCGGCCTGCGGACTCAAAGGTCCCAGGTTCGATTCCCGTCCAGGGCATGTACCTTGGTTGCGGGCACATCCCCAGTAGGAGGTGTGCAGGAGGCGGCTGATGGATGTCTCTCTCTCATCGATGTTTCTGACTCTCTCTCCCTCTCCCTTCCTCTCTGTAAAAAAAAATCAATAAAATATATTTAAAAATTAAAACAAAAAACAGCAGAAAAGGTTTGCAAGTCACAGGGACGCGAGGGAGAAAGGGGGTGCATTTTTTCCACTTTTAATGTATATTGTTATTGTTGGCAGTATTACAGATGTCTCCCCCTGCCCCCTGGGGATGCATTTTGAGCAAAAGCAGCCCCACCTGTCGGAACGGAGCGTGTCCTCAGTAAGAGCGTCCCTGGCCGCCCCGCAGGGCGAATAAAGGGCGCCTGCCGTAAACAAGCCGTGCCTCCACGCGAGGCATGCGACCAAGGACCTCGCCACCAAGGACGCGGCACCCGCCGCGCCCCGGTGGCAGGTGGCCGGCGGCCTGACCTCGCCCAGCGCCCGCTCCGCACCCAACCTGCCCGGTGCCGGGTGCCGGGTGCCGGGTGCCGGGACCGCTATTTATAACCTTCGCCCGCAGCCCGGGGCGCAATGTCAGGCCGCCCCGAGTTCCAATCCCGCGCCGGCCCCCCGCGCTTCTCCCCGCTCCCAGCTGGGCCCCCCTCTCCGCGCGCCAGAGCTCTGGTCCTGGCTGCCCAGCACCCAGCACCCAGCACCCAGCACCCAGCAGCCGCCGACACACACTCCCTTCCCCTCGCCACCTCCCATGCCTCCGGCCGGTCACGCACCCCGAATCCCGCCGAGGCTCCTGCACCGTTTGGGGGGGCGCCCAGCTGCCTCCCCTCCCCCGGGGCACCCCGAGGGGGAGTCCTCGATGACCTCCCTCCTCCCTCCTCGCAGCTGGCGGGCCGACATGACCCCGGGGACCTCCGCCGCGCCCCCACGGCCCCCCGTCGGGCGGTCTGCACCGCGGTCCCCTCTGCACCGCGGTCCCCTCTGCCCTGCTCCCTGCGGGGGACCCGGGCCCCCCGAACCCCGCGTTCCCAGCTGGAGAGGGAAAGCAGGGCCTGCGGACTGGGCTCCTCCGGGTCCCAGCCTCCGGCCGGCGGGCCCCGCGCTGCCCCAGCTCCCAGCCACCCCGCCCCCTCCTCCTTGACAGGTCTCCCGCCCCCGGGGGACCCCCCGACTGTCCCCGCGAGCCCCCCGCGCGCGCCCCTTCCCCGCTGCGCCCCGGGCGCGCCGCGCTCACCTCGGCGGGGAGGCCGGGCCGCGGCGGGCGGCGCTGGGCTCGGGCGAGGGGACGCCGCGCTGGCCGACCCAGGCCGGGCCCCGCTGCTGCGCCCCAACCCGGAAGCACAGCCCCACCCGGCGGCGGCGGCCACGTGACGGCGACACGGCGGCCCCCACGGCGGCCCCGCGACCCTCCCCGGTCCCCGCCTCCCGCCTCCCGCTCCCGCCCAGGGCCCGCCCCCCGCCTGCCCGGACGGCCGCTCCCGGAGGCTCGCCGACCTCGGCGCACACCCGGCCGGAGCGCCGCATGGTCCCTCCCCGCGCCCCGCGCCCCGCACCCTCCCCGAGGGCCGTCCCGGCGCCTTTGCGCGCCCGCCGCTCCGCACGGTCCCTCCCCGCGCCCCGCAAGGTCCCTCCCCGCGCCCCGCACCGTCCCCGGGGGCCGCCCCGGCGCCTTTGTCTGCGCGCCCGCCGCCCGCGCCCTCCCCGCCCCGCGGGTCCCCGACCTGGAGCCAAACCCG
>JAAGEH010002531.1:73669869-73683337 GCA_011751065.1 Lasiurus cinereus
GACCTGGAGCCAAACCCGGGGCGCTCTGCGCGGCGCTGGACCCCCTCCCCGGGGAGCCGCGGGCCCGGCGTGGTGTCCGCCCTCCCCGCCCCGCGGGTCCCCGACCTGGAGCCAAACCCGGGGCGCTCTGCGCGGCGCTGGACCCCCTCCCCGGGGAGCCGCGGGCCCGGCGTGGTGTCCGCCCTCGCGTCCCGCCGAGCGCAGGAGGGGACGGGTCCCTGCGCTCCGGGGCCGCCGCGCCGCCACCGCTCCAGGAAAAACCGGGGTGTCTGTAACCCGAGAGGCCGGGGGGAGTGGGAGGGGAGCCAGCGGAGGGGACGGGCGGAGGTTGGGCGGGGGGTTACTGGAGTTCCCTCCGGGCCCGAGAGGCAGAGGGGAGCCCCTCGGAGAAGGGGTGGGGGCCTGAACGCGGACACTCACCTGCGCCCCCCGCCAGGGTGGGCCAGAGGATGGGTGTCCGCGCCTGTGCTGGGCCGGGCTGAGCGAGGACGCTCCGAAGCAGAAGGCCTTGGTTGCCCTCTGCGCACGGTTCTGTTCCCTAGTCCGCAGGTGCGTTCTGATGGAAAGTAGGAGGAATGAACTACAGGGCTTAGAGCCGAAACCGGTGTGGCCCAGTGGGTAGAGCGCGGGCCTGCGGACTGAAGGGTCCCGGGTCCGATTCCGGTCAAGGGCATGGACCTTGGTTGCAGGAACATCCCCAAGTAGGGGGTGTGCAGGAGGCGCAGCTGGTGATGTTTCTAACTCTCTCTCTCTCTCTGTCTTCCTCTCTTTTAAAAAAATCAATTAAAAGTATATTTTTTAAAAAGAAAGAAATACAGAGCGTAAATGGCTCGTTTCCCCGAAAGCTGAACCATCCGGAGGGGTCAGGAAGAGAGGTCACTGCTTTTCACTTTGATTGGCATATCTAAGATGGTGGGGGGGTTGGGGGGATTATGGACTCTTGCCCAGCCGGTGTGGCTCAGAGGCTGAGCATGGATCTATGAACCAAGAGGTCGCCAGTTTGATTCCTGGTCAGGGCACAGGCGTGGGGTTGCAGGCTTGATCCCCGGCCCCGGACCTGCAGGAAGCAGCCAGCCAATGATTCTCTCTCAGCATTGATGTTTCTATCTCTCTCCCTCTCCCTTCCTCTCTGAAATCAATAAAAATACATTATAAAAAAAACCATGAATCTAAAACATATATTCCATATTCTTAAAGGGAAAGAAACTGCAGAGAAACCCTTATTTTGAGAGCATCTCTTGTGTTTAACTAGCCCAGAGGTCATTCAACTAATGGACTCTCACTGTCATGTCCCCGTAAAACATGGCCCTGTCCCAGGAGAGGTCACACACCGGAAGGGACACAGCCAAAGGTGTTTTAAAATCATAGTGAACCATAATTAGTGCACAAAACCTACCCGAGGGACAGTTCCAGGTGCTGCAGGTGCAGTGAGTCAGGCATCATTGATAAGGATTAAAACTAAGATCCTTGCCAAGACCGGTGTGGCTCAATGGATAGAGCGTCAGCTTGCAGAACTCAGGGGTCCCAGGTTCGATTCCAGCCAAGGGCATGTACCTTTAAGAGACTCTGTACCCACAAATGCTTAAAGAGAATATAGCCCATATTTAGAGTCCTAATCTATCAAAAGCAACAAAGGCCGAAACTGGTTTGGCTCGGTGGATAGAGCATCGGCCTGTGGACTGAAAGGTCCCAGGTTCGATTCTGGTCCAGGGCATGTACCTTGGTTGTGGGCATATCCCCAGTAGGGGGCGTGCAATAGGCAGCTGATCCATGTCTCTCTCTCATCAATGTTTCTAATTCTCTATCCCTTTCCCTTCCTCTCTGTAAAAAATGAATAAAATTTTTTTTAAAAGGCAACAAAGACGAAGTCTTCAGAAGAATGTAGCACGCCATTAGGGTCTGTGGAGATGAAGGTACCAAGAAAAGCAAGGAAAATAGAACTCCTTCAGAGAGAAAGATGCCTCTGTGAACCTCGAGTCCCCCTATGTCACCTCCCATTCATCTGCCTGGGTTAACCTATCACTCCTGCATTTCACTGGAGCTGGGGCCTTCTCACAGAAGCCTTTCCTGACCACCCAAGATTGAGGGAGGTGCCCTCCCATTAAGGCCCAGTTGTAACATAATTATAACATGTAAAGTTCTGTGTTACTATTGCCCGTCTGCTTGCCACACGCAAGCTTCCTGAGGATGGACATTTCATCTTATTTACTGAGATGCCATCAGCACCTAGCAGACTGGCTTTGTCAGATAGCCAACCAGCGTCTGCTAGAAGGAAGAAAAACATGGTGAGCGTCCCGGAGGTGCTGCCACAGAAAGCAGCTGCTGGCTTTGACCTCACGCCAACCAACGGCATGATTGTACCGTGCCAGAGACAGAACACGCCGATAGCAAAAGATCCTCGCTTGACATTTATGCATTAAACATCGATGTTCCTGATTGTCTTGCAAATGCCCCGTTTGGAGTCTGAAAATAGCATTCCCAGCTAGTACATTACCTTGCTGCTGGCCAGCTAGCGCTTCGGTTCCATCAGCTGAATTGTGCAATTACTAGAATATTGCCTGTTGTAATAATCCATGCAGAGCTTCCTCTCAAATATTCAACTCTTATATCTCATATTCTGACCACCACTTTCTTTTTTTAAAATATATTTTATTGATTTTTTACAGAGAGGAAGGGAGAGGGACAGAGAGTTAAAAACATTGATGAGAGACATCAATCAGCCACCTCCTGCACGCCCCCTACTGGGGATGTGCCCTCAACTAGGGATACATGCCCTGACCGGAATTGAACCTGGGACCCTTCAGTCCACAGGCTGAAGCTCTATCCACTAAGCCAAACCGGTTTTGGCTGAGCACCACTTTCTTATTTCTAATTCTCTTCTCTTTTTGAATGATGCTCCCACTAATCTGTATTAACATGCTAGCTGCTATGATGATTTGGGCAGAAAAAAGTGAACAGAATGACCGAGGGTAAAAGTCAGGAGTGATGGAATAAGGTGTATTTATGTGTGTTTGGTTCTTAAAACGTTTTATTTTGCTGGAGGCTACTCCCAGCAGGTCAGATTCATGGAAGGAGTTCATCAGAAGGCTGATGGATCTTGGGGCTTCACCAGGGCTGAAAGTCTGCATGTATTATGACCTGCTGCTGGAAGAGCTGGAGGAATTTCCCCTGACCTCATCATCTTTTCCTGTTTACCAAACTTCACCTGTTTGGACCAATGTATTTCCCAGCAAATAAAAAGCCGTGGGTCCGGACATTCGAGGAACCACTTCACTAGAAAGTGGAGCCTCCCCTGAATCCCCCAAAATGCCTTCCAAATTTCTATTTCATGTCTAGTTTATTTATGTCGCAGCCCCTTCTCCGGATTCCTGAACCCTTGCAGCTGCGGAAAGATATTTAGATATTAGAGGCCCGGTGCATGAAATTTGTGCAGGGGGGTAAGGGTGTCCTTCAGCCCAGCCTTCTACTTCTCCAATCTGGGACCCCTTGAGGGATGCCCGATCCAGGATCAGGCCTAAACGGGCAGTCGGACATCCCTCTCACAATCCAGGACTGCTGGCTCCCAATTGCTAACCTGCCTGCCTTCCTGATTGCCCCTAACCGCTTCTGCCTGCCAGCCTGATCACCCCCTAACCACTCCCCTTTCAGCCTGATTGATGCCCAATTGCTCCCCTGCTAGCCTGTTTGCCCCTAACTGCCCTCCCCTGTGGGCCTGGTCACCTCCAACTGCCCTTCTCTGCAGGCCTGTTCACCCCCAACTGCCCTCCCCTGCAGGCTTGATCACCCCCAACTGCCCTCCCTTGCAGGCCTGTTCCCTGCCAACTACCCTCCCCTGCTGGCCATCTTCTGACCACATGGGGCAGTCATCTTCTACATTGAAGTGATGGTCAATCTGCATATTACGCTTTTTTTTAATATATTTTATTGATTTTTTTACAGAGAGGAAGGGAGAGGGATAGAAAGCTAGAGACATTGATGAAAGAGAGACATCGATCAGCCGCCTCCTGCACGCCCCCCACTGGGGATGTGCCCACAACCAAGGTACATGCCCTTGACCAGAATTGAACCTGGGACCCTTCAGTCCGCAGGCCGACGATCTATCCACTGAGCCAAACCAGTTTTGGCTGCATATTACTCTTTTATTAGATAGGATAGAGGCCTCGTGCACGAGTGGGGGCCAGCTGGTTTGCTCTGAAGTGTGTCCTGGATCAGGGTGGGTGTTACCTTGGGGTGTGGGGTGGCCTGGGTGAAGGGCCTGTGATGCCCCCCCAGCAACCCAAGCAGAGGCCCTGATATCTGGGATTTATTTATTTTCTATAATTGAAACTTTGTAGCCTAGAGCAAAGCCAAGCCTTCTGCTTGCTCTGTGGTAGCAGCCATTGAAACTTTGTTGCCTTAAGGCCAGGGTGTGCAGAAAGCTTGGCTTCCTCCACCGCTAGGGGCAACCCAAGCTTCCCTCCTGTTCTCTCTGTGGCCGTAGCCATCTTGGTTGGGTTAATTTGCATACTTGCTCTGATTGGCTAGTGGGGGTGGCTGGTGGGCGTCGCTTGTGGGTATAGCAGGGGGGTGGTCAATTTGCATATTACTCTTTTATTAGATAGGATAATTGTAAGTACACATGCAGCTGTAAGAAATAATATGGAGGGATCTCATTTACCTTTCACCCAGTTCTCCCAACATCTTTTATAACTATAACACACATCCAGAACTGTGATAATATACAACTCAGGTGGGTTGTGTGTGGGTTCTTTCCTGACTTTGTGCAGGAAGGATTTCACAGGATGGATCCAGGGGATTCTTAGGGCACCTGGATTAAAGCTGGGGACCATGAAACAAGAAGGGGCCTGGAAGAGAAGCAGCAACAGGAGAAATAGGACGAGGCTGGGCTGCTTCGGCTCTCTAAGAAGTTGGGGTTCAGGGGCTTAGCTCAGGATGAGCTGCTGCTCCCTGGTGCAAGTCCGGGACCCCTTAGAGCAGCGGTTCTCAACCTGTGGGTCGCAACCCCTTTGGGGACGAACGACCCTTTCACAGGGGTCGCCTAAGACCATTGGAAAACACCTATTTCCCATGGTCTTAGGAACCAACAGACCGCTCCTCGGTGTAGCAACGTGTAGCAATGTAGTTTACTGTTGTCATATGAAGACTGTTACCCATGCTACACCACGATTCAAGACAAAATTTCATTTATTTGTAATTAGAAACAAATATTTCACAGTATATAATTACATATTGTTTTTGTGATGAAGCACTACGCTTTAATTATGTTCCATTTGTAACAATGAAAATACATCCTGCATATCAGATATTTACATCACAGTTCATAACAGTAGCAAAATTACAGCTATGAAGTAGCAACGGAAATAATTTTATGGTTGGGGGTCACCACCACATGAGGAGCTGTCTTAAAGGGTCGGGGCATTAGGAAGGTTGAAAACCACTGCCTTAGAGTTTAGCAGATAATGTGCCTGTGGGGGGGAAATGGGGGAGGGGGAGGAACCAGCATGCTTCTGGGAGAGAGAACATTTGCTGGGACCTTCGTTTTGAGGTCCTAGCCGAGGATATTTTTCCCATTGATTTTTAGGGAGAGTGGAAGGGAGAAGATTCAGAAGCACATGAGAGAGAAACACATCAATTGGTTGCCCTCTGCAAACACCCCGACAGGGCCCGTTAATCTGCAATATCCACTGAGCCAAACCAGCTAGGGCTCTTTTTAGGGTTTTTAAAGGCTGGGAGTTTAGGGGTCGTCTTAGTAGAGAATTACTAGACTACTCATCAGCTTTATGCTGCTGTGCCAAAGTGAGATTTATTCTCTTAACCTCATCTGTCCTTGGGTCTGGCTGACACAAATGGCACTAGTTGGATTGCTATCCTCTGCCTGAGTAGGTGATTTAAGCTATTACCTTCTGATTGGGGAGAGGTGTAAACCATTTACTCTCAGGTGTCCTTGGTTTAAGGAAGCTAGGATTTACTAGGGGGCTGCAAACTGCGTGGCCATTTAACTATCTGTCTCAGTTTCCCTTTCCCATTTGTTCCAGCTTACTAACGTGTCTCAGCTCTACTGGGGACCGAAAGAAAGGCAGGAGTTGGGTCCTATTACTTTTCTTTTTTTAAAATATATTTTATTGAGTTTTTACAGAGAGGATGAGAGAGGGACAGAGAGCTAGAAACATCGATGAGAGAGAGACATCAATCAGCTGCCTCCTGCACGACCCCCACGGGGGATGTGCCGGCAACCAAGGTACATGCCCTTGACCAGAATCGAACCTGGGACCTTCCAGTCTGCAGACCGATGCTCTATCCACTGAGCCAAACTGGTTTCGGCTTACTTTTCTTAAAATATATTTTTATTGATTTCAGAGACGGAGAGAGAGAAACATCAGGGATAAGAGAGAATCATTGATGGGCTGCCTCCTGCACGCTCCACACTGGGGACTGAGCCCAGAACCCGGGCATGTGCCCTGACCAGGAATCAAACTGCAACCTCCTGGTTCATAGGTCAATGCTCAAACACTGAGCCGTGCCGGCTTGGCTTAAAAGCCCATTAAGTGCCAACTAGTACTGGGTTAGAATCTCAACGTGTAGAGAGTAAAAGGTGTCCTCTGCTGCCCTGGCCGGGTTGCTCAGTGGTTAGGGCGCCATCCCAGTATGCCAGGGCTCATACAAGAACAGACCAATGAATGCATAAAAAAAGTGGAACAACAAATCAATGTGTGTGTGTGGTGTCTCTCTCATCAATAAGTAAAGTAAAATATAAAAGTAAAAGGTGTCCTCTGCCCTCACGCTATTTTAGTGGAGGAGACAGTTAAGTAAACCAAATATTAACCATCCAGCATGCAAATTCCAAGATAGAGTTTCCTCAGCATGCCACTGTCATGTAGGGAGAATCCAAGCTGAGCCAGCTGGGGAAGGTCTCCTGGCAACAGATCTCTCCCATGGTTCACAGCAGGCCTCTCCCCAGATTACAACATATTTTGCAGGCTCTCAGAATGCAGTCCTCCTTCTCTCCTGTCATCATAAATCCACTTAACTGTGGAGGAGGAGCATTTTTTAAATATATTTTATTGATTTTTCTATAAAGAGGAAGGGAGAGAGAGAGAGAGTTAGAAACATCGATCAGCTGCCTCCTGCACACCTCCTACTGGGGATGTGCTGGCAACCAAGGTACATGCCCTTGACCGGAATCGAACCCAGGACCTCTCAGTCCACAGTCCTATGCTCCATCCACTGAGCCAAACCGGGTGGGCTGGAGGAGCATTTTTTATTATTCTTTTCAGAGTCCCAAATGGTGTGTGTGTGTGTGTGTGTGTGTGTGTGTGTGTGTGTGTGTATACATGCGGCCTCTTGGCATTTTGCAATACCTAGCCCCTGGCAGTTAGCCCTAAACCTCTCCCAGATGAGTTTGAGCTTTCATAATATCTTGGCACCTTTTTGCTGTAAAAGAAGGATGATTGGAATATCTACTTCAGAGGATATGGGGATTAAATAAAATTATAAAAGGAAAGCTCTTGGAACTGTAACTGGAACATAATAAACACTGAATAAATACTGGCTATTGTTATTATTGTGAAGCCAACCCCATTCATGCAATCCCCAAGTCGACCTTCCGTACATTATAAGATTGGACCTCCAGTTACATCCGAATACATAGGAAAGAGTTACATCAGAATAAAAAGGAAAAAAAAAAGAATAAAAAAATAACATCTTAATCACCTAACTCTGTGGTCGGCAAACTGCAGCTTGCGAGCGAGCCACATGCGGCTCCTTGGTCCCTTGAGTGTGGCTCTTCCACAAGATACCACGGCCTAGACGAGTCTATTTGGAAGAAGTGGCGTTAGGAGAAGTTTAAGTTTAAAAAATTTGGCTCGCAAAAGAAATTTCAATCGTCCTGTGGATATTTGGCTTTGTTGGCTAATGAGTTTGCCGACCACTGACCTAACTTATCCTACAAAATGAGCCTACAAAGATGCGGATAAAAATCTCAGGTGGACAACAGGTGCTATCACAAAAGTTCTAAGGAAGCAAAGGGGTGACGAGTGCAAGCAGAAGCCTGGCCAGAATTGGGGCATCACTTCAGTGGAGCATGCAGATCTCACTCTCACCATTTTCTTTTTTTAATATATTTTGTTGATTTTTTACAGAGAGGAAGGGAGAGGGACAGAGAGTTAGAAACATCGATGAGAGAGACACATCGATCAGTTGCCTCCTGCACGCCCCCTACTGGGGATGTGCCCACAACCAAGGTACATGCCCTTGACCGGAATCGAACCCAGAACCTTTCAGTCCACAGGCCGACGCTCTATCCACTGGTTTCGGCGATCACACCCTCACCGTTTTCAAGTGAAGAGCAGAAGACGCCACGGGCAGGTTGATTATTTTGAGTGAAAGTTACTTAAGAAACAGCCAGTACAAGGGCATTGCCCCCTGAAAGCAGGAAATAAATGTCCACCTGAGGGTCCCCTCCTGGACCAAGAGGTTCTAAGCATCCTTATCACCGGAAAAAGGCAGTTAAGGTTGAGATAAAAGTAAAGCTCTTGGAACTGAGGCTCCAAAAGCAAAAATTATCACTTCCTCACTAATCTGCCACCGCAAGCCCAAACCTCTTTATTTTGCCAGTTTTTCACAAATTTATTGTCTCCTTGTCTAAAACGTAAAAAACTTCCTCTTTTGGTCACGTTGGGGAGTTTCCGATTTTTATAGGCTCCTGTCCCTACAAAATTAAATGTGTTTTTCTCTTGCTGATCTGTATTAGTCAACTTAGTTATCGGACTAGCCAAACAACCTAGAAGGGGAGAAGAGGCAAGTTTTCTGTCCTTACATGAGCATACAGTTTGTGGGTCTTTCCTATGTAACAAAAAAGTCCATCCCAGCAGGGATGACTCAGGGGTTGAGTCCCTATGAACCAGGAGGTTATGGTTTGATGGATTCCCCCTTTGGCCACATGTCTGGATTTTGGGCTCAATCCCCAGTAGGGGGCATATAGGAGTAGATTGAACCATGATTCTCATCATTGATTTTTCTTTCTTCCTCTGAAATCAATTATATATACATACAGCTGATTTTGTGTCAGCCTGTGGACTGAACAGTCCCAGGTTCAATTCCAGCGGGCACGTACCTGGGTTGCAGGCTCAATCCCCAGTGGGGGGAATGCAGGAGGCAGCTGATCAATGATTCTCTCTCATGATTGATGTTTTTATCTCTCTCTCCTTCTTCCTTCTTTTCTGAAATCAATAAACAAATATATTAAAATATATTCTAGCTCTACTCTGTTTGGCTCAGTGGATAGCGTGTCTGCCTGTGGACTTCAGGGTCCCAGGTTTGATTCTGGTCAAGGGCATGTACCTTGGTTGTGGGCACATCCCCAGCAGCGAATGTGCAGGAGATGGCCAATCGATGTTTTTCTCTCATCCATGTTTCTCTCTCATCAATGTTTCTAACTCTCTATCCCTCTCCTTTCCTCTCCGTAAAAAAATCAATAAAACATATTTAAAATATATATATTCTATGTAATAAAAGAGCAATATACAAATTGACCAGACCTCTGCTACACCCTCAAAGCCAAGCCCATCACCCAATCAGGAGCGAGTATGCAAATTAACCCAACCAAGATGGCTGCAGCCACAGAGAGAGCAGGAGGCTTGGGTTGCCTCTGGCAATGGAAGAAGCCAAACTTTCCACCTGCCCTGATGGGCCGAGGCCTCCACTCAAGGCTACAAAGTTTCAATTATAGAAGATAAATAAACCCCAAACCTGATAGGAAGAAGAGGAATCTGCAAATCTTTCTGGGGGTCCTGCTGGGTGGCCCCAGGCAGTGCCTGACTTTGCACCTCCCTGGAAACCCAAGAGCCAGTGCACCCAGTGGTCAGTGTGAGACCATACCAGATTACAACTCTACACATCCATAAGCGACACACTCAGGGGCAGACTCAATGAGCACCAACTCTACCAACTCAAGGAGACATAGCAGCTCTACCCAGTACATAGAAACAGACACAGGGAAGCAGCCAATATGCAGAGACAAAAAAAAACATGTCACAAATTAAAGAAATGGAAGAAAGCAAACTACTGGATACAGAATTTAAAACCATGGTTATAAGGTTACTCAAGAATTTTCTAGAAACCTCCAAAAAAAAAAAAAGGAAAAGGACCAGTCAGAAAATTAAGCATACATTGATTAAAATAAAGAATAATATATAGGGATTCAACAGTAGAGGAGTCTAAGGATCAAATAAATGATTTGAAATATGAGGAAGCAAAAAACATCCAACCAGAAGAACAAAAAGAAACAAGAATCCAAAAATATGAAGACAGCATAAGGAGCCTCTGGGGCAACTGCAAGTGTACCAATATTTGCATGATGGGGGTGCCAGAAGGGAGAGAGCAAGATACTGAAAACCTATTTGAAGAAATAATGACAGAAAACTCCCCCCACCTGGTGAAAGAAATAGACTTACAAGTCCAGGAAGCCCAGAGAGTCCCAAATAAGAGAAAACCAAAGAGGATCACACCAAGACACATAATTAAAATGCCAAGGGTTAAAGACAAAAAAAGGAATCTTAAAAGCAGCAAGAGAAAAACAGTTAGTTACCTTTAAGCCTTAAAGTTTAAGGGAATGCCCATACAACTGTCAGCTGATTTTTCAACAGAAACTCTGCAGGCCAGAAGGGAATGGCAAAAAGTATTCCAAGTGATGAATAGCAAGAACCTACAACCAAGATTACTCTACCCAGCAAAGCTCTTATTTAGAACTGAAGGTCAGATAAAGAGCTTCACAGATAAGAAAAAAATAAAGGAGTTCATCACCACCAAACCAGTATTATATGAAATGTTAAAGGGTATTCTGTAAGAAGAGGAAGAAGAAAAAGATTAAAAAATATGAACAACAAAATGGCAACGAACACATACCTAACAACAATTGAACCTAAAAATCAAAACAAACAAATAAAAAACCTAAGGAACAGAATAAACTGGTGAATAAAATAGAATCAGAGCCATGGAAATGGAACAGACTGATGATTCTCAGAGGGAAGAGGAATGAGGGGGAGAATTAAACAAAGACCTTATATGCATGTATGCATTACCTGTGGACATAGACAATAGGGTGGCAAAGGCCTGGGGCAGGGCAGGAACCAGATGGAGGGGAGGGGTAATGAGGAGAAAAAAAAGGGACATCTGTAATAATCTCAACAGTAAAGACTTTTTTTTAAAATTTTTTAAAAATATATTTTATAGATTTTTTACAGAGAGGAAGGGAGGATAGTTAGAAACATCGATGAGAGAGACATCCATCAGCCGCCTCCTGCACGCCCCCTCCTGGGGATGTGCCCGCAACCAAGGTACATGCCCTTGACCAGAATGGAACCTGGGACCCTTTAGCCCCCAGGCCAATGCCCTATCCACTGAGCCAAACCGGTTTCGGCAAGACTTTTTTTTGTTTTTTTAAGTGACTGACAGCTATGTTAAAGGATGGATTTTAACGTTGTGAACATGCACTCATCTAGCTTTTATACTGTAATCTTGTCTTGCCTTTAATACATGCTTGATGCTACAGCATACTTACTTTATAGCTGAGGAGACTGAGGCTCAGAGACGCTGAATTCATTATTTACCCAAGGTCACACAAGCATTAATACTCGGGCTTACGTTGAATCCTACATTCTTTCTCACACCAAGGAACCACGCTCTCCGCTTCCTTTCTTCCCGACTTCATTAATTTTGCTAACCATCAACAGCATAAATCATTTACTTGTGATTGCCCTCCTTAGAGCAATCCATTTTTCTCATCCATTTAGGTCAGTGGTTCTCACCCTTTCTCATGCCGCGACCCTTTAATGCAGTTCCTCATGTGGTGGTGACCCCCAACCATAAATTACGAAGTAGCAACGAAAATAATTTTATGGTTGGGGCTCACCATAACATGAGGAGCTTAGGGGACAGGTCTTGGGGGACCCTGCTAGCAGTTCCCAACCCATCGGTTGAGAACCGCTGCTGTAGAGCCTGAGACCATCGGAAAACACAGATATTGACATTACGATTCCTTAACAGCAGCAAAATTACAGTTTGGAAGTAGCCACGAAAATATGTGGTCACCACCACATGAGGAACTGCATTAAAGGGTCGCGGCCTTAGGAAGGTGGAGAACCAGTGATTTGGGTGAAGATGTGAATGCTCTCTGGATTAGCAAGAAGAGAAAAAAAGGTTAATAGGAGTTTTTCTTCCCTGATTGAAATGATTCTCAAGATGACCACATTGAGAAGCATCAAGCCCTGCTTAAGATACAGGGCTACCCTCCACCTGCTGAGAGGTTCCAACCTAACACAGTGCTTCTCCACCTTCCTCAGGCCGCCACCCTGGCATGCAGTTCCTCATGGGGCGGTGACCCCCCAACCATGACATTTTGCTAGTGTGATGCATCGTGATGTCAATATCTGCATTTTCCCATGGTCTTAGGCGACCCCTGTGAAAGGGTCCTTGCAACCCCCCAAAGGGGTCGCGACCCACAGGTTGAGAACCACTGCTCTAACAGTAAAAAAATAGATGTTTTTCCTCCTTTTCGTTACAGACAGTCATCCTTATCTGACTTGAGCGTTCGCACCACGGTCAGGCCTGACAGAAGCAGGCATTTGCACAGGATGTCCGTGGGGGAATGTCCCCTGCCACCCGGCAGCCACCTGCAGCTCTCCATGGCTCAGCATCATGCCCCGCCACACCTGAGACCTGCGGCAAGCGCGAGCACACATTAGATTTTTTTTAATTAATTTTTATTAATTTTTTTATACATATCTCCCCATTGCCCCCCCTCCCTCCCAGGCGTACCCCGACCCCCCAGTGTCTGTGATCATTGGTTATGTTTATAAGCATGCATACAAGTCCTTTGATTGATCACTTCTTTACCTCCCCTAACTTTAATCTTCCTGCTGTAATTTCACAGTCTGTTTGATGCTTTATGCTTTTTGTCCTCCTGAGAATTATCAGTCTCCTCCCTTTCTGTGCTCCTGATTCTATTACACATTAGATTTTGATCAGCCTGGAAAAAAAAAAACCAAAAAAACATCAACATCTCATGAAAATCTCACCCTGATCTCACGCTGGGAACGATGCCCCCTCGGGATAGAGTGGGCTTAACGGCAATCCTCCCCACCTGTGTCTCTTCTTGCTCCTGGCGGGCGGCTTCTGCAAAGCGTGCCCTCCCCGTAAGGGGACTTGCCTTTGTGTGGCTCGCGCACTGTGCACCTTTACTTAAGGCACCGCCCCGGGAAGTGAAAAAGCGGGGGGTAGTTTCAGGGAAAAGTGGTGCATTTCCTTAAACAGAAGCGGGGGGGGAAGGGCAGGAGGCGCCGCAGCGCGGTCCGCGGGGCTGGGCTGGGCGCTCCCGTTCAGCCGGGGGCGGCGGGGAGCCAGAGGCGGGGCCGGCGCGGACCCAGCAGGTGAGGGCGCCGCCCGCAGGGGCTCCCGCACCCCCGGAGCGGCC
>JAAGEH010002531.1:73688018-73718729 GCA_011751065.1 Lasiurus cinereus
GTTGGGATTGAGGCCCACAACCTGAGCATGTGCCCTTGACCAAATCAAATCTGGGACTCTTCTGTCTGCAGGCTGATGCTCTGTCCACTGAGCCAAACCATCTAGGGCTACATTGGCCATTGGTTCTATATCCCTGTCCCTCCTCCCCTCCAATTGCAAATCTTAGCTCTCATTATATCCATAAATGGATTAAAATCCTAATTTTGACATTGGTATTATAGTGAAATATTGGTTTAAACATTGTCAACCATGCTGTAAATCTGCCCGGGATGAGAAGACAATCTCCTGCCTGGCTAGATGGAGCCCTTCTGTTAGAACATTTGGTCACTGGGCAAAATTAAGTGGACTTAATTGGTTGGTTTGGCTCAATGGATAGAGCATTGGCTTGTGGACTGAAGGGTCCCAGGTTCGATTCCAGTCAAGGGCACATGCCCAGGTTGTGGGCTTGATCCCTAACGGGGGGTTTGCAAGAGCCAATCAATGATTCTCATCATTGATGTTTATATCTCTCTCTCTCTTCCTCTGAAATAAATAAAAATGTTAAAAAAAAATTAGGTGTGCTTGATCTCTAATAATAATGGGGTAATATGCTAATTAGACCGGACGTCTTCCGAACGTCCTTCTGGACATCCTTCCTGACAAAGCTGGGGCTGGAGGGAAGCCACCAGGTTCTGGGTGCCTGTGGGCGGCCTGGGGGAAGCCAGCCTGGGTCCTGGATGCCTGCCAGTGACCAGAGGAGGGAAGCTCGGGTCCTGGGTGCTGGAGGGAAGCTGATGCCAGCAGCCGAGGAAAGGAAGGCCTACTCTTGCACGAATTTTCGTGCATCGGGCCTCTAGTTTTATTAGTAAAATAACTTTTATCATGGGAAAGATTCTTTAAGAAATTATTTGTGCTGGAACCACCTCGACCTAAAGCTGCCTCATGTTTATTTCAGCCAGTTGCCTGCTTAAAACTTTTCTTTTTCACTTTGCATCTATAGGAATCCTATGAGGATGGCTGTGAGGATTACCCCACTCTATCTGAGTATGTTCAGGATTTCTTGAATCATCTTACAGAGCAGCCCGGCAGTTTTGAAACAGAAATTGACCAGTTTGCAGAGACACTGAATGGGTGGGTTACAACAGACGAGGCTTTGCAAGAACTTGTGGAACTCGTCTACCAACAGGTAGGTCGGCTAACAGTGCGTAGCATGGGATGGTCCTCGGGTAGCTTCCTGGAAGCCCAAGGATGGCGGCTGCTCCTTGAGGGAGGCCAGGTTCACGTTTACCTGCCTCCACACTTCTTAACTCTACGGTTCATGGGAGCTTTTGGGTCTTTGTTTTATAAAATTTCTGTTGGGGACTCAAGGCTAGAGTCAGATGGCAAAGGCACCAGTGTAGCCGGGGCACTAGACTGGCCTTGGAAGGGGCTGCAGGCATTTAGGAGGAAGGCTCCATAGGTACCAGACCTTGTCCCACCCCTTTCTGTTTTATGGGATCTGAAATTAACAACACATAAAGAGACTGCAGTATTTTCTCCTAGATGTTGAATAATAGAGCATTATGGTAGTAGGGGAGAAAAAAGATTGTGGGAGAACTTCTTGTCTCATAAATGAGTCCTTAAAACAAAGCGAAACCACAGAACCACCCTATCTTGTTTTAACATTTCTGCTTTATTTAAAATTTTCACGGATTTATATCTTAATTCATTGGAAATCTAATATCTAGATTATTCATACAAAGTTTAGTTTTGATGATAGCATATTATCATAGACACATTAATACTATTTTAAGGAGGGAAAGTAGACAATACTGTACATATTTTGTAAGGCAAATAAGGTCATGTAAGACCAAAAACGGTGTAGGAGGTGAACATAAGTAGTACCTTTGGTGTTCTTTAAATCACCGCTAAATGAGCAATGCAAACATGGAATATATAGGAAGGGTGATTATGATAGCAAAAGATTAGGTTTTTTTTTGCCAGCTAATATCTCATTTGACTATATGTCCAATTTGTTCTGGGTTGTTACTGGACCCTAATATTACTTAGCCCAGCAATTTTTCAACCTTTTTCATCTTATGACACACATAAACTAATTACTACAATTCTGTGGCAGACCAAAATATATTTTATGCTGGGGGATCACAGCTCATACAGGTATAATTTTGACTCATTCACACTAGACAGCTGTTGTTCGTTGACTGTTGTCATTTTTTGTTTGACAATCTCAGGAGAAAGAGGTCAGTGACCCTCACTAAATAGGCAGGTATTGCATCATTTAAAAATTCTTGGGCCACCCCAGCGTACTTGCCACACACACCCATTGAAAATTGACCTAGCCAACTCTCAAGTTTCCAGAAACGCCTGAGATTATAGGAAGACAGAACCGCTCTATTTGTCCTGATACCTACTTTCAGCCTCTAAATGGATTGAAAAAGAATGTGCGATGAGAAATGGAAGAATTACACTCTTGCTTACACTTTTTCTGGTTTTCTTCTGTCTCTTCTAGCTCCTCAGTGGGCTGCCCTGTCATCGTTCTTTAGGGTGAGCAGAAGGGCTGCAGCATGGACAGACTACAGTTTCTGGGCTTGTCTCTTAACACACTTCAGACCAATAATTTTATTGCTGGCTTTACCCAGTGGCCAGATAAGTTTCTATTGAACGAGCACAAAAAACGTTTTACACAAATGTTAAAGGCACTCTTTAACATTAAATACCCATTGCATTTTGAAGTTATTTATTACATGTTATTACAAGCTAATACCTTTTTAAAAAATTCTTGTGATTGTCCACAAGCCTTAGAAAACACGAGAATTCTCGTGATCCATCTGCAGTTTAACATTCTGTTGTCAGTGATACACAGATTTGCCAACAGTTCTTAAATTCCATTAAGGGAATTGACTCATAGCAACTAACAAAAGAAGGCCTGTTGTAGAAAAAGAAAAATGACATTAAATAGCCATATCCAGCTTTGGTTCTTCCCCAAATACCACTAAAGGACAGTGTGGGGATTTTGAGAGGCCAGAAGCCTTAGGACTGAGGTGGGGAAAGAGAATGGAAGTCCAGTTTGGGGCTAGAAAGCAGGCACTACAGTGTTAACTGACTTGGAAGATCTAAAGTTGAATTTCAAACAAGGGAGAGTAGTGGAGGATATCTCTGATTTATAATGCAGAATTTCCAAAAGACGATAAGGAATGAGGCAAAAAGATTGTAGAAAATCTTTAAAAAATTAGATATTTTTGCACTTAAGTAGCCAGTTTGAAGTTTTATTGTAACCCTTCTGGAGAAATTATTGAAGAAGGTACTCCAGCAAAGCACAGGAATTGAACGGAGGATGGAGACATGGGGAAGAGAAAGCAGGGGAACTTTACAGATGTGTGTGTCATCCACATGTTGGTGAAGGGACATCCCGGGACTGTAGCCATGTGCATAGCGGTCCGGGAGGCCAGCCTTCCCCGGAGGGGGGCCGTGGCCCCAGGAAAGAGCGCCCTGGTACGATGAGCACAGGTGCTACGTTGGAAGATACCAAGAAACTTACAAACTAGTGAGCTTAAGAGTAAATCCGTGAGAGAGACATAAAAACCAACGTCCTAGACAAAATTCAGTGTCTAGGGAAATGAGTTGTGTAAGGAAGGAATGAGTATAATACCTGGTTCAGCTGTGAGTGGAAACACAAAACTAAGGAATAACATCACGGTGCTGCTCATGGGAAGGCGGGAGAGTTGGGAAACAGTGGAATAGAGCGGGTTAAGCAGGTGAATAAATGCTCACCTTCTCCGGTGGGAAGTAGTAAGAAGTGATGTGTAAGCGGAGGGATCACCGCTCACGCAGGAAGAGGGAGAACATCTTACCTGCAAGAATCCAAGTGGTGGTGGGGGGAAACGAGAGAGTAGTGGGGAAGCAGGAAGCGCTAAGAACCAGCCTGGAACTTGTCTTTAAATTGCGGTGGTCATTTTAAAAGTAAACTGAGGAAACGGGCCATGCCAATAATGGGAAGAGTGGACTGGTTGGATTTGAAATCTGAGAAGTCAGTCTTCTTGATGAGAAATGTTTAAAGTCTTGGGCAAACAAGAAAATAACTAGAAATAAAAAGATCTAATAATTATAAAGTACAGCATGCCACGCAACGCCGAACACTTGACGTGTCGTTAATTCATTTACTCCCCAGTGGTTGCATGGTATTATTTCTATGCCCATTTTACACTGATTTTAACAGAGAAGTTAAATGACTTGTCTGAGGTCACCACAGCTAGTTAGTAGCCCAGCATAGAGTCCGAACGGCATCAGGACATTTGTTAGATCTAAACTCTGGTTAACTACCTTTGTGACCTTGGCTAAGTCCCTTAGCTTCTTAATGTGTATTTTTCTTGCCTAATGTTCGGTATGAACTATGTTCTCTGCTATATAAAGACTACAGTGAAAGTTAAACTTCTTGAGTGCTGCTTTGGATATATCGTACAGTCTTTGATATGTAGTTTCTCACTGTCGTCTTTTTTTTTTTTAATGGCTTGTCCATTTTAACTTCCTCTTTATCCCAAGTGTTGTGGGATGTTCTTTAAGCGTTAATCTCACACACCAGGTACCATTAGTCACCTCTTTAGGAATCAGGAAACTGAAGCTCAGGGAGGGTTCGTGATGTCCAAAGTCACAGCACAAGTCACAGCTGGGAGCTTCACTTTGGACTGGCCGGATGCCAGAGTTGGTTCCCTCCTGTGGCTGAGAAGCAGCACAGAGCAATAGTTTGGCAGATACTCTCACTCATAACTAGCACAATGCACCCGGGTACATGTACATATTTTGTGCAAAAATGGGTTAGTGTAAAGACAAACTGTCTGCTTGCTTTCTGGTAAATGATGGGGGGATCTTGCCTTAAACATTTTCCTTTGTACTTGCTCTGGTTCTTGGTGCAATGTTGGGAGGGAGAGTTAATTGCCTTAGGCCCGCAATTACAAAGGACTTGTACATTTTTCTTTATAATATGGTTGTTTGGGGAGTCGAAATGTTTTTCCTTTCGGGAATGTTGCTGTTTGCATGAATGACGATGTATCTGTGTCATACAAAACTGTTTTCTTTTTGAAAGGCCACGTCCATCCCAAATTTCTCCTACATGGGAGCTCGCCTGTGTAATTACCTGTCCCATCACCTGACAATTAGCTCACAGAGCGGCACCTTCCGCCAGTTGCTACTTCAAAGGTCAGTGTGAATGTATGAAATCCAAGGAAAACTACTTTGGAAGGTACTAGAATTTGACCATTCCTTTTTCCCAAAGACTGTACGTTAGAGGAAGTTTAGGGGAGAAGAGAACAGACCGTCCTTACTTACACAGTATTAAAAGTTTACAACACATGGAAACCAAGCTTACCAGTCTTTGTCTGTAGTGGTCTCTGCCTTTGGTTTATGCTTAGAAAAGCCTTTCCCAAGTTCTTAAAAATGATCCCATGCATTTCTTAGTGCTTTTGTACTTTGGTTTAAGCAAGGATCTGATTGATCGGTTGCCATGTATTCAGCCAGTTTTTCCCATATCCCTCTTTTGAAATGGTCCATTTCGCTGCTGATTTGAACTGCTTGCTACCTTTATCGCACCATATCCTTCTTTTAGGGTTTTGATTCTGGACTTTCGTTATATCCCATTCATCATGTGTTTTATCACCATGTGTTTTTTTTAAAAGCTCTAATTTTTAATGTCTAGTTAGCTCCACATTATTTTGTGGAATTTCCTTTGCTATTGCATGCTTTTTTTTCTCCAGTGAACTTCAGAATCAGCGTGTGAAAGTATATAACTCAGGTTGGTATTTATTAGATATTTTTGGGATGACACTGAATTCATAATCTAATTTGGAGGAATTAACTTCCTTATGACTTGAGTTTTATTTAGTGACAAGGTTGTCTGCATTTATTACAGTTTGCACATTAGTTCTTTAGAGATACAACTTTGAATGGTTGCACAGTGTGGTTGCACAGGGGAACAGAACGGAGATGCAGAAGTAACTTCAGCAACACATGGAAATCAAGCTGACTGGTGGTGGCTCAGGTTCACGTGCACGAGAGAAAGTGTGCTTTCGACACGCTGGGGGAGCCACAAAGCAAAGATGGGCTCCTGCCCCTTCACACCAGAATATATTTCAGATACAACAGAGATTTAAATGAAAGTGAGACAGTAAATTCTAGGCAGAAATTGCCAACCAAAATCGTAGGTTGATAAAACCCTTTTAACAAGACATGATGCCCACAGGCCCTGATGCAAGAGATTAAGCTTAATAACACATAGGTTATAATATTTGGGGGGGGGGTCATAACTTTATATAAACTAAAGTAAAAATAGGAAAAAATATATAACACATGGTAATGACCTCATTTATTTAATACTAGAGGCCCAGTGCATGAAATTCGTGCACTTGGGGGTTGGGGGCGGCAGTCCCTCAGTCTGGCCCCACCTGCACGTCAGTCAGACATCCTTAGCGCATCCTTAGCGCTGCCATGGAGACGGGGAGAGGCTTCCACCACCGCTGCTGCACTCGCCAGCCGTGCGCCTGGCTTCTGGCTGAACGGTGCTCCCCCTGTGGGCCCTCCCTGTGGGCCCGCAGCTAATGCGTTGAATGTCTGCCCCCTGGTGGTCAGTGCACATCACAGCAAACTGTCCTTCCGCTGTTTAGTTGATTTGCATATTTAGCCTTTTATTATGAAGGCTAAAAGGATGAAAAGAAAAAGACCAGTATTTTAGTAGAGATATTTGGAATAGCTCTGAATGGGTACAGTTTGGAAAAATATAAATGGCAAAGTTATAAAAAGATAATCTGACCTTCCCTGTAGTTAAAGAAATGCAAATGAAAGCTTCTGGGAAGATGTGAGAGCAGGCACATCCTGGAGTAGGATGGAAGGAAAGCCCCCATCTTCTCTGCTGCTCAGCCTGGCTGCGCAGTGAAACGGGGCTGAGCCCTGCCTCATGCTGGGAAATTCCGGCATGATGGGCTGAGGTGGAGGCCGGCAGGGTCTGTTAAAGCTTCCCAAGGATTCTCCAGTGAAGCTGTGGTTGAGAAGCCCTCTTCCAGCTGACTCTGCCCTCATGCATACTTCTGTAGTATTGAAACTGTCCGATGTCAGCACGGAAAATGCTAATCATATAACTAGTGAAAAGCAGGCATAGTCTACTACTAGCTTCAAGGTATATGCACACTTGAAGACAGAAATTACCTTCACAGCAATTATCACTGGGTTGCAGTGACTTTGTTCTTTATTTTTCTCTGCTTTAACCTTTTTGAAGTAATAAGCATGTGGTACTTTTACAATTGAAATTCTTAAGCTTAAAAAGGTTTAGGTTCTTTTCTCTCACCCAGGTAATCAGTCATGTACAGGAGTAGGAATTTGCTTTTGCACATTCATTCACATGCCTCAATGCATAATAGCTTAGCGTTTATAAAACAAAAGGTCATTTCAAAGATTTTACCTGCAAAGTCATAAAAGAAAGATCAGAAAAAGGAGAACAATCAGCAAGGTGCCTGGAAAACTGAATTGGCATTAATTAACTAATCCCTTCCATTATTAACCACAGTGTTCTATTTATAGATATCCCAACTTTTTCCTGGTGAGGAATTAATATGTATGAGAAGGTAACAAATACCTCTGTCTCTGACTCACACAGAAGATGTTGCTCATTTAATGCAGCTTGTAAGCACTGGAATCAGCCACACAGCCGCCCACCCAGTAAGCTGTCCTGGGTGTTTTTAAATATATTTTTATTGAATTCGGAGAGGAAAGGAGAGGGAGAGAGAGAAGCATCAATAATGATGAGGGAGAATCATTGATCGACTCCCTCCTGCATGCCGCCCCCTACTGGAGATCGAGCCTGCAACCCCAGCATGTGCTCTTGACTGGAATCAAACCCAGGACTCTTCAGTCTGCAGGCTGACGCTCTATCCACTGAGCCAAACCTGCTAGAGCTGTAGTGAGTGTACTCACAGTTGATTCATAAAGGTACATTCTTCGTCAAGAAGTGACTTCTTTTTTCTTCCCAAAAAAGTGCTTTACAAAGCAACCTAAACTGGTCCTTCATGAATGAAAGCCATTTATTCTCCATGAGCTCCTCCCTCAATCTTCAAAAGAACGGCCAAGATTAACTTTGTAACACACTCAACTGTCCTACCTTATCACCACCTTCCTAATAACGATAAGGAAATACATTGATCACCAACCTGGTGACAGTTAAAAGTCCATTTAAAAATCTGCGTTAGCAGTAGCTGACCCTGATTCACTGACGGGCAGCAACAGGCTCGCTGTGATGGTTTCAGAACCTTGTGGGAACTGTCCAGAAAGCTCCATGAGGTTTCTTGTTACTTATGACAGGCAAATGGACCAATTCAGAGGGAAATGGTTATTTGACTCCTTCAGTCTCTATTAGAAATAGAGACCCAATTACAGGCAGTCCTCGGGTTATGTCAGACTCGACTTAGGGTCGTTTCATGGCTACATCGCCATCTCCCATTTATAGTATTTATTAAAAAACAGTTCCGTCATTTCAACATATGTACATACATGCTTTATGTTTTTTATTCTTTACCACAAGTAAAGGTCAGGAATTGTTCTCTTAATTTTTTTTTTTTTTACTGTGTTATTTCCTGTGTCTGCTCCATGTAAGTGATGTAGGTGCTTATGTAGTGGGTTCCGACTCCTGGCGAAATTCGTGTTATGTCGCCAGAGGAACGGATCTCCGCGTAACCCTGGGAGTGCCTATCATTGCTTTCTATGTGTCTATTCAGTTGGGGACTTCCCTTTTCTCTGATCTATATCCTGGAAGTTACAAGGATAATGGGCTGATAAGAATTCATTTTATTTTCAGTGTAGTTGGAGACCATCTTTTATCTATTTTTCAAGATCTGTTTCCAAGTTCATGTATTAGAGAACATTTTACAGAGACAGCTTGGATAAAAACAGTGCCAGTACATGTGAACCTCAAAACCTATGTGGTTTAAACTTACTACAACTTGATCTCATAGGTTTACTGTCAACTATTTTTACCAGTTTCTTAAAACTGGTCGTCTAAGTAAGAGAAGATGGTGTACACTAGACAGGATCACTTTTGTTACAGAAAGTCAGGGCCGTGGTGCATTTTACTTGCCTCTGTGTTGCTTGTGATCAACCAGACCAATAAATGTCATATTGTTTGTTTAACAAACAAAGCAAGGTGAGATGATAAAAGGCTTATCTCTGTTAGATGTCGGACTGAATATGAACTTCGAGATCAAGCTGCGAAGGGGGATGAAGCGGCCCGAAAACGATTCCATGCGTTTGTGCTCTTTCTGGGAGAACTTTACCTTAAGCTGGAGGTGAGGAGCCACTTGCTTTTGTTAAGTACTTTGGTTTAGTAAAGCTTGCCAACAAATGATCTCCAGAAGGAATTTGTGTTTACATTACTTGGACAACATAAAGAATGAAATGGGAGAGAGAGGACGACTCTGTGCCTGTCTTCCTGGTCAAGGGCAAGGTGCTGGGGAAAGTTCTGAGCACTGGAAAGTCTCCGTGTGGAAAGCCACAGCGCTCCATGGGCGTTTAAGCAGTTAAAGTGTAGACATGCGTACTACTATGGCTTCTTGCTTCAGGGACATTAGTACATGTAACATGTGGACCTTCAGGTGGTGGCTGAAAAACACCTTGACCTACAGGACATAAAGCTTTGAGGGAAGAGGGAAGAGGCTAGAGTTTGGTTTTTATACCCAATTCACCCAGATTGGGTCTTGGTCCTGTTTTATATGTTAATCTCCCACATAAAATGCATTTGGAAAAAGGGTTCAGCTAAACTTGTTTGTAAATCAGTGGTATGTGAGCATTTGCTTGTTAGTAGGCAACAAGTCGAGTTAGTACTTTGTAAAAGATCTTCAATTTGTTCTTTGGTTAGTCTCAGATACAGGTTTATCTATTTAAGCCCGAATTGGGAACTTAGCACCATGAACACCACTGAAAAGACAAGAATCCACCTTCCGATGTGTGTTAGGCATCTACAAGCCTACGTCCAGTCCAGTGCCCACTTTACTGTGCCTTTTTATCAGGTTTATAAAACTTGCATGTGTTAATCTTTTCTACTGTTATATGACCACAGTTAGAGCACCAATACAAACGTGCCTTCAACGGAGAGCCACTTAAGATGGCTGGTTCCTCCTTGGAAGTTCTGGTGCTGTGTGGGGGTGGGAAGGCCAGGCCTGGCTCTGAGCCTGAAGTTCTTCCAGCCAGAGAGCCACGACACGTAGACCCTTTGTAAACAGTATATGCACAGCAGAGTAAAAAGCCGTGTGTTCCCCAAAAGGGGGAGGTAGTTTAGTAGACTAGAGATGCCTCATGAAGCAGGAACATTCAAGGAGGCTCATGTTATCCAGACCACACATGACCTGTGAAAAGTGAAAAGTCTGACCTATAGTTGACTAGTTTTATTAGCAATTTTAGTAATATGTAAGCTAAGTCTAATTTTGTGAAGATGCAGAGTGTGTCCCTAGATGTTTGTATTGTTTTAATGTACAGTGCTTATTTTGCCAACCCTTTGTGAGATCATGTATATATCTGTATTATGTTTTGGCATAGTTGCTGTTCATTTTCTTTTGTCCCCAAAGATCAAAGGAACAAATGGACAGGTTACAAGAGCAGATATTCTTCAGGCTGGTCTTCGGGAGTTGCTGAATGCCCTCTTTTCTAACCCTGTGGATGATAACCTAATTTGTGCAGTAAAATTATTGAAGGTAGGTTTCACTCTATTTTCTTTCCTTAAAGTGTAACTAACTGTTCTACCCCTTTAGCATATAATTTGGAGAGAGGAAAGTGTATATATAGTACACAAATGAATTCAACATAGATATTTTTTTATAATTTAATCTTTAGTGTTCAGATTATTACAGTTGTTCCTCTTTTTCCCCCCATAGCTCCCCTCCATCCAGCTCCCACCTCACCCTCTGCCCTTATCTCCCCCATTGTCCTCATCCATAGGTGTGTGATTTTTGTCCAGTCTCTCCTTGCACCCCCCTCATCCCTTTCCCCCTGAGAATTATCAGTCCACTCCCTTTCTGTGCTCCTGATTCTATTATATTCACCAGTTTATTCTGTTCATCAGATTTTTAACTCACTTGATTTTTAGATTCACTTGTTGATATGTATTTGTTGTTCCTAATTTTTATCTTTACCTTTTTCTTCTTCTTCCTCTTCGTAAAGAGTACCCTTCAGCATTTCATATAATACTGGTTTGGTGTTGATGAACTCCTTTAGCTTTTTCTTATCTGTGAAGCTCTATCTGATCTTCAATTCTGAATGATAGCTTTGCTGGGTAAAGTACTGTAATCTTGGTTGTAGGTTCTTGCTATTCATCTCTTTGAATATTTCTTGCCACTCCCATCTGGCCTGCATAGTCTCTGTTGAGAAATCAGCTGACAGTATGGGTGCTCCCTTGTAGGTAATTGTTTTTCTCTTGCTGCTTTTAATATTCTGTCTTTGTCTTTTGCTCTTGCTATTTTAATTATGATGTGTCTTGGTGTAGTCCTCTTTGGATTTCTTTTGTTTAGGGTTCTGTGCGCTTCCTGGATTTGTAGGTCTTTTTTTTTTCACCAGGTTGGGTAAGTTTTCAGTCGTTATTTCTTCAAATAGGTTTTCAGTATCTTGTTCTATCTCTTCTGGCGCCACCATAATTCTGATGTTGGTATGTATGAAATTGTCTCAGAAGCTCCTTATACTATCTTCACATTTTTGGATTCTTTTTTCTTTTTGCTTTTCCAGTTGAGTGTTTTCTGCTTCTTTGTATTTCAGATCTTTGACTTGATTCTTGCGTTCCTCTAGTCTGCTGTTAGGTCTCTGTATAATATTTTTTATTTCAGTTAGTGTATGTTTAATTTTTAGTTGGTCCTTTTTCATCTCCTCTTGGGTCATGCTAAATTTATCCATCTTTTCTAGAAAATTCTTGAAAAACCTTATAACCGTGGTTTTGAACTCATATCCAGTCACTTCCTCCATTTCTTTCATTTGTGATCTGTTCCTTTGTCTCCGCATTTTCACTGCTTCCCTGAGTTGGTAGAGTAGCTTTGTTTGCTAGGTGTCCTATGTGGCCCAGTAGCTCTGCCTCCCCAGTTACCTGAGGTGAAATCTCTTGCTGCACCCCTTTGTGGATTATGTGTACAGCCTTGTTTGTAGTTAAGTCTTGTTTGTTGTTGATATCACTGGGGGTAATTGACCGCCAAGCCAAATGGTTGTGAGGATCAGCTGGGTCTATGCCAGGAGAATTTCTGTGCTGGAGTCAGCCTTATGATACAAGACTTGGAAAATTGCAAAATTCTCTGTGCTCAGCTTGGATGGGGCGGAGTCTCAGGGCTGAGCAGACAACCTTGGTTTCCCATCAGCCCTGCCCTATGCAGCCCCTGGGTCTCAGTGCCCCTCGGTAATTGCTGCAGCCGTCTCTGCGCACCCTTGCACTCCACCAGACCTCTGCCTTTTGTGGCTCCCCTGAGTTTCCGTGTGCTCTGTAGACCCATAGGAGTCTGGGTCCCCAGGGACTCGCCCGAAAGTGGGGTTTAGTACAGTCGGAAGTGGAGTTCAGCGTAGTCGGGAGGTTCTGTCTTCCTCCCGCTAGAGAAAGCCAGGGCCACAATCAGCAATCAGTTCTCTCTGCACACTAGTGTGCGCCCCTCCAGACCTCTCCCTTTCGCAGCTCCCCTGAGTTTCTATGCACTCCTCCCTTTTCCCAAAAGTCCAGACTCCTCCCCCCGTCCACCTTCTTCCCCCCACCTGATATGAGTCTTGCCCAGAACTGGGGTTCAGTGCAGTCGGGAGTTTCTGTCTCCCTCCCGCTAGAGGAAGCCAGCCAGGCATTCCACCGCCCATCCTCACCACGCACGTGTCTCCGTACCTCAGCTCTTTGCAGCTCCTCTGGATCTCTGAGCCCCTCTCTTTCCTTCTAGTTGTAGAATTTCTACTCAGTCGGCTTTCCTGTGGTTCTGGATGATATCCATTTTGTCTTTTAGCTGTAATTTTGAAATAAATCATTGTGCAAGGCAGCAGTTTAAGTTGTTCACCTATGCCGCCATCTTGGTTTTCCAATTCAACATAGTTATTACGTTAAGTTAAATATTGACATTTTATTTTGCTCTGGAAAACTGTATATTAGAAAAGCAATATATGCTTATTTAATGTAAGACGTGGATTTGAGAAGTGAAAAATGGGAGTTCTTTGCTGTGCCCCTTCCTTTCCCACGTCTGTAGGTGTATCTCATAAGTACCATGTGACTCTGTGTGGCTGCTTTACCACCTACAGAAGATCTTAGATCTTCGCATGGCACACAGATTTCCTTCTTTCTACAGGAGCTTCCCGCTCTTCCGTTGTTTACATGCACATTGTTTCCCCATTGCTGAACAGTGGATTACCTTCAGTTTAGTCTTGGCAGCATTGTGGATACCCTTTCATCGTCTTTATATAGGCTAAATTCCTACACATAGGTTTGGTGGACAAGAGAGCTGGTATACCCAATTTGATAACTACAGATGCTCCTTGATTTAGGATGGGGTTATGTCTCCCTAAACCCATTGTAAAATGAAAATACAGTAAGTTGAATATGCATTGAATACATCTAACGACCAAACTGCAGTGCTTAGCCAAGCCTATCTAGAACGTGCTGAGAACACTTACATTAGGCTACAGTTGGGCAGAGTAATCTACCACATGAAAACATTGTTGAGTATTGGGTATTTGCTCTCCTGATTACATACCTGCCCGGGAGCTGCAGCTCACAGCCACTGTCCAGCATCCTGAGAGAGGATCACACCACATGTCACCAGCCTGGGGAAAGATAAAAAATGCAGAGTAGTTTTAGTTTCTACTGAATGCTTACTGCTTTTGAGCCATTGTAAAGTCAAACAAAGTATAAGTCTAGTCTAGCTGGCATGGCTCAGTGGTTGACTGTTGACCTATGAACCAGTAAGTCATAGTTCGATTCCCAGTCAGGGCACATGCCTGGGTTGTGGGCTCAATCCTCCATGTGGGGCATGCAGGAGGCAGCCAATCAATGATTCTCTCTCATCATTGTTTCTGTCTCTCCCTCTCCCTTCCACTCTGAAATCAGTAAAAATATATTTTAAAAAAATTATAAGTCTGTCTCTGGCCAGTGTAGCTAAGTTGGTGGACCACTATCCTGTGTACCTAAAGGTCAAGTTTGACCTAGAGCCCCAGTTGTGGTGTGTACCAGCAGCAACTGATCGATGTTTCTCCCTCTCCTTTCCTCTCTAAAATCAGTAAAAATGAAAGAAAGAAAACATATTCTCAGGTGAGGATTTAAAAGAAAAATTATAAGTCTCTCATATGGTGGGGACCTGTAATGCCAAATTTCTCTTCCAAACAGTTAACCCCAATATATTCCCACTAGCAGTGAATGGTACCCCTCTTCCGATCCATATCCTTATCAGTGATAAATGCAAACAGTCCGGGGTTTGGTTTTGTCACAGATGATGAGTAAAAAGGAAAACCTCATTTCAGTTTGCATTTTCCTGATCAATAGTGAAGGTAAGCATTTTTTTATTAGACATGTTTTAGTTTCTATGAACTACCTGTTATATCCTTAATTCATTTTTTCCCAGATAGTTTTTTTTTTAATTATCTTTTTAAAATATATTTTATGGATTTCAGAGAGGAAGGGAGAAGAGAGAGAGATAGAAACATCAATGAAGAGAGAGAATCATTCATCGGCTGCCTCCTGCACGCCCCCCCACTGGGGATCAAGCCCGAAATCCAGGCATGCACCCTCAACTGGAATAGAACCCAGGACCGTTCAGTCCACAGGCTGACGCTCTATCCACTGAGCCAAACCAGCTAGGGCCCCCAATGAAGTTTTTAATTCATTGCTTCAATATTTACTGCATTCTGCATGTTTCAAAAAGTGACATTTTGAGTAAAATTGTACAACCTACCTTAGTCATGCAGGGAGTAAACCATATAGTCAATTCTATGTAATAAAAGGCTAATATGCAAATTGTCCATGCTATAGGGAGTTCAACTGAAGTTTGACCAGCCTTGATTAGGGCAGGCCAGCCAAATCCCACCTGTGCATGAATTTGTGCAACGGGCCTCTAGTTAACACATAAAACTTTTGGTTAAAGATCTGCTGTAGTTCATTGGTTTCTTTCAGTCAAGAAAAACGCTGAAAGTATTGAAATACCTGAGTATTAGATGGTACAGAACTGGGAATATTTAACTTGTTTAAAGAATGCTTGGGGCAGCCCTAGCTGGTTTGGCTTAGTGGATAGAGTGTCGGCTTGCAGACTGAAGGGTTCTGTGTTTGATTCCAGTCAAGGACCATCCCCAGGTTGCAGGCTCCTCGGAGCTGATGTGTAGGAAGCAGTTGATCTCTTTCATCATTGATGGTTCCATCTCTCTCCCCCATCCTCTCTAAAGTCAATAAAAATATATTAAAAAACAAACAAACAAAACCCTAACTTGTTTGGCTCAATGAATAGAGTGTTGGCCTGTGAACTGAAAAGTCCCAGGTTTGATTCTGGTCAAGGGCATGAACCTTGGTTGCAGGCACATCCTTCGTGGGGGGTGTGCAGGAGGCAGCTGATGGATATTTCTAACTCTCTCCCTTCCCCTGTGTAAAAAATCAATAAAAGATAAAAGAAAAGAAAAGAATGCTTGGGGTAGGGAAGAATGCTTGAAGTGCTGCTATTATATTTTTAGAATATCAATAGTTAATTGAATTCTTTCATTTATTGATCCCTGTGTCTTTTAGTTGACAGGGTCAGTGCTGGAAGATGCCTGGAAGGAAAAAGGAAAGACAGACATGGACGAAGTTATCCAGAGGATTGAAAATGTCGTCCTGGATGCACACTGCAGCAGGTAGGGGAAGGGAGTTGGTTGCCAGGGAGCCTAGTCCTTGCTTTTTCTTTATTTTATTTTATTTTTTATATATATTTTATTGATATTTTACAGAGAGGAAGGGAGAGGGATAGAGAGCTAGAAACATCAGTGAGAGAGAGACATCGGTCAGCTGCCTCTTGCACACTCCCCACCAGGGATATGCCCACAACCAAGATGCATGCCCTTGACCGGAATCGAACCTGGGACCTTTCAGTCCGCAGGCCAACGCTGTATCCACTGAGCCAAACCGGTTTTGGCCTTGCTTTTCCTTTAATCAGCTTTGCTTGGTCAGAATAATTGAAATCTTACAGATTCATTCACAGAAACCTCTTCTGAAAGGCACAGTATTTTACCTCTGGCTTCTGCTCACCTAGCCATTTTTCCTCAGTTACTCAGTAAATGCCTAGGTGAAGTGCTACTCCCTGTGGTAGGAAACAGAGAAATGCTTGCAGTTTGGCCACTGCATTTAAGAACCATATAGTTAGTTACATGGAACAAACGTCAAGGCTTTTTTTTTTTAAAGGGTGAATGTGTGTCAGTATAGGAGATGTGTGGAGAATCAAAGCATTGGATGTACGTGTGAAATTGGTGAAGTGGTGGTAGGAGGCTGGTGTTTTAGAGCCTGACAACATGGCGGATACACTCACTCCTTGTTCACTTCTGTCTGCAGGGACGTGAAGCAGATGCTCTTGAAGCTTGTAGAACTCCGGTCAAGTAACTGGGGCAGAGTCCATGTAACCTCAACATACAGAGAAGCAACACCTGAAAATGACCCCAACTATTTTATGGTAGGCCAGTGCTTGCTGTTCGCATGCTGCTTATTGCTTGAATTTGGACATTTCTACGAGCTACATAAAGCCATTCCCAGAATTTAATGCCTAATAACTCTTCCCCGGCTTAGGGTCCCTGGCAGCAAGCAGAGCAGGTAAATAGAAGACACATGGGTTCCTCCCATGGCAGGTGGACTAGAAAGATCCACCCAGTGGCCAGGGAAATGATGAGACTTGGACTTGAGTGTAGGGATTCCAGGAAAATGTTTTCCCAGGGAATTCATAACCAAGGCCTGAAGCTCAAACTTTTACTTTGTATGTATGTTGTCATAAAGTAAACTAAAAAAATAAAAATGATTAGCAGGCCAATGATCCCGGAAGCTCCAAACACAGCAATTATGGAGGAACTAGAGGCCAGGTGCATGGATTTGTGCACTAGTAGGGTCCCTCGGCCTGGCCTGTGGGGATTGGGCTGAAACCGGCTCTCCAAGATTCCCTGAGGGGTTCTGGTTTGCAAGAGGGTACAGGCCAGGCCAAGGGACCCCACTGTTGCACAATCGGAGCAGGGGAGAGACCACAGGAGGGCTCCGGGCATGTTCAGCCCTTCTTGCCCAGTCCCAATTGGGGCCATCCAGCTGGAGAGGGATTGTAGGAGGTTGGCTGGCTGGGAAGAGACCCTGGGAGGGCTCCAAGGTTTGTCCAGCCCATCTTGTCCAATCCCCATCATCCAGACCCCAGAGGCAAGTTAACCTGCCGAAGTTGGAGCATCTGCTTCCTGGTGGTCAGTGTGCATCATAGCAATTGGTCGAACGGTATTTATTACATAGCATCTTAGGTATTTATTACATAGGACTAGGGTCGAGTGCACGAATTTGTGCACGTTGAACTATGGACCATGGTAGGCACAGGGGCAAGTCTCAGCCCATCCTCTGTGACCTCTCCCGGCTCCCCTGCCAAGGACCCCAGTCCCCTACAGCAGCCCCATTCACACTACCACTCCCATGTGCTGGTGGCACCAACCCCACTCACACCAGCTGATGGTGTGGAGAGCGGATTGGAGCCAGCACTGTTAGCAAGTGTGAGCAGTGGCTGCTGCCCCGATTGCCTCTCAGGAGCAGGGGGAAGTAGAGAAGCACTGAGGGGCGATCAGGGTCGGCAGCTGCTGCTTTGCACCCACTGATGGTGCTGAGCTGTTGTCGCCAGGCACCAGCAGCAGGTGCAAGTGGGGCCAGCGCTTGCAACAGGTGCGAATACCAGGCGGGACCACAGTGTGTGGGAGCAAAGAATTTTCAGTAATCACCAGAAGCTTGCCCCAATAACAGCAACCAGCACCCCTCCTTGGTCTGGCGCCCCCACTCACCAGCTCCACCATCCAGCCGTGGGCAATGCCTGCCATGTTCCATGCTCTGCCACCTGCTGCCAATGCCCACCATGTCCCATGTGCGCCCCCAATGGTCAGCGCATGTCATAGCGACCAGTTGTTTGGTTGTCCTGCCATTCAGTCTGTTTCCACATTAGGGTTTTAGATCTATAGATTGTTCCTACAACCCCTGTCTCAGAGAGAAAAATGGTGGGAAAGGGGAACCAAAACTAAATCTGAGTGGACGCTGAGTCACACTGCACAGCCAAACAGTTCACTGTGAGTGTCAGACCATAGACACAGTGTTAGAACAAGAACTCCAGATGATAGAATGAATCTGGAGAGCAGAGACGATCCCAGTGAAATGGCAGTAGCTGCCGGGAGGGAGGCTCTGTTTGCGTTATTGGGTGCAGCTGGGTGGCATCAGCCACGCTTATTGATGATGTGCTTCTAAAAAATCAATTGTGAGAGGATGACATGTTTTTGTCATTTGTTCCATCCTAGAATGAACCAACGTTTTATACTTCTGATGGTGTTCCTTTTACTGCAGCTGATCCAGGTATCTTGTCTTGCGGTCTTTTCCCCCCGGTCTTTGGTAAGATAGGAAATTACCGAAAATCATCCCTTCCTTAGCACAGAACTGTAGCTTTTCAGAGAGTTCACATCATTCTGAAATACACGGTAAGGCTTGTCTCATAGGCGGTGTTCTTTACAGTAACCACTAGAAACCATTTCAAGTGGAACACCCAGCTCAGCATATAATGTCTAATCACCCTAACAATGAAAGGTCAGAAGAATCCCTCAATTAAATGCCACCATTTTTATTTTGTATTTCCTCTCATACTTTGTGTTTATTCTCTGAACTTTAGGTGATTAGAATGGGAGGAAAAGATGGCTCTAATTCATTATGTAGTCAGCAGCTTTTATTAATAAGGGTTAATACTTGCAGCTACTAAGAATTACGGATTTTATTAATACTTGGCAGGTCAAAGTTAATTAAAAATCTAAACCTCTGCACACTTCCCCTTCCAGAAAACGGCATTGTGGGAGCATTGCTTGTGAGAAATGGGACTGTAGTGCGAGCAAGAGAGAAATTTCCCATTTGGTACAAACTACAACCAGCTTATGGTCAGCATTTCCCCATTTGTCCTGCTGGGTATCAGGCTCTGAGTATCCTGCCTGTAGCACAGGGACAGAGGAAGGAGGACTGGCTACTTAACTTCCAGCTTTAAATTAGGAAACATTAAAAAAACGAAAACCACAAAAAAACTGACTTGTTGATTCACAGTCAAGATTAAACTAAGTTTGAGACCAGGGAGAGGTCAGTGGGAAGAAAAGCAGAGTTATGTAATACTTTATAAACAATAAAAAAAATTTAAAAAAAAAGATTAAACTAGGGTCATGTTACCATATTATTGTATGCTTTGGGCCTTTCTAAAGAAAGAAAACCCTACAGATTTAACTGCTAAACCATTCTCCCTTGTCATCGATCCCTCACTCCCAAGTTCAGTCCTTCTGTCACTTCTCTTCTTAGATAAGGTAACTTCTGTGCCAAGTTTGTCGTGGTGATTTTTACTTCATCTGTTTATAAACCACAACCCCAAATTGTATGCTACTATACCCTGCCTTTTGCAGCTTGCTTTTATTCAGTATTATTTTGGGGATTTAATGTGCTGATACAGGTAGCTTTGGTTCCCTTATTTAAATGCCAAGTAATACTCCACTCAGACTGAACCCCAGTTCATAGAACCCTGCCGTGGGTGGTCAGGTGGTCCACACTGGTTCCCACAGGCAGTGCTGCACAGACATCTTCACGTCCTTGCGCACTCGCAGAAGTTTCTCTACTGTAAGGAGGCAGAACTTACATTGCAGGCTATTTGCATTTTCAGCGTCACTAACTGTTGTTGTACTGCTTTCCAGGGTGATCATGCTACTTAGTGTTTCTAGCATGTAAGAGTTCCTAGTTCTCATCTTTGGCAGACCTAATTTTTGTCAGTCGGATTGTATGAAATTGTGAATTTTTATTTCCCATGGATACTTCATGTCTTTTCACGTTTCTGTTGAACTTTTTATTTGTTCCTTTGAGAATGGCCTGTTGGAGTTTTTGCCCATATTTCTGTTGGAGCCTTTGTCTTGTTGATTTGTAATTTCTCGCAGAGCCTAGAAAGTGACCCCTAGTCAGCCTTTCTCGGTATGGGCTGCCCTGCCCTTTTGTTTTTCTTAGCAGTGGGAGCCTTGAGTTGAATATAAACTAAGGTATGTCTTGTGTTCTCTGTGACTTAGTCCCCTCACTACTAGCAAATCCCATTTTCTGGTTATCTTCTGTTGCTTCATATGTAAGTCTTTATCTGGCTAGTTTTTATATGTGGGTATAGCAGGAATTCCATGTTTTTTCCATAGTCTCCCATGTCACCAGCAGGTGTTGAGTCGTCCTTCCTCTCTAGGTAAAATGTGCCTCTGTGTGTGTCATGTAACTCCGCTGCAGACTTGTCTTATTCCTCTGTCTCCACGTGGATCTCTGTCTCTCTCAACACTCTTGGGCATTCTGAATCAGTCTGACCTTGCTGTCTGGTAAGACAGTTTCCTTTTTCTCTTATTCTTCAAACAAGTTACTTTGATTCCTTGTGGTTTTTTTATTCTTCTTTGGTCCATTTTCCTATCATTTGTTCTGTTTACCTTACTTTGTTCTCAATCACTAGAAGTCACCTGTATTGTAGCCTTTACAACTGCTCTAAGTGCCCTTTCCTTTTTCTTCATGAAACTTGTGACTTGGATTGTAGGAGCTTCTGTCCAAAAAGGGTTTTGTATTTGCTTCTGTCAGGAGCCACAGGGGTAGCAGTGGCTTGGAATGAGTTTTTATTTTCTTGTCTTCGGTGTTTTTATGTGAGTAGTGTAACCGTTTGAGGTGCAGGCCCACGTTATTCTCTGAGGAACCAAAGTACTTCTCTCCCATTCCAAACCTAGACAGATACACCGAACTTCTTTGCCACTGAGATGTTTTACAGTTTGCTCTTTTCCTATTCCATCTCTTGCTTGGGATGTCAGCCTTTAAAAAAAAAAAAAAATCATTTTTATTGATTTCAGAGAGGGAAGGAGCGAGATAGAAACTTTCAGTAATTAAAGAAAATCACTGATTGGTTGCCCGCTGCATGCCCACACTGGGGATTGAGCCCACAACCTGGGCATGTGCCCTGACCGGAAATTGAACCGTGACCTCCTGATTGATAGGTCGATGCTCAGTCACTGAGCCACAATGGCCAGGCAGGGTATCAGCCCTTTGAATGACCTGGGTTTGTGCAGAGTGGATGAGTGTGGGGCATGAATCCCATCTTCCTGCTTCAATGGGCCCAAGACCTTTCTTTCTGACGTGTGCGTTTTAAATCCAAGCCCATTTGTACCGTGTGGTCCACCAGCCTCCCAGCTGCTATAGGATGTGTGGCTTTCAGTTCCCTCTCGTTTCTGTTATTGGGTGACTTTGTTTTCTGTGAACTCATCTGTACATTTAAAAGAATGTTTCTTATCTGTTAGCTCAAGTATTTGTTTCAGGGAGGCTTTATAATTTAAAATGGTCTCCAAATTGCCAAAATGGGATGCCAAAATATTGCCAGTCCTTTAAGCTGGAATTCATGTTTTTAGAAACTTGACAATCTTGGAAAAAACATCTTTACCCAGTCAGGTATAATTATATTACCCTCTTGAAATCTGAGGTAGCTGTTGTTCACAGGAAACTACTTTTAAGATAACTAGTTTTAATACACACTGATCCGTTTTATTGTTCAAAGGTAAAGACTACACAGACAGGCTAATCCTCCAAGGTACTCAGCCACTGTTCTAAGGCAGTTGGCAGACGGAGAGCTATACTGTCACCTGTATTGCCGTCTCGAGAGTCCACCGAGGGGGAGGAGGGAGAGCTGAAACATTTATCAGGTAGCTGCCTCCCAGCTGTCTCTGGGACACGGGAGAAAAGAAAATGCCCTGTGCTGGGACCCCGTGTGAGGGGGCCTCCACTGATGGAGGAACATGGAAAAGCAGCTATTCCCTGCCAGCCAGGGAGAGATCACTTTACCTCCGTGGGGAGGATATCACAGCCCAGAAGCCAGAGTGTTTGATTGAAATCTCCTGGTGGAAGGAAAAGAGGAGAGAAGGGAGAACACATGTCCTTCCCCACAAACTATACGGCCAGTATTTTGTCGGATGGAAAGCAGCAGGGCAGAATGTAGACAGCATACACACAACCTGTGAGATGTCCTCTGGTATACGCACAGTGGCTTTGATTTCCAACTTACATTTAGAGGAATATGTATATAATGTAGGGTCATGAGGATGCAGGGGGCAGAAGCAAGCCAATTAAAGTAGGTTTTGTAAGAGCTATTAAATATGTAATTCAGCTGACTTACTAGATGAATAAACATAGCCTACTGATGTTTAAATTTTGGATCTAATTAAGTGAAAAGTCATAATATTAAAATTTCTTAGGAAAAACTGGCTAGTACCTATTTCCTGTGAATTTTTCCAGCATTACACTTTTTCCTTCATTTTCATTTTTCTTAGATTACCAAGAGAAATATCAAGAGTTACTTGAAAGAGAAGACCTTTTTCCAGATTATGAAGAAAATGGGACAGATTTATCAGGCGCTGGTGATCCGTAAGTTCTCTTTAGCTACTAACTTTATTTGTGAACTTTCTGTGGCCACATCTTACAGATTTTACACTGGAAAAAAGCAGATATGAAAGAATGTGCATTTTGATTAGATACTATAGTGTCATGTAATCAGTACTTACCAAAATTTTCACATAATCATCTTGGAAAACACACAAACTGTGATTAAAAAAATACAAAACTATGATTTTTAAAATGTATCTATACTTGAGGGAAAAAAACTATTAAAATGTACTATACACAAGCATAATTCATTTTTATAAAATAGATTCTATTTTTATACCTAAGACTTTAGAACAAGCAAATTCTATGCCAGTTTCTCCATCTACAAACTAGGAATAATAGTACCCGTCCTTGAGACTTTTGCAACATAAATGAGAATACTTAAATGCTCTGGCACAGAACAAACGGCTCAAATCTTAGCTGTTCAAAGGATGACTTAAGATGGAAGAGAGAAAATCTATACCAGTGAAAGGGTAATATGCTAATTAGACCGGATAGATTGGATGTCTTCCGGATGTCCTTCTGGACAAAGTGAGGGCCGGCTGCCACTCATGACTTAGCAGCTGTGGGTGAGGGGGCGGCGCCTTCCCCTGATCGGCCTGGTCCACTCTCCCAAAGGGAGGCCAGACTATGGCTCAGCCGTCAGTAGGACAGCCCCTGAGGGCTCCCAGACTGTGAGATGGGGCAGGCCAGGCTGAGGGATCTTCCCCCCACCCCCAGTGCATGAATTTTCGTGCACCAGGCCTCTAGTTACTATATAAAAATATTGAGACTGATGGGAATTTGTACGTTATGGTCTTGTTCTCATATTTCATTTACCTGTCATTCTTAATAATACAAACTTTTTTTTAATCACTTTTCATCAGATTTAACTGCATTTTGTGATAGAAGGATGAAAAACTTGTGTGGGTTAGTCCCAGCTCTGTTAACAGCTTATAGGAATTTGGACAAGCTGCTTGGGTCCTCTTCTAAGTGTCGGGAAGAGTAAATTCAGTCTCTGTGTAAATTCAAAACTAAGCACATTTAGGAAAGTTCACTCCTGCTGGGTGTACCACTAGAAGTTCAAGTTGTTCTTGGAATTAAGGTGATAGTGCCTGTCTTTTTAAGATGGCTATGGGAATTCAGTAAGGATATGTGTATTAAGGCCTTCGTGGGCACTTAAAAAGGAAAACATTCTCTTAAACTACTGAATAGTTAGAATTAGAAACAGATGATCTCTAAAGTAGCTTCTTGCTATAAAAGTGATTCCAAATACTGTAGAGTATGACTAAGTTGATATTGTCTGAATATCATTTCTGATAAGCATCATTAGAGGGGGATGGTACATTGAAATTATGTTCTAATGATAGTATAATAGTTGCTAAGCTAAAAAGTAAAGCCTTTGATTTAACTTTTATTTTAGGTTAAAGAATTTAACCTCTATCTAAAGTATAGCAGAATCTTAATTTCAAAGACAAGGGACTCAGAGTCCACTGTACAACTTAACACACCATACTAAGCTTTTGTTATCTGAGGACTGACATTTAATGTAATTCTAAACAGTGCTTGAGTTCTATAACTCAGTCTAGGAAAGTTATACCAGATACCTTTTTTCATGATTTAGCATTTTAGATATTTCCTTCTTTTTTCTCTTTCTGATTTCCTTTTTGACTTCAGAGAAAGGAAAGGAGAGGAACAGAGAGAGAGAAACATCAGTGATAAGAGAGAATTGTTGACCGCTGCCTCCTGCATGCCCCTGCTCTAGGGATCCAGCCCACAACCTGGGCATGTGTCCTGACAGGGAATCGAACCATGACCTCAAGTTCACAGATCAGTGCTCAACCACTGTGCCATACCAGCCAGGCTTACACGTTTTCTGCATGGAAAAACATTAAGCTTATGAGTCCTCTTTGCTTCTTTCACAGGTACTTGGATGATATTGATGATGAGATGGACCCAGAGATAGAAGAAGCTTATGAAAAGTTTTGTTTGGAATCAGAGCGTAAGCAAAAACAGTAAAGTTAAATTTCAACGCATCAGTTTTATAAAGCAGTTTAGGTTATGGTGACTTAGCAGAAAACAGGAAAGCAGGAAAATGTGTCACACTTATACCAAATTAAGGATGTTGAGTTATGTTACTAATGTATGCAACTTTAATTTTAACACTCTCTGCCAAAATAAACTTTATCCCCTATAACTTAAAATGTGTATATATATAAGATAGTTTATTATGTACAGTTAATTCCACTGTTCTGGCTGCAATAAAATTGATTTTGAAATAAATGAAATGTTGAAAGGAAGTTTTGCTAGCTGATTAGAAGCTTGTCCTTTAAATTCAGCTTTTCTTGAAGGAAGAAGTCTTAGTGTGGAAATTCATGTTACTGCAAAAATGTAGCATCCTTTTTAAAGATCTAAGTAAATACCTTCATTTAGTTTTACATTGAGTGTCTCAATGAATTGGGTTTCAAGTATGAGTCACAATCAAAAAACCTCTGGCACTAAAGTCTTAGAATATATAATTAATTTATTTACATATCCAGATGTTATTTAACACCAAGGGCTTTTAAAATAGAGTTAGAACTTGCAAATAAAAAAACCAAGATTCTTCCCTGAGGATACACTGCAATTCTAAATTGTTCAAATTTTTCACCTGATTTCATTACCCCAAAGCCCGGGACATTCTTCTACTTTATTTATATGGCTTTCTCAGTTTTATTTGGTAGCATGAGTTGCATTGACTTTTTTACTAGAGAATTTTGCTAGATCTTTGTCACTCAAGTTTTCATCTGCTTTGTAATTGATAATACCTTGAGGTTCACTTTTCTAATACTTTTACTATAATGTGGTACCACCTCAGTCCTATTTTTACCTAATGTCAAAAATCTTTTTCCAACTAACGACAAGTAAAGCTTCTGTACAAAAGGATTGCTTGTAAATATGCATGTAAATAGTTCTGTTAATAACCCATTGTTTCACATTTGGTACACCTGTGTCTGCCACTACACTTAGCTTTCCCACTTTTCTGCTTGTTTGTTCAGTCTGGATTAAAATTAGTCTTTGAAAATAAAATGGAAATAGTTTGGTTTTCTCTAAGTTTTTGGAGTGGTATCCTGGTATTTTAAAGAATCTGTTAATTTTTTTGTATGACATCAAAAAATTATGATTTAAAATCAGAGAAACTACTAGGATAACAGATCCTCTATGCAATGTCTTTTGAATAAGAATTCAGTTCAGTAACAAGCCTAGGTGGAAAAACTAGCAAATGTAAAACATTGGAACTTTTAGATTCTTCATTGCAAAAGGGAAATATACAGGGTGGGACAAAAGTAGCTGTACAGTTATTCGTATGGAAAACAATACAGTAATGATACAAGAATGAACTGTGTTTCACATACAACTGTGCACCTATTTTTGCCCCACCCAGTACATGCAATTGGGGGTTTAGGAAATTGTAATAGAACTCTTTTTTTTCCAAATGGCTCCTGTAACATGGTGGCTGTTACCTTATCTGCAGTTCTCTACAGATTGTGCTCACTGTATAGCTCAGGGGCAGTGGAAGGCAGTGTGGGGAAGGGTCAGGACATTAGACCAGGGGCCAAGTATATGCTAACTGAGTGCTTTAAACTTGTAGCATTTGCTCTGAGAATAACATCCAGTTTTGTCCACTAGCTCATCGTCATTACCCCTACTCTACTAACAGCCTCCAACAAGGTCAGTATACTAGTATGTTCCAGTTACTGTGCTGCTTGAAAAACCACCCAAACTTAGTGTTTTCATACAGTAAGCATTCATTACGCTCATGGGTCCTATGGCTCAGGAATTTGGACAGGGCACAGTAGGGATGGCTTTTCTCTATTCTGCAATGTTTGAGGCTTCTGCTGGGGAAACTAAGGACTCAGGGTTGTGATCCCCTGGCGTGTTCTTCATCACATGGCTGATGACTGGAGCTGGTGCTAAGCCCATAGCAAATAGGCGGCCACCAAGGAATGTGTGGCCATGTTTTAACACTGCCACAGTACAGAAAGGAAACTTCGCTACAGTTGTTGGCCTTTACCCTGTTTCCCCGAAAGTAAGACCTACTTCCAGTTTTGCCTCTCGCTGTAATATAAGGCATCCCCCTGAAAATAAGGCCTCCCCAGAATATAAGGCCCCCGAAGCTACCGTAAGGCGTCTGACTCCTGATTTAAAGAGACCTCGCTCTGCCTGAACAGCTCCGGCTGCGCTGCGGCCCATCAGTGAGCTGGTTTGTGATGACAAGTACTACTGTATACAGGTAATAAATTTCCTTTTTTGTTGTTGTTCAACAATAAATGTGTATCGTATTCTTCTTCATAGAAAAATAAGACATCCCCTGAAAATAAGACCTAGTGCATCTTTGGGAACAAAAATTAATATAAGATACTGTCTTTATTTTCGAGGAAACGGTAGTACTGCCGTATCTACAGAAATATGGGTCAGTAAGTCTTTGGTCAGGATTATCTGTTCAAGTCTCCAGTGAATGACACAGTCTTTGGCAATAAAGTACAAATACTGCTTTGAACCTGGCGTTCATGTCAACGACTCAGACCTTCTGTGTGCTCGCAGTGATCTTTAGCCAAACACTGCCAGGAACTCAGCTGTTCCTGCACATGCTGGGCTCACACAGTGAGGCAGAATGGCGAATTGTGGGTTGTGTCACTAAGAGGAGTCAGAAATAACCTATTAATAGGATTTGGGCTTTGGTTGGATCATTTGGGAGAGGATCTAAGAAATGACGTTTTGCTGAAACCCGTTTGGCTCAGTGGATAGAACGTTGGCCTGTGGACTGAAAGGTCCCAGGTTCGATTCCGGTCAAGGGCATGTATCTTGGTTGTGGGCACATCCCCAGTAGAAGACGTGCAGGAGGCAGCTGATTGATGTTTCTCTCAACAATGTTTCTAACTTTCTATCCCCCTACCTTACTCTGTGGAAAATCAATAAATATTTTTAAAAAGAAAAAAAGAAATGAGGTTTACTCTAAGATATCAGAAAGCGAGGGCAATTCTATGATTGGATTGGGGACCAAAACCAGTTTGGCTCAGTGGATAGACGTCAGCCTGCGGACTGGGGGGTCCCTGGTTTGATTCCGGTCAGAGGCATGTACCTTGGTTGCGGGCACGTCCCCAGTGAGGTGTGTGCAGGAGGCGGCTGGTCGATGTCTCTCTCATCGATGTTTGTAACTCTATCCCTTTCCCTTCCTCTCTGTAAAAATTCAATAAAATACTTAAAAATCTTATTGGGGGACAGATAGATAGGTATAGGACATAGGTTAAATTATATTGGTTCCTTAAAAATAGTCACATTTCACAAGAGAGGAGGATGCTTGACTTGGGATGAAAGTAAGTCCAGGATTGAAGGACTGAAAGTTGGCTCAAACTTAAAAAAAGCAAGCCCTGCTGGTAACCAGGCTGGGAGGACAGACCCAGAGTTAGCAGCAACGCTGTCTCTTCCAAGGTCATGGAAACAACCGTGAAATGTCATGACCCCTTCTTCCTTTGTGTGACCTTTGTTATGTTGACAAGGACACCTCCAGGCTTATTTGCTGTCCTCACCACCTATTACTGAGGATGCAGTTGCTAACCTGCCCTCGCTCATGAGAATACCCAGCCTCCCCTTGGTCCTGCTGCAGAAATAGCATCCAGCCCAGTCTGCCTTAGAGGTCAGCATCCTTCGGCAGGAACCCGGACCTCACCCAAAGTAGGGTGCTCATCAATCACGGCTCCTTCAGAGTGAGCCTTGCTTGCAAGTCAGTACGATTTTGTCAAACTGCAGGCTTGAGCCTACGGGTCTTTGGCTGACGACCTCAGCAGATGTAAATAACTTAAGGTCATGGCCATTACCGCCGTTTGCATCAACCTGTATGAACCCTGCACAGTGACTGCAGGCAGACAGCTGGAGGTCATGTTTCCGGTAGGTTTGTAAACTCACAGTTAATGGGCGCTCAGCACTGCCATTATCTGACTGTTCATTCCTCTTTTCAACCCTCTCCACTCGATCTGTCCTTAACTGATGACTTGCTTCACAGAAAGAAAAAAAAAGCACAAAGCATAAATACCTGGAACTGTTTTTAACTCCTACCCTACCCCTTAAACACTCACATTTGATCATTACCAAGATTATATAGTTTATCTAAATACAGTGGTACCTCAAGATACGAGTGACCTAATATACGAGATTTTTGAGATACGAGCCATCAAGCGAGCGATTTTTGCTTTGAAATACGAGCAACATTTGAGATAGGAGTCATCACGTGGATCGGCCTGCTGCACACGACCCAAGGCTCGAGCGTCTCATAGTTTCCCATGCCTCAAGGTTATGGAACCAATTAAACTCGTATCTCGAGGTACCACTGTATTTCTTGGAGCTGTGATCTCCATTCTCACTGCCCAGCCTGAATTTTCATCTCTTGTTTGCTTTTCAAAAGCATTCTATTGGGCTCCCACATATGCTCTTGCATCCATCCTACAATCCATTCTCCACTCAGCAGCTCCAGGAATATTTCTAAAGTACAAATGGCATCACAAACCCCTCCGTTGTAAACAATTTATATATGGGAGGTTCTAAGATATTAGGGAAAAGGTGGGAGAGGGATAGGACCTAAGTTAGCCCCGTGTAATACAAACCAAAGTCATAGATCAATGAAAATGGGTTGTCAATGGATGCCCTTGTCATTCTTGACATAAGGCAGAGGTCAATTTGCATATCAGTCTTTTAAAAATGGAGATGCATTTAAGGAGTCAGATTTCTCATCCGTTGGTGCTGCCAACTTTGCTCAAAGCCCTTAGAATAGTTTACCATTGCTTTTAAGATCAAGTCCACAATCCATACAGTCATACTGACCTTGCCCCTGCCTACTTTGTAGCTCCATTTCCGGCTTCTCTGCCCTGAAGGCCTCTCTTCTCTCTTTAATCACCCTGAACCCAAACTGGTGTTCCAGCCTCAGGGTCTTGCCACAGGCTGTTACCTCAGCTTGGAATGCTTCTCTATCTGGCTAATACTGAGAGGGTTAGCTAGCTAGTTTAATTAGACAGGTTTAGAAAGTTTTAGGAATAAAAAGGCGTCTTTGGGGGAAGGAATACCTAATGGAGACTTGAAGAAGCCAGGATGTTTATCTTGTACGGAGAGTAGAGAAATGGAACAGGCAAATAGAAGTATAATGGGCCTGAGCCATTAAAGTGACCAGAAGTGAGGCCAAAAGTAGCCCTGACCTGAGGAGCTGGGAGGGTACGAGATAAGGCTTTCTCTGCCAACACAACCGGGAGAGCTCCAAGATCAGTCAACACTGACTCCAACCTACAAGACAAGGAGGAAAGTGGGGGACACACCGGGTGGGCTTTGAGCCTGAAAACCAATCTTATGTAGCACAATCACCAATTAAGAAGGGATGGAGCCAAAACCGGTTTGGCTCAGTGGATAGAGCATCAGCCTGCAGATTGAAGGGTCCCAGGTTCGATTCTGGTCAAGGGTATGTACCTTGGTTGCAGGCACATCCCCAGTGGGGGTATGCAAGAGGCAGCTGATGGATGTTTCTCTCTCATCGATGATCCTAGCTCTCTATTCCTCTCCTTTCCTCTCTGTGAAAAATCAATAATATATATTTTAAAAAAGAAAGAAAGGGTCGAGTTCAGACAAAGCACTGCAGCCCATTTAATGCGGGTGGGCGTCCCAGGCTCAGAATTGAGAATGAGGTTTGGGAGGTAAGTGTCTGCTTGCAATCGAGTTTCTTCTGTCCTTTTCACCCATCACCTTTGGCCTGTGGCTTCCTGCTTCGACACCACGGAGAGAAGCAGCAGGAATTGGGGGCGGCCCGGTGCCATTTCCATGCCCACGTCTCCTCTGTGGGTCAGTGGGACCACGTCCTCCGCCCAGGTTGGGTTCTACCCGTTATCTGCGTCTTATTTCAGCAGCACTCACCACACAGCTTGATCCAATTACTGTCTGGCCGGGTCCTCCCGGTTCCTCCCTAGCTGCCATCCTGGCCCCGGGGTCCTGCCCGCTTCCTCCCCAGCGAGCCTGGCACCAGCAGGTCGCGGGGGGGGGGGGGACCCATAACCCCGGTTTATAGTGACAAGCCCACA
>JAAGEH010002531.1:73718739-73739797 GCA_011751065.1 Lasiurus cinereus
ACCGGAACGCCTTCTTCCCCTACTTCCGCTTCCTTCCTGCTGCGAGGGCGGCAGGGGCGGGACTTCCGGCCGGGCAGGGTCCCGCGGCGGCGGGAAGGTTTGAATCGCGGTTTGCTGGTGGTTTTTTTTCCTCCGGGGCCATCGCGAGCGCCGCCCCCCCCCCCCCTGCCCGGCTGCTCGGACCCGGGACCTCCTTTGCCCGGCGGTTGTGATGGTTGTTCATCGAGCAGCTTCGCTTGGTAATAATTAAGAGCAGTTCCTCGAGCCGCTTGGCCCATCCAAGCGCCAGGTTGACGGGCCCGGTTTCCAGGACTTTGCGGCGCAGCGGCTGTGAGTTCGAGGCGTTGGTTGCTTCGGTGAAGTTTTCGTTGTAATTAAATAAGGCGTTTTATGAAGCCAGGTCCCCCCTGATGTCCAGAACGGGCTTGGGGGGCTTGTCGGTCGTTGAACGGACTTAGTGTGCCGAGTGTTGAAAACGAACAGGAGTGAGACCGTCGAGGCTGGGAATGTGGGGGGGGGGGGCCTGAGGATGTGCCTGCAACTTCATACATGCTGCTGTGTATTGTGTGTGCTTTTTATTTAAAAAAAAAAAAATCACACCCCAGGAAGCTGTGTGTAAAAAATAAATAACTAGGCCAAAAGTAGAGGCATTTTCCCAGTGGTTATCAGAAAATGGTTTCTTCCTTTTTTATATTTTATTGATTTTTTTCACAGAGAGGAAGGGAGATGGAAAGTCAGAAACATCGATGAGAGAGAGAGAGAGAGAGACCAGCCGCCTCCTGCACGCCCCACAGTGGAGATGTGCCCGCCAGCAAGGTCCATGCCCCTGACCGGAATCGAACCCGGGACCTTTCAGTCCGCTGAGCCAGACCAGCCTCGGCGTTTTCTTCCTTTTGTATATGCATCTGTTTTATTTGTTGTTTTTTTGTTTCCTGAAATAGCAAGTAGACATCATAAATTTTTGGAGGGTTTTCCCCTCCAAAAATGTTTACACTCTTTAACAGCTGATAGCCCAATTTTGAAACTGAAATGTGTTTTAATAAACACTGCCTTTATAATTATTCAAAGCTTTTGTGTACATTTTGGGGGGACACCCTATATATGGCTGTGAATATGTATTGCCATTTAACAAGTGTGTGAGCAAGAGATGTCAAGAGGTTGGAATGGGCGGGGCTGTGGCGAGTTGCCTCTGACAGCAGTACTGGCAATGGATTGGAGGGGGAAGAAGCTGGAAAAGGGTCCCAGAGAGTTGCAGGAATTGAGGGGGGAGTTAATGGCCTGAAGCAGAAAAGGAGGAGCCAGCTGGGCTCATGAGAGACAACATCAACAGGGCTTGTTATAGCAGTGCGGAGGGAAGCAGAATGAGAAGTCAAATATTGCTAACATTGAGATAGCATGAACTCAAACTGCCCATTCAAGAAAAGCAAGATTTTTAAAAATTACTTATTCACTCATCATTCAGTAAATCTTTGTTCCACCCTTATTATTTGCCAAGTATATATGCCAGGGGTACAACTGTGAATAAAACAAAAGAAGTTCTGATGTAAGTTTATATCCTAGTGGGAAAAGACAAAAAAAAAAAAGTTTAAATAAAATCACTTCTGCCAAAACAGGTTTGGCTCGGTGGATGAAGTGTCAGCCTGTGGACTGAAAGGTCCCACGTTTGATTCCGGTCAAGGGCATGTACCTTGGTTGTGGGCATATCCCCAGTAGGGGCGTGCAGGAGGCAGCTGATCGATGTTTCTCTCTCCTTTCCTCTCTAAAAAATCAATAAAATGTATTTTTTTTTTTTAAATCAGTTCTGACCATGATAAATGCCATGAAGGAAGAAGATGACATGGATAAAAAGTGACTGGGAGATGGTTGGGAGCAACTTTTATTGAGCTTCTACAAAGTGACATTCATCATACGAGGTACTGTCATATGTGCTGTCATTTGATCCTCACAACAATCCTGTCACTATCCCCATCATACAAATAAGGAAACAAAGGAGCTGAAGCTTATAGCTAGTCAGTGGTGGGTTTGAATAGAACCCATCCTCCTGATTCCATGTCCATCACACCCACACGGAAAGCAGAGGTGAAGATAGAGTCACTGTAGCAGTGGAGAAGAGGACATTGAAACAAGTGAGATGAGGATGAAACTAAGACGTGGGAGGTTAATTAGGGTTTTCAGTAGTGACATGAGGGTACTTCTTTAATGCTGGGCTAGGGACAAAAACCCAGGTAGGGCCGAAAACGGTTTGGCTCAGTGGATAGAGCGTCAGCCTACGGACTGAAAGGTCTCAGGTTCGATTCCAGTCAAGGGCATGTATCTTGGTTGCAGGCACATCTCCAGTAGGGGGGGTGCAGAAGGCAGCTGATCGATGTCTCTCATCGATGTTTCTAATTCTCTATCCCTCTCCCTCTCTGTAAAAAAATCAATAAAATTAAAATAAAAAAAAAAACAGGTAGGTATGCTTTTCTTTTAGACCTAATAGTTACTTGTGGTCTGCCCTTTCCATGTATTACAAATGATTTGCTTTTTATTCGAAATGAGATACTAAATATATAATTTTCTGAAATTGAACTTGAGGAGTAAAGCTACTAAAATGATACAGGCAGTTATAATTTGGTGGACAGTCTTCTACCTCTATGTTATGTTTCCGCTCTGGAGTAAAGCCTTAGGGGTACTCAAGGCACTCTGTCAAAGATGTGAATTTCAAATCATTTAAGTGTGTCCAGTAAGATAAATTTTTCTCCAGCAAAAGTAAATGCAGCCGAAACCGGTTTGGCTCAGTGGATAGAGCGTCGGCCTGCGGACTGAAAGGTCCCAGGTTCGATGCCGGTTAAGGGCATGTACCTTGGTTGTGGGCACATCCCCAGTAGGAGGTGTGCAGGAGGCAGCTGATCGATGTTTCTCTCTCATCGATGTTTCTAATTCTTTATCTCTCTCCCCTCCTCTCTGTAAAAAATCAATAAAATATATATTTTTTAAAAAGTAAATGCAATGGCAGTATGTTTTACTGATGTTCTTACAAAATGCACCAGCTCATTTGGGTAGAACTTCTTACGTTAAGAGAACTGTTTGTGCTACTGTTCCCTGTTTTCCTCAGTCTTTGCCCTGGAAGGACATTTTATCCAGAGTCACAGTGATGGCGGCTGAAGTGCGAATGGTGCTTTATGAAGACGATTCCGTGCAGGTGCAGTATGCTGATGGCTCCAGACTGCAGCTTTCTCCGTGTGGCTCTGAATTTTTGTTTGAAAAGGCACCTCCTGTTTCAGCACATCCTTTAGAACAACCAGAAAGAATTCGTCAAAGGACACACTTTGTTATTAGCACTTACCGAGTAAGTAAAGATGATGCACACACTACTCTTTCAATGTTGCTGAGGTGGACAGAATATGGAAGTAATTGGGATGCAGGATTACTTCGTTCTACATGGATTTTCAGTCATTTTTTAAGATTACATGTCTTTCTTTTTGTAGGAACAACTACAGAGAGCCCTGGATTTTCGAAACTCTTTCGCCACTTGCCCTTTTTTATCTGAAAACATTATACCTCCTGAAAGAAAAAAGGTAATTTTTTAAAACTAATTTTGGTGAGATTTGAGGACAAGCAATTAGAAATAGGTAGTTTAATATGTAGTCTTTTTCTTCATGGCACGTGGAAATAGACGTTGCTGTAGAATGAATGTATAGTCACTTAGCATTCACTACACTAGAGTTCTTATGTTTTTTATACTGATTGAGACACAGAAGTTACATAATTCATTACTCTGTCTTTTTCTTTGTGGCTAGAGATTCTTTGTAGAGCTTTTCAGATTGGTGACTTTTTCATTCTTGGAGGTGTGAAAATAAAGAAATTATGTGGCCCTGGCCAGTTTGGTTCAGTGGGTAGAGCGTTGGCCTGCAGATTGAATGGGTTCGATTCTAGTCAAGGGCATGTGCCTTGTTGCGGGCGCATCCCCAGTGGGGGTGTGCAGGAGGCAGCTGATCGATATTTTTTCTCATCGATGTTTCTAGCTCTCTATCCCTCTCCCTTCCTCTCTGTAAAAAATCAATAAAATATATTTTTTTTTAAATTATGTGGATATTTTTAGTAGCTTATATATCTGTTAATGTGTAATAGAGATATGTAATTACGGGTATGCAAATTTTATCCTTTTGCTTATACTCCATTTTGAACTATCATTTATTGAGGATCTACTGTGTGTCACGAACTGGGAGTGATATTAAAAATATTTGCTAGCACCAGTATGCCTTGGGTACCTGCTGATCAAAATGGGAATTCAACCAGTCAGTGTTAGCTAGATACAGCTCCTTTTGACAGGAGCTAAGTCTCAGAGTTTCCCTAACTTGTCCATAGAAAGTTTCTTAATGGCAAAGTCAGGATTTGAACCCCATCTGGGTGTCTATTAACCACTTTCTGCTACTGTCATGATGCTTACCTGCCTGTTGAGTGGTTTTCTAGTACATTGTCTCATGACAGAGAAGCCTTGAAAAACTGTTAGCTGGAACTTGGTCTCCAAGGCTGTTTCCCACGGTATCTTTTGAGTGACTAATCATTGAAAATGGGATCTTGCTGCTGATGCTGCAGTTGGAGTATCAGATAGTCTAATTCTAGAAAATGGAACTTTTGAACCATCATCTTTACAGACCAGCTTTACCACAATGAATAATGCCCTTAATTTTAGTGTACTGACATAGCACTGTAAATTTAAGAGGCTTTCCTACACTGGTTTTTGTAAATTTCAAGTTTTATATAAATGGAAGTTGAAATGTATAGCTGTTGGCAAGATTAACTAATTAAGAGACTTATTTTTTTACGTATTTTTATTTAAGAGACTCATTTGATACCTGTTATTTCTACCTTACATAAAAAGATGCATCAGGCATTGTTACGAGTCTGTTTGCTATTGATCAGCATCCATATTTACCTTTGAGTAATTCAGTTTTTAAAAAGCTTATTCTTGCCCAGCCCCCGTGGCTCAGTGGGTGAATGTCAGCCTATGAACCAGGAGGTCATGGTTCGATTCCCTATCAGGGCACATGCCTGGGTTGTGGGGCGTGCAGTGTGGGGTGTGCAGTAGGCAGCCGATCAATGATTTTCTCTTATCATTGATGTTTCTATCTCTCTCTCCCTCTCCTTTCCTCCCTGAAATCAATAAAAAAATATACACTGAGTGGCCATATTATTATGATCTCTGAACACATAATAATCTGGCCACTCAGTGTATTTGTGCCTCAAATGGGTACCAAAAGTATCTTAGACTTTTGCTGGAGATCAACCACCTATTTGCCCTGAGCTTTCTATCAGCCAGTGCAAAGGGGAAAACTAATGAGGTGCACGATTTGTAGTATCTTTGATATAAATAAATGAGGTGCTCAGAGAAGTACACTGAGTGGCCAGATGATTATGTGTTCAGAGATCATCATCATCTGGCCACTCATGTATATTTTAACACGTTCCTCTCTAAGTCACCTGGAATTTATTTTAGGGTCTGGTGTGCCAGATGCTTCTAGGAGGTACGTTAGTCCAGGTCATGCCGCTTTGAGAGAACATTTCCCCAGTGCTGTTCAATCGTTCAGTACCATTTGTTAAATAACTCTCCCCTTCTCCTTGTTTTGAAACCTTATGTTGTCACATGTAACATTTTAAGATACAGTGGTACCTCGAGATACGAGTGCCCTAACATACGAGATTTTTGAGATACGAGCGATTTTTGCTTTGAAATACGAGCAACATTTGAGATAGGAGTAATCGCGCGGATCGGCCGGCTGCACACGACCCACCAGTTTACCGTGACTCGAGCGTCTCATAGTTTCCTATGCCTCAAGGTTACGGAACGAATTAAACTCGTATCTCGAGGTACCACTGTATATTGAGTCTGTTCTGTATTCTCTGAGTTGTCCTGTCAATGATTTTTATGCTAGGTTCATACCGTTTGAATTAATATAATGTATTATAGTGCTATAGACATTGCTAGACTTTTTGAGAGTAGAATTTTGGGAGGAGCTCAAAATCTAATTATCTGATTCATTGTCCATTTAAAAAATATGTCTAACACTAGATATACTAGTTATCAGGATGAGTTTTTTCTTCTTTTCTTATATTTTTTTCAGTATGTATGTATGTTTTATCTCTCTAAAGATAATCTTAATGTCAAATATTCTCTGAAAAGCCATCTATAGGCTGACACCTGGCTCTGTCTTTTTCATTCTGTCTAGATCAGTGGTCGGCAAACTGCGGCTCTGTTGACTACTGACCTAGACTCTCGATTCCAATAATTACAGGCTGTTGTCGATTAATCCCCTAGTAAAACACAGAACTCTAAGAAAATTCTGACACAATACGTAGTATCAGATGTATGGGAAATTTGTCTGTTAACAGAAAATTCTGACCATCTCTTTTCCTCCCCCTCACCTCAGCGAATCCTCATCGACGTCCCCGAAGTGAAGTGGCCCAGTCTTGATACTGACGGCGGCATGATATGCACGCAGAGCGGCGCCGTGAAGATACCGTCTGTAGGTGGGCATGCATACCTCTCTCTGCCCAGGTCGCAGCAGGAATTTACAGTACGTTTTTTGTGTAAAGTGAGCCAGAAGTCAGGTTCCTCTAGAGTATTGTCAGAAAAAAACAATCAAGCCCCAAAAGAACAAGTAGGAAAAGCGGACAAAACCCGTGCATCTGGGAGTTTACCAGGACATAGACGGGAGAATAAAGAAAACGAACTTCACTGTCCGAGCGTGAAACCCAAAGAACCTTCAGAGAAGAAGCCTTGTGAAAGCAGAACTGAGGGGAAGCAGGCACTGCCTTCACCTGGTCCCAAGCACAGCTGTGTCCACGCGTGGGTAGAGCAGCGCTGCTCGGTGGCCTCCTGTCCCGAGGAATGGAAATACCCGCTGTCTTTAGCACTTCGCCTTCGTAATAAAATCAGCAATATGCCTGGAACTGATGCAAACAGCACCCAGAGCACAGTGCTAACGTCTGCTGCTTCGGAGGAAAGAGGAAATGAGGTTTCTGTTCTTCCCAGGGCCCTGCCGCTCAGCTGTGCCGTCCCACACCTGCACAGGTAAGGAAGAATGACCTACTTGTTAGATGGTCAGATATTGGTCGTTTTAAGTCATCTGATACCAGTCATAAGGAAAGTTCATGCAGTTAATCCAAACCTTGTCTAAAACTGGTAGTAAATAATTTGCCTAGCAAATGTGTTACAGTGGTACCTCGAGATACGAGTGCCCTAACATACGAGATTTTTGAAATACGAGCCATCGAGCGAGCGATTTTTGCTTTGAAATACGAGCAACATTTGAAATAGGAGTAATCGAGTGGATCGGCTGGCTGCACACGACCCACCAGTTTAACGCAACTTGAGCGGCTCATAGTTTCCCACGCCTCAAGGTTTTGGAATGAATTAAACTCGTATCTTGAGGTACCACTGTATTGGTTTCTTAACTCTGTGTTCATGGAATGAATGTTTATGGGAGGCCGACTGTACTAGATACATCGTTAAGCACAGAGACTACAGAGATGATTGAGACACAGTTGCTGCTTTCTAGGAGCTTAGAGTCCAGTGAAGGTCAGTGTCGCTGAAAAGGTGATTGTTAAAGTGTGGGAAGGGATGGCCCAGGGACCTGCACGGACCCCTGTGGGAGCATCTGCTGCCACTCAGTGGAGCCTGTTACCATGGCTGCTGGAGTGTAGCTCTGACAAGTTTATGATCATGGGTTCTTTCTTTCATACTTGGCCGCTGAGGCCATCTCTGTCTTTGGTTGACATAAATATGTCCATTGTCAAAGGGGTAGACATGGATGGCTCGGTAAAAACCTTTGACCTCCACTAACAGATGAAAAACCTAATGGTGATAGATTTATAACAGGAACTTTGCATAAGTAGTGCAATCTACACTAATAAAAGAGAAAGATGCAAATTGACTGTACCTTTGCAACGCCCACCAGCCAATCAGGAGCAAGTTTGCAAATTAACCCAGCAAAGATGGTGGATTAATTTGCATATGCAGGTGCCAAGCGGCTGGGGGCGGGGTGGAAAGAGGCAGCTCCAGGGCCGGAACAGAAAGAGGTGGCTCTGGGGCTGGAGCGGAAAGGTGGTGCCAGCAGCCAGGAAAAGAAAGGCCCATTCTTGCATGAATCTTCGTGTATTGGGTTTCTAGTAATAACAATAATAGCTAACACCAAGCACTCAGTATGTGTTTCACCCCCATAGTAACCCCATGAGGTAAGGACTGTCTTGCATCATCCCATTTTGTGGAGGAACTTGAGACACAGAATGTTAAATAACTTGAGCAAAGTCTTACACTGGTACTTGCAGAATTAGGGTCTGATCCAAGGTAGTCTCTACATACATATCTGTTACTCAAATAAAATATGGGAATGATTTTCAGGCGTGTCGTGATTATATGATTAAGATAGGGAAATTAGTTATCATAAGTATGCATCAAAAGAGATTGATGCTTCTAAATCAACAATTTTTCAAAACTTGCCACTGACTCTAGATTGAAATCCATTACCTTTAAACATGGCTTAACAGGCCATGCATTTTCTGGTCCCTTCCCATAGCTGTACTCCTCCATTCGCTCACCACTCGACTCCTGCAGGCCCTGCAGAGTTTGCTCAAGCTGACATTTGTGCCTGCTCTGTCTTCTGGCAGGAACACTCCTGCTAACTCATGTTCATGTCCCAGCATCTGAGTAAAGCTTCCTTCCGGAGGATGGTTATCCCGAAGTCCCTACACAGGATAAGGTTCTTACACAATTCTGTAGTGTTCAGTAATTCCCCTTTCTTTATGTCAGTATTTCCTGTCTAACATCTCAGTGACCATGTTTGCTTTTTTGGGGGTCTTATATCCCCAGTGTATTTTCAATGCCTGGCCCACCATAGAAACTTTAGTAAATATTTGTTGTTCAAATCCTAAATTTTAAAGATTACTAAAATTGTTAATTTAGGTAGCTCTGCTGAGATTCATTAGTGAGATTATTGAAAATGCATGGAAAATAAGACTCATTTTAAAATTTGATGTACTTTTCTATTTTTACTTTTTTGATCGGAAAAATTAAGCAAGGAATAAATCTTATTACAGTCGCACTATTTTGTTGACTTCTCAAGGTAATTTCGTTTATTCTTCACAGGTGGACGTTCTGTGATTCACTTTCGCAGGGGCAGTCTGATGAAGAAGAATATTCCTACTCGGAACTAGTGAAAGTGGTTTGGTACAAGGGTATTACGTACAGGTAGGCACCTGTGTTGGAGGTGGAGCTATGTGGTGATGTCACAGGGGAGGGACTGACCTTGCAAATCAACCACAAGAGAATACAGTTTGCAGGGCCACCATGCTCCTGTGCGTGGCCCCGAGGTTTCAGGCTTCAACACCCTAATTATATTCGGACACACAGGGGTCTTGTTCCTAATTCACAATAATCATATTCGCAAGATATTTGTGGCAGCTCCAAAGCCATTGAGGGATTGTTTCGCTAGTGAATGAGATACGCATGACAGCTATTTAAGCCACGCCTTCCAAGCTTGGGGGATCTGGTTGTTTGAAATAGGCACATCAGAAGGTGCCCGGTGAGCCTGGAATAGAGACGTGGAATTCCTAAGGGAGATTTTAGCCTCCATTCACTCAGCAGATTTCACTGAGCGGCTGCTCTGTGCTGCACAATTCCACTGAATCACCCTACCTCTCTAGGGATGAGCACTGGGGTGCTGGCCAGATGAGAGATTCGCTCTGTACACAGTGCTGACGAGTACTGCGAACTGTTTGTTCTCGGGTCTCCTTTTCCTGCACGAGGACCCGCTCGTTACTGACAACGTACTAGTATTTTCCATGTTTCAATAAAATTGACTTGGCTTATATCTTTATTCCTCATATACCCAATACGTTGATTGTATGTGGCTACTCCAGGTCCAATGAGTCACCTTCTCTTAGGGATAGCTCCTTCTACACATGGCTAATCTCATCATCAAGTATTGATTCTGCTAGTTTTATTATTAAAGAATAATCTTATTTTCAGGTTCTAGAGTTGTTATATTTAACTCCTATGCAATCAGCACTGGTTTGGTGACCGTTATAGACCAGCCATGTGATTGGCTGTCGGGGATACCAGCGTAATAAGGCATGATGCCTCACTTCTAGAAGTTGAGCTTAGTCACTGCAGTAGATAGACCCACCAATTCTGGGTGCTCTATTCATTTTTTTGCCAACAAAAAAAATAATTTAGCTGGCTGAGGAACAGAGTATGAAATTATCCATTTGCTAGGTAGGTTAAAAAATTATACTACTTTGCCTTTCTTTTTTTTTTTTTTTTTTTTTTTGAAAACTGACCATGTATGTTTTAATCTCAATTAGAAAAATACTTTTTTAATGATTATTTCTTTTCCATAGACTTAGGCATAAAAATGTGAACTCAATAGAAATTTATCCTGGAGATGGATCTGTTTTCAAATCGGAAGGAGCTTATTTTGGGAACTATTTTACATACTATTCCATTCAAGAAGGATCAGAAGAGGTAGGCGGACAATGATATCTTCACCCAAAGATTTTTGGTCTATAGCTGCCTCTAAATAATTGTGAATGTGTTTGAGAAATTTGATCTCTATATAACATTGCTTGCTCCTACTTAGTCTGAACAATCAGAATAACCTTACTGCCAGCATCGGCACAATGACTATTAACCACCTTGTTTTTACTGTACTATCATCCTGTATTCTGTCTTCCATTTACCTAAGCAATTATGTTTAAATCAGAAGTTACATTTCTTCTGTCATAGAACATATCAGTAGGAAATGCTAAAACTAGCAGCATTACTTTGAATCAGTATACTTCTTTGAATTAATATTTGACCATTAAAAAGCACAGTCTTTTTTGCATGTATTGTTTGCATATTTTAAATGCCCTGTCTGTGGGACCTCCACATGGCTTTCCTGAGCCTGAAGGGAAAGTAGGGGTTAGTCCCAAGGAGGTCATGGAGGAGGGAACCGAGTAGAGGGAACAGCATGTAATAATTGACATACCAGAGGTAAATACAAAGTAGAGAAGAGATGCAAATTTTGACTTGTTAAAATTGAGATGTTAGTGATATTCAAGTATACCATCCAGGATAAAAGGACAAAGATTACTTTTGAGTACCTACTATGCTAAATTCTGATGGTAAAGTGTGGGCTGTTCTCTCTTGTGGCTCAAAACAGATCTCTGCTACTTTTTAGTCCTCAAGCCTTATTTTCCTTATAGGCACCCAGCACATATTTATTCAATAAATACTAGCCATTGCTGTTATAATTATTATGAAGGCGGTTTGAACCTTGCAGAAATAACCCAAGAAGAAATCAGGAAGCCTGAAGAGAAGGCTGCAGACAGTCCTGGAAAACACTAGCGTTAAAGAGTCTGAGAAATAGAAAATTCAGAAAGAATAAGCTTTTATAATTCAAGAAACCAAGACTATAAATAGTATTGTCTTCCATAAACTTTAGTAATAGTTATTCCATTAGTAAAATATAACAAAATGATAGATTCGTTCAAGTAAAACAATTTTTTGATGTTTAGGTTTTGGGTTTTTTTGTTCTAAAAGGAAAAGCTTATGTGATGTTTCCTGATAATATGTAGGAAAATTTGTTTGTAACCACGTTGATTTTTTTAAAATATGTTTTTATTGATTTCAGAGAGGAAGGAAGAAGGAAAGATAGAAACATCAATGATGAGAGAGAATCATTGCTTGCATACCCCTACTGGGGATCAAGCCTGCAACCTAGGCATGTGCCCTAACTGGGAATTGAACTGTGATCTCCTCGTTCATAGGTTGACTCTCAAGCACTGAGCCACACCAGCTGAGTTTGTAACCATGTTAGTTCAAGTATGCCAAGATTTAAATTGGACATTAAGTTATAGGCTATGAGAATATAACTTCTGAATAGAGAGGAAAAATGGGAAAATGGAAAAGCATCGTGAAATACCTTTAGATTATGCCTTTGATGACCTTTAAGTTAAAATAACCACTTCCTTTGTTTCTATGTAAATATATAAATACAAAATAGCTAAGTAATAATGGCCAATGTTTATTATTAATGAGATTTTTCATTTTAAACTAATTTTCAGAGGGAAGAAAAAATGTATTCAGTAAATAATCTTCCTCCAGAGAGACCAGGAAGTCTGTTCTCTGTGTGTTCTCTAATTAAACAGGCCACCAGGTAAGTCCTTCACATTCAGCTGAATCAAGGGTTATGTCTGAGCCTTAGCTGGTTTGGCTCAGTGGATAGAATGTCGGCCTGCGAACTAAAGGATCCTGGGTTCGATTCTGGTCAAGAGCACATGCCCGGGTTGTGGGCTTGATCCCCAGTGGGGGGCTTGCAAGAGGCAGCTGGTCAATGATTCTCTCTCATCATTGATGTTTCTATCTTTCTCTTCCTCTTTCTTCCTATCTGAAATCAATAAAAGAATGTATTTTTTTAAAAAAGAGGTATGTCTGAGAACCTTGATACCTTTTTAAAAAATATATATATTTTATTGATTTTTTTACAGAGAGGAAGAGAAAGGGATAGAGAGTTAGAAACATCGACCAGCTGCCTCCTGCACACCTCCTACTAGAGATGTGCCTGCAACCAAAGTACATGTCCTTGACCAGAATTGAACCTGGGACCTTTCAATCGGCAGGCCAGTGCTCTATCCACTGAGCCAAACTAGTTAGGGCCCTTGATACCTTTTCTGATGGTTAAGATAAGATTAAGAATTTGTAATTAACCCTAGCAAGTGCTGGAAATAGGTGATTTCTCTGGGTAAATTTTGCATCATTATTGCTCCCTGGAGTCAGGTTGAAGATTTGATGATACATTTAAAAATTTTACACTTCTTTATTATCTTGAGTAATAAAGATTTCTGAATGTGTACAGAAAAGAAGTATTGTTTGATTCTTTGGTTCATATGTTTTTTAATTCTCCTAGTTAATTAATCTGTAGCACTCAGAAGAATGAAAGTGAATTGTTGGATTAAATGATTTATTTGTATAAACTATGTCTAAGCCAATTCCAACGTAGATTTGAAGGAGCAGGTTGGTAATATGATTTCCTAGGACAGTTTATTTACAACCCACCACTCTCAGACTATGCTAACCCTTTTAGGCACTGTGAATCAGTCACCTCATAAAAATGAGCAACTGAAAATGCTATTTGGAGTCATTTCATTGCTACAAAGTTGGGGAATAACCTTAAGTAGGTAAGATTAGCCAAAGAGCCCTAACCGGTTTGGCTCAGTGGATAGAGTGTCAGCCTGCGGACTGAAGGGTCCCAGGTTCGATTCCAGTCAAGGGCATGTATAAGAGAGGATGTGCAGGAGGCAGCTGATCGATGTTTCTCTCTCATCCGACGTTTCTAACCCTCCATCCCTCCCCCTTTCTCTCTGTAAAAAATCAATAGAATGTATTTTTAAAAAAGAAGAAGAGCTTAACATTTATTAAAAAAAAAAAAAATTAGCCAAAGGGAAACAGTAGTAGTTCCCGTCTAAGGGCTTATTATTTTCTGGAAGGAAATAGGTCTGGACATATTTCACTGGAAATGAACTTGAGTGAGATGTCATACAGCAGTTAGAATGTTAAAATGGGAAAATGCCATAATAATTTGCCATGTGCAAATGTTTAAATTGTGTATTTCATGTTCACAGGATTCTTCAGCACTGTGCCAAGATGAGGCTTTCTTTAAGCCATAACTATCGTATATGCTGCTGGAAAATGGTACCGTAAAATTCTTTCCAAAGCAAGATAATTTTGTTTTTATTGTTTATATTCCTAAATTCAAATTACTTTCATCTAAGTCATGTAAGAAATTCTTTGTAACATTAATATTGACTTATTCAGAAAAATATCCACTTAATAGATAATCGCTGCAAAATGAGGCTTTTATATTTTATTGTATATAGTTTGTTTTTGCTTCTTTAAGTGGAATGGGAAGGCACAGAAATTAGTTGGATTTGTATGTAAAAACATAGTTATTGCAAACGCTTCAGTCTTCTTTCTTTCCTTCCATACTATAAAAGTACAATCTTTGATGGTGACTTGGAGGAAGTTATTCTCAGACTTTGATTTCTGTATTTATACTAATTTGATTATTAAATTTGTATGCTACTGTAGTTCCTAAGTCTTGTCTATGTTCTGTGTAAAGTTCAAAGTAAATGGTGGTTTAATCAGCTTGTAATAGACTGTTTTGGGCATCCACTTGTGGAAAAGTTAAACATACATAAAGATTCTACAATATTCAACTTCTGCATAAGAATCTGAAAGTTGCCTCAGAGTTCATTAATCATTTAAATCTTATAAATGGATAACTCTACTCCCTGCTATTTTTACTTACTTGGCTTTAGGTACCTGGGATAAATGACAATATGCTGCCTTTGCTTTTGAGAGAGTCATTCATACCCAGTGTGGGAAGATTTCTTGCTTATTCTGATGACAAAGTACATGCCATCTTTATAGATGGCATTACTCTCACCCTAAATTGGAAATTTGGCTCTTTTAATGAAAAGAGAGAGGTGAGTATACTTCAGACTAAAATCTATTGTATTGTTTTTTGTTTTATCTATGGAAATACTGTGGCACTTTTTTTGTGGTCCTTCTATCTCAATTTCTGCGTGTCCTCGGGTGAGGATTAAAAAAAAGAGAGAGAGAAAGAAACATCAATCTATGTACCTATAATAATTTAGTTATAAATTTATATGTTGCCTTTAACATGTGTCCTGACTGGGAATCAAATCAACAACCTTTTGGTGCACGGATGACGCTCAACCAACTGAGCCACCCAGCCAGGTCAATTTGTTTTTTGAAGTATGACATCTTTCAAGAGGCTTTATTGATCTCATTAGATTTTCTAAAAAAAAAATCAAATAGGTGTGGCAGATATTTATATTTATAAAGTAACTCTCTACGGAGAGAGGGACCAGTATTTTTAAATTGTTAACTTAGAAGAAGGTTTTGTTTGGGTGTTGGGGTGGTTTTGTTTTCTTAGTTTTAGAATGATAAGACTTAACTTTCCTCCATGTTTCTTAAGATAGGTCAAGGTCTCAGCTTAGGTTGGTGTAAGTTAACTTTTCCTGATGGACACGATCAGTTGATTCAGATTGAACACCCCGGACCATATGAAAGGTACTGAAAAACAATGTAAAAATTATTTTCATTTTAGTAAAAAAACTTTTAATTGACAGAGTGGAAACATAAACAATATCTACATATTTTGTTTTAGTTTTTCCATGTGGATGTGTATAAAGTTATTTCCACAGGTTTCAGAGTTTACTGTTATATTGGCATCTATAATAACAAAAAAGATGAAGTCAGCTTTATTCATTTCCATATGTATTTGAAGTGATTTTTCACCATAATGAATATGTTAGATCTAACTGGCTTGCTGGAGAAGTTATTGTCAGATGTGTTAACCAATTAATCCCGTAACCAATTTGAAATAATGTTTGCAACCACAAATAACTGAACTTCTGTATATTACTATAAAGTAGAAAAAAATTAATGATTATTCTTAAAATAGAAATTCTTAAAATCAGCTTTTCACGACTGCTTTCTTTTAGTTTATGTAATACATTTTGTAATAATTGTACTTGTGATGTTCTTAACATTTTAGAATTTTACTTTGAGAATTAGAATGTTCACAAAAGAATTGCATTGTTTTATCTCAAATTTATTTTTCTGTTGAGCTTTACTGCATTTTGGTCTAAATGTTCCAATACTCATTGCTAGTTTGAATAATTTGCCTCAAAAAGACAGTGTAGTGTGTATTTAGTAAACATTGCTGTTTGTTTTAGCCAGTCACTTCAGAATAATCATTTTATTAAACTTGATACTTGTTTTACATATTCAGTGAGTTAATATGTAATTGTGTGTGTGTGTGTGTGTGTGTGTGTATGCATTAATGGGTGTTTTCTAGTTTAAATTTTAAAAAGCAAATGCTCACTTAGTCTTATAGGTAAACACATGTACATGATAAATTTAATGAAATTCATTTACTTTGAAAAACTAAAAAGAGAATTTAGACATTTGAATTTGAACTTTATTCTCTTAAATCTCATCATTCTTAATCATGAAGGTGAGTAAATCATTTTCTCCTTGATGAATACTGAAAAAAAGTGCCTTATTTCCAATGAAGCCCTAGCTGGTTTGGCTCAGTGGATAGAGCATTGGCCTGTGGACTGACGGCTCCTGAGTTTGATTCCAGTCAAGGGCACATGCTCAGGTTGCGGGCTTGATCCTTAGTAGGAGACCTGCAGGTTTTCTCTCATCATTGATGTTTCCCACTCTCCCTCCCTCTCTTTCTCTGAAATCCATAAAAAAAGATTTTTAAAAAAGATTCAGAGAATTTCTCAGTAAATGCCTTAACTTTAAAATATTCTCTTTTTCTCAATTTATTTTGATTTTTCAATCATTTTTGAAATTTTTATAAATAGAATACAAGTTCATTTTTCAAATATTTATTTTAATGTATTTAATCTAGATATGTGTCAACAGTAATATCATGGTGCAGAAGACTGACCCACAATAGTCAGAAAGAGATGCCTACACTTCCTTCATCTTCAGTTCTTGAAGAAAATTGGTATTTGTATTTCCTTTGAATTTAACCTGTATAGAAGAGCCAACTAATACTCAAAATGTCAAATGGCCCCCCTTTAGTGCATGAATTTTCATACACCAGGCCTCTAGTGTTATGCAAATAAAAATGGAAATAGATAAAAAATAAAAGACTTAAGGTAACAAAAAGTAAAATATAATGTCAAATGGTAGGGGAGGAAAGGGAGGGAAATAAAACTTATTTCTTCATTTGATTAAAAAATAAATGGGGAGCGGGGAGTCAAATGGTAACTCTAAGACTTTTTCCCCCAAGAAAATCTTTTCTTTATTAAATATATTTAACTATGTTTTTTGATAGCTTAAGATTAAAAATAATTTTTCTTTAATCAAATATCTAATTTATTAGGTTTTTCTGTTTAAAATTCTAACCTTTGTGAAAACAAGTATGCTTATTTGAAATACTAGAGGCCCAGTGCACAAGATTCATGCACTGGGTGGGGAGGATTCCCTCAGCCTGGCCTGCACCCTCTTATAATCCAGGACTCCTCAGGGGATGTCCATCTGGGGATCGGGCCTAAGCCGGCAGTCAGACATACCTCTCACAGTTTGGGACCTTTTGCTCACTGCTCCTTGGTCCTGCCATGGAGTTGGGAGAGGCTCCCGCTACCACCGTTGCACTTGCCAGCTGGGAGCCTGACTTCTGGCCAGTGCTCCCCCTGCCCACTGACCACCAGGAACAGCTCCTGCATTGAGCGCCTGGCCCCTGATGGTCAGTGTGCATCATAGTGACTGGTTGGTCCACAGTTCAGTTGATTTGCATATTAGTGTTTTATTATATAAGATTGTGTATAAAAAAGAATCAGGTAACTAGCATGAACTTTTCTCCACAGGTGTGTGGCTTCTGAACTTGAAAAGATACAGAAGTTTAACTGTATCCTTTAAACATCATGTATTGTCCTGCATAATTATTCCCTCTGCATTCTAGGTTTAATTCATAACCCTACAGTTTATATTAATCCACACATATATTCTGGAGCTTCAGTGAATACTTAAGATATTTGAGAAGTAGCTTGTCTGTAGAAGGTACATGATATTGAAGATTTTTACATGTTCATTGGTGATATTGGCAATTACTTTCATTTTCTTGTAGTGTCTTTGTCTGATTGTGGTTGGGGGGGGGTAATGCTGGCCTTATACTTTGAAAGTATTCCCTCCTCTTGTATTTTTTGAAAGAGTTTGAGAAGGATTTGGATTAATTCTTCCTTAAATATTTGGTATAATTCACCATTATCTCATCTGGAGCTCTTGTTTGTTGGGAGGTTTTGATTCCTGATTCAATCTCCTTCTTACTAGCATTCCATCTGTTCAGGCTTTGTTTGATTCCGTCTTGGTAGATTGTATGTTTTTGGAATTTATCCACTTATTCTAGATTGTCCTATCTATTGGTATATAATTATAGTAATCTCTTTTGATCCTTTATATTGTGTTGTATCAGTTATTTCCTCTTTTATTTGACTTCTTTTTTTTCCTTGGCAAATCTAGCTTGAAGTTTTACTGCGATTTTTATTTCCTCCCTTTTGCCAAACCTCCATCCAAACACACACCTACATACTCTTTCCTTTTCCCTTTACTTTGGTTTCTTCATCTATGAGGAATAGACTTGATAAGTTCTGAAGTATCAACTCTATTATGAATCCAAAAGATCTTCTCCCCAATGGAGAAATCCTATTTTAATATGAAGTGAGGCTTTCTGACATTAAAAACACTTGTATAATGGAAAATGTGGGCAAAAACTCCTTGACTAAGCAACTTAGTGTTACTGGAGAACAGTGGTGTCCTAAACCAGATTTCTAACAAGAAAAATAAACAGTCTTTTGATTGTAAACCAAACGATTCAGAAACCTTGCTAGAAGAAGTTGATGAAAAGAGAGTATCAGTGGCATTGAAAAGGACCTCTGAGATTATTCAGGATATTGATTGTCTTCTATCAAGCTCTAAAAAGTGAAAAATGAAATTATTATATTAAATCTTAAGGATGTTTCAAATCACTGGTATAAAATTACTAGAAAACAAAAGAATTGTATATATGACTTCTGTACAATAATCTGAGAAGTGACATTTAACTTTGGGTGTATTTTACCTAACATATACATTTAAAATGTGTATTTATAAAATGCTTTATTAATAAAGAACTATTTTGAAATTTTGAACTGTGTCTTATTTCAGGTTTATGAGAAAAAAAATTATAAACATACAGCTTTATCCTGTGAAGCATTGACTATTAAGGACTGTTTAAAAATGCAGTATTCTGTGCATTTGTCATTTGCTATTTAGTCTCTCTATTCCAAACATTTTTTCAATTGAACTAGGAGAAGAGAATTAGATCTTAAAAAAGAAAAGTAGGTAATATTGCTCCAGGCTAAGAACCAAGTACTTCAGCAATGACTAAATGTCACTTGAACTGTCTGGGGAACCAGATATGTTCATTTCTTTTGAACAGCTGAAAAGACTTATTTTACAAAGTGTGTGAAACTAAACGAGAAATGAACTTACAAAAAGTGCTATTTATTATACCTTGGCTGTTGGGAAAGAATAAAATCATACATCTAAAAAGACTTCAAGTACCCAGCCAGTGTGGTACAGTGGATGAGTGTCCACCTATGAACCAGGAGGTCACGGTTCGATTCCAGTCAGGGCACATGCCCAGGTTGCAGGCTCAATCCCCAATAGGGAGTGTGCAGGAGGGAGCCAATCAATGATTCTTATTGATATTTCTATCCCTCTCCCTTCCTCTATGAGATCAATAAGAACATTAAAAAAACAAAAATAACTCAAGATTATACCAATTATAACCAGAAATGTTCTACTTCCGATTTCTGGAAAAAAATGAGCTTTTTTCACCTAAAAGGGAAAAAGTTAACAGAAACAAGGAGAAATGTAGAGAGCAAAGCAAGCAAGCTGAGAGTAGCACATTAGGAGGTGTAATGTCAGCGACATGAATGGGCACAATGCTCTTGTTAGTCCTTTCTTGCTGGGTTCCTTGCCATCTTCAGATCTCATCCCAAATATCATTTCAGAGGGGCCTCCTGGTTACTCTATTACATCACCCTAGTCATTTCCTTTACAGCATATACTGCACTTCAGTTGTCCAATTTCTTAGTGGTTTCTATCGTCCACTAGAATTTGAGCTCCATAAAGTTATTCTGTAGCCAAACATACTTCCTGGCATGCTGAGAGCACTCACGTCTGTGTCGTGCAAATGAATCACTGTCTTTGGGCAGTTGACTGACTATAGAGAAAGAGCTATGGTCCAGTTTTGGTAATGGAGCCATCTATGTTGTTCCTCAGCTCTGGAAAGCCTAGACCAGTAGTCTGCAAACCCGGTCAACAGAGCAGCTCATGAGCCACATGTGCCTTGCAAGCCACAGTTTGCCAACCACTGGCCTAGACTACAGTAAGAGATGCACCATGCTAAATTGGTACTGTATTCAGACAGCAAAACTTGTCACTGTGACTCAAAGCATTCAGTATGTGGTCAATGTGTTTGGTGACACTTTCAATTAGCTTTTATGCTGTGTGGGAAAAGTGTGTACTTTTCCCTCTGAGTTGACTCTAACCTTTAGCTAAGAACCAACAATGTGACCAGCAAAGGACAGTTAGTTCTAGAACAGATACTGCACCACACTAAGATTTATGGGAGGCCTATGAATTAGCTCAAGGTCGAATATTCTATGGTCTCTTCCAATGATCCTATATAATAATAATAATGAGGCGATATGCAAATGGACTGTCAAACCCTCACACAAGATGCCTGGCAAGGGAGGACAGTGGGGGAGGACCAGGCCAGCAGGGGAGGGCAGTTGAGGTCAACTGGGCCTGCAGGGAAGGGCAGCTGGGGGTGATCAGGCCAGCAGGGGAGCAGGCAGGCATCCATTACGCTGGCAGAGGAGTGGTTAGGAGGTGAGCGGTTGGGACCCAGCAATCCCGGATTGTGAGAGGGACGTGTGCCTGCCGGTTTAGGCCTGATCCCTGCCTGAGCCCACAGGGATCCAGCCTAAACCAGCAGCCGGCTATCCCCTGAGGGGGTCCCAGATTGGATAGGGTGCAGGCTGGGCTGAGAGCCACCCCCCTACACACACACACACACACACACACACACACACACACACACACCAGTGCACGAATTTCATGCACCAGGCCTCCAGCATGAGCATAACCCCGCTGCTGCCCTTGCTTTCCACCTGACACCGTTCTGAGAAGGGAGGTGAGGAGGAGAAGGACATGTTCCCCTTTGCACCTCTCTGCTGGGGCCAGCGCCTCCTAGAGCTGGATGTCTCGCTAGGCGTGCTGGGTGCAGAGAGAGAGCACTGGGAGGCAAGGCGACGGGCGGGTCCCCGTCCCCCAGCTGCATCTTGTCGGCCTCGGTCGCGGGGGTCAAGCTACGCCGGCGGCAGGCACTTCCCCAAAGGCGCACCCAGCCTCGCCGTCCACGGGAAGGAGCAGCGGAGCAGC
>JAAGEH010002531.1:73759797-73775704 GCA_011751065.1 Lasiurus cinereus
CAAAGAGACCCGACTGCAGACCTGAGAGAGTGCTTGTCTGGATCCTCCCCGCTTCCGGAGTAACCACAGACTCACCCTGAGGAACACAGAAGGGTGACCCGACCACAGGAGTCGGCATTAAAATGGGTGGTTCTCTCCCTACCCCCCACCCCTGGCACCAGCCTGGCTTCCCGAAGGACAGGGACATCCCCTCCGTCTCTTCCTCTGTCTCCAGGGCAAGGCGGGCACTCCGTCTGAATTTTTGCTGAATGAGTGAATGAATGAATGAATGAATGAATAAATGGCTGAATGGTTACATCTGTTTTCTTACCACCAGCTCTCCCTCCCACGCCTGCTCCCGGCTCCCTCCGACCAGGCCCTGCCCACAGGCAAGCGGCCCCTGGCCCCGGGCTAACTCTCTCCTGCCGAAAAGCCATTTGGCTGCAAACCAAGACCGGAGTGGGGCTGAGTTGTTTGGTATCTTTCCACCAGATCATGTTTTTTATGACTTGTCACCCTTGTCCCCGGAAACTTTCCCTTTCAGCCAGCAATTCAAAAACTGATTGCTTTCACGCCATGGTTCTCCATGGAGGCGTCCATCCGATCGGGAGCTTTCTAAAATCCAAATCCCTGGCCTGGGGCTCCACACTTCTCCTGCAGAGGTCCCTGAGGAGTTTCTGCAGGCAGCTGTTTGATTTGTGTGTGTGTGTGTGTGTGTGTGTGTGTGTGTGTGTAAATATATTTTATTGATTTTTCACAGAGAGGAAGGGAGAGGGACAGAAAGCCAGAAACATCGATGAGAGAGAGACATCGATCAGCCGCCTCCTGCACACCCCACACTGGAGATGTGCCCGCAAGCAAGGTACATGTCCCCGACCGGAATCGAACCTGGGACCTTTCAGTCCGCAGGCCGACCCTCTATCCACTGAGCCAAACCGGTTTCGGCTGATTTGTTTTTTTAATTGTTTCCAAGTGATGGGCCCACCCCTGCAATGCACGACACCCTCACCCGCTGTCCGCTGCCCCTGCATCGCCTGAGCCCCGGGCTGGAAGCAGGGTTGGTCTCACAGAGGAGCCGGCGGCCAGAAAGAAACCTGAGAAATAGGCTCCCGAGCACCTCCCGGGGCGGGGCCTCCCGCTTCCTTTTCCTTCGCCGCCGCTCTGCACCCCGCACCTTCAGCCCCGCTCCGCCGCTCTGCACCCCGCACCTTCAGCCCCGCTCCCTGCCCTCCGGCCTCGCCTGCTGCGGTGCCGGCCAGGCACAGGCACAGGCAGGAATGCAGCAGACGCCACTCGCCCTCCTGGCCTTGGCTGCCTGGGCTGCCCTTCGTCCCTCTGCAGGTAAGTGGGGTGCCCGCTCCCCAGCCCCCCAGGGAAGAAGAGGGGGCCTCCCAGAACAGAGGGGCTGCCCGCAATCTGGAGCAGGCGTTTCTGTCTGCGGCTGGGAATGTCCAGTGATCTGCAATAGACTGGCATGTTGCTGATCAGCTCCTGATCTGCAAGAATTTTCGGGAAGGAACCTCATGTGAACAGGAGTCTTAGTGATGGGCTTAGGGATTGGTCAACTTGGAGCTGCGTTTCCTTTTCTGATGAGAGGGTCTTAGAAAATCCCCCGGGAGAGGAGGGGCAGAGCCCCTCTGATTCATCTGTCACCCCCTCACCCTAACCTACTACACCAGTGGTTCTCAACCTTCCTAAGGCCGCGACCCTTGCATACAGTTCTTCATGGGGTGGTGACCCCCAACCATGAAATTTTGCTGCTGTTATGCATCGTGATGTGAATATCTGCATTTTCCGCTGGTCTTAGGCGACCCCTGTGAAAGGGTCATTCGACCCACAGGTTGAGAACCGCTGTACTACCCGGTCTGGGTGCCAGGCGCATGCTCCTGGAAGAAGACAGACTTTTTAGGGTTGGGGAAGTTGCAAGTTTCCTGGACACAGTCAGCTCTGTAGATGCTGAAAACCAGAACTTTAGTCAGACCTGAAAAAGGGCTGCAGGCCACAGCTGGTTTGGCTCAGTAGGTAGAGCATCAGCCTGTGGACGGAAGAGTCCCAGGTTCAATTCCAGCCAAGGACACAGGCTCGGGTTGTGAGCTCGATCCCTAGTAGAGAGCGTGCAAGAGGCAGCCAGTCAATGATTCTCATATTTGATGTTTCAAGCTGTCTCTCCTTCTCCCTTTTTCTCTGAAATCAATTATATATATATATTTAAAGGGGAGGATGTGGGAGACTGACCTATACAAATTATATCCAGGAGAACTGAAGCAGGGAGCGGCCAACACATGGATGGAGATGATAACTGCCTTTGGACTGGAGGCGATCTTAATATGTAGCATTTTAAAAAATATATATATTTTATTGATTTTTCACAGGAAGGAAGGGAAAGGGATAGAAAGTTAGAAACATCAATGAGAGAGACATCGATCAGCCGCCTCCTGCACGCCCCCTACTGAGGATGTGCCCACAACCAATGTACGTGCCCTTGACTGGAATCGAACACTGGGATCTTTCAGTCCGCAGGCCGACGTTCTATCCACTGAGCCAAACCGGTTTTGGCTGGAGGCGATCTTTTCTGCTGTGTTTAGGAAACCAGGACTTAGGTGCTTAAAGCTCTCTGAGCCGCGGCTCTCCTCCCCATCTCCTCTCTGAACCTTACCCTGCAAAGATTCCCTAACTCCAGGCCAGATGGGAAATACGAGTTGTATTTGATCTGCTCTTAAAAACGTAAAAGCCAACAGACCAGTTTCACACCCACGGCTCACACATACATGTATGCAAAAATGGGATTTTAAATGGACGCTTGGCCAATCAGATGTGGCCACCATGACCTGCCTGCTTCGTGGCGGCCTGTGTCTGGGGACTATGGATGTACGGTCCTGAGCACAGGAAAAATCCAGTCACTCTCGTCTTCATTCCTCTCGGCCTGTGTTATCAAGACCAAGACAAACGGTCTTCGTTATATGTGTTGCTGTAAGATTTTTCAGAAAAATTCACCGTTGAAATTTTAGGGGCTCCCTTTCACTGTTTCTCAGAGGTCGGCCTGCGGAGGCTTTATCTAAACTAGGGCGTTCTGGCAAATGTGTATTCACGGAAGTATCTCCCTTCAGCCTCCTGAGCCGGTTCCAGCTGAACCCGCAGCAGCAGGGGGCAGGACCGGGGAGGGAGGGCAGGTGGAGGGCACAGGGCAAGGAGGAACCCTGCCAGGCCCAAGGCCCAGGGTCCCCGGGACTGAGTCCTGGCAGAGAGGGGGGGACGGGAGCACACAGAGGTGTTTGAAAAGGAGCAGCGATGCCTGGCCAGCAGGGGTCAGTGGTGGAGTGTCAACCTATGAACCGAGAGGTCACGGTTCCATTCCCGGTCAGGCTGTGGGCTCGATCCCCAGTGTGGGGCGTGCAGGAGGTAGCAGGTCAGTGATTCCCTCTCGCCATTGATGTTTCTATCTCTCCCTCTTTCTCCTAAATCAGTAAAAATATATCTTAAAAAATTTTAATTAAGTTAATTATTTTTATTTTTAAAAATATATTTTATTGATGTTTTACAGAGAGGAAGGGAGAGGGATAGAGAGCTAGAAACATCGATGAGAGAGAAACGTCGATCAGCTGCCTCCTGCACATTCTGGGGATGTGCCCGCAACCAAGGTACATGCCCCCGACCGGAATCGAACCTGGGACCCTTCAGTCTGTAGGTCGACACTCTATCCCCTGAGCCAACCCGGTTAAGGGCAAATTATTTTTTAAAGCAAAGGAACAGTGGTGATGAAAGAGAGAAAAAGAGAGGAAGGAAGGAAGGAAAGAAGGAGATGCCACAGTAGCGTTTTGGGTGAATCTCGGGCTCTCCCTAAGGCCGCTGGGGCAGGAGGAAAATCACCTGGTCCGAGAAGCCCGCCTCTGCCCTTTACAGTGAGTGATGGGTTACCATACGGAGGGGAGGCCCACCGCTCCCCGGGGTCAGCTTCAGGGTCTGTGCCCCCCGGGTGTCCTGTGGAGGCTGGCAGGGCTCAGCTGGGCGGGGAGGGAGGGAGAGACAGGAGGGGGAGGAGGAGGCCTGGGTGGCCCTGGCCCCTGTCCAGGCTCGGGGAGGGAACAGGGAAGTGGCCGGTGCCAGTTTGGGACGCGGGGAAATACCCGTCGCTCCTCCGGGCATTAACTGTTCCCTTATCATAATGACCCCTTCCGTGGCCACTCCGGGGTGACGGGCCCAGTGACTGGCATTCCCACCAGGAAGCAGCTGACTTGCCCGCGGTTAAAAGCCTTGGATCCCACCCAAAGGCAAGAGGGCACACTCCGCTCCCGCTGGCACAGCTCCCGGCTCCCAGGACTCCATGCCGAGCCCATAAAAATGTCTCGGTGCCCTCTCTGGGCCTGGGCCTGGGCCTGGGCGCCTGGCAGGCCTGGCCGTGTCCAGCAGGTGCAGGCTGGGGGTTCGGCTTCGCTGAGCCCCCGACTGGCCAGCCACTGCCTCGGGGTAGGATGGCCCCTCGCCACACAGGGCCTTTGCTAGAGACACGCTGTTGGCACCCTTAAAGACAGGTGGCTTTTGCTTGTTTTAATCACAGGACACTCACTGGGGAGGGGTCCCAGGAATATGCATTTGCGCTCAGAACAGCTTCTGCACAGTTTTCAAGGGGGAGATCCTGCAGCCTGGAGCCTCCCCACGGATCCCCAGGCCTTGGGGACCACACAGCTCCTGCTCACTCAGGGCGACAGAAGCCACAGGCTCAGCCCTCCCGTGGAGGCGCTCGGCTCCCAGCCACCGGGAGGGGGCGCTGCTGGCTGCTGTGCGCGCCCGGAGCCTGGCTGGGGCCTGCGGAGAAGAGCAGGGAATACCCTCTCCCGGGCGGTGTCTCTCTGGCGCCCTCTACCCACCACGCAGAGAAGAGCAGGGAAAACCCTCTCCGGGCGGTGTCTCTCTGGCGCCCTCTACCCGCCACGCGGAGAAGAGCAGGGAAAACCCTCTCCCGGGCGGTGTCTCTCTGGCGCCCTCTACCCGCCACGCGGAGAAGAGCAGGGAAAAGCCTCTCCCGGGCGGTGTCTCTCTGGCGCCCTCTACCGGCCACGCGCAACGGCAGGACAGGCCGCGAAGGGAAAGGATTTCAGTGGCCCATCCTAAATTTTAATGTCACAGAACTGGCCAGGAAGGGTGACTTTGCAGTGGAGGGGCAATACAGTCCACAGGCACCGGACAGGCACCCGGAGGCCTACTCTGGGGCAGGGACTGTGTGCTTTCTTCTTCTTCTTTAAAAAAAAAAATATTTTTTATTGATTTTTTACAGAGAGGAAGGGAGAGGGATAGAAAGTTAGAAACATCAATGAAAGAAAGACATCGATTGGCCGTCCCCCACTGGGGATGTGCCCGCAAGCAAGGTGCATGCCCTTGACCGGAATCGAACCCGGGACCTTTCAGTCCGCAGGCCGACGCTCTATCCACTGAGCCAAACCGGTTTTGGCTCTTCTTCTTTTTTTAAAAAAAAAATATATTTTATTGATTTTTTTTTACAGAGAGGAAGGGAGAGGGATAGAAAGTTAGAAACATCAATGAGAGAAAGACATCGATTGGCCGTCCCCCACTGGGGATGTGCCTGCAAGCAAGGTGCATGCCCTTGACCGGAATCGAACCTGGGACCTTTCAGTCCGCAGGCCAACGCTCTATCCACTGAGGCAAACCGGTTTCGGCTGTGCTTTCTTCTGTTTGTTTCCACTTACCGAGTATTTGCTATTTGCACTCCTGTCCTAGGCCCTGAAGGCTACACACTCATGCAATCTTCACAGCAGCGCTGTAAAGGCGTGCTATTCCCCCTAATGTTACAGACAAAGAAGCGGAGACACAGAGAATTCAGTCACTCAGCGAGGATGCGGCAGTCAGGAAGCGAACCTGGCTGGCTATCTCCATGTGCCCAACCGTGCAGTCACGCCTCTCAGGGTACCTATCTCTGCAGCCCGAGTCACCCACTCGCCCCTGGACCCCCCCTGGCCACTCCAGTGTCCCTGCTGTGGGAAGGGCTGAGGGCCCAGTGGCTTCATATGAAGGAAGAGAAAAACCCTCAGCCCTTTCCATGACCCAGACATGGTTCCGGGTTCCAGAAAGCGCGCCAGGGAGGACTTGGCCCGTATTCGGGCTTGGCATTTCATGCACCGTAGCTCGGCGAGTCCTTCCTGCCTGCCTGGTGACAGCAGAGGACACCTTTGTTTGTAGGCACCCATGTGTGACATGTGAAGGCATGACGTCCACTAGAACGGGAACGTGTAGCTCTACCCAACCGCGTTCGGCTCAGGGTGTTGGTTTATGCACTGCCTTCTTCAACTGCAGTCCTAGGCTTGAGACACGGCCAGCAGCCAAGCGAACCTTCTCGTCGTGTCTTCTTTCCCCAGGGCGTCCTTTCTCCAGCAACGACGGGTGTCTTTGCCTTGTTTCCATGTTTTTGTTTTTGTTTTTAATATGTATATTTTATTGATTTTTTACAGAGAGGAAGGGAGAGAGATAGAAAGTCAGAAACATCAATGAGAGAGAGACATCGATCAGCTGCCTCCTGCACACCCCACAGTGGAGATGTGCCCGCAAGCAAGGTACGTGCCCTTGACCGGAATCGAACCTGAAATCCTTCAGTCCGCAAGCCGACGCTCTATCCACTGAGCCAAACCGGTCTCTTTGTACCAGAGCGTTTCCGATAAGCCCCCGACTGAGACCATTGCTGCAGCCCTAGGGACCACACCTGAGTAGCAAGAGAGTGTGCAATACATCCAAGGAAGAGAGGAAGCTGGTCTATGTCTCCATGGTAACAGGATCCTTTCCCTAAAACCCAAACGTAGTTTTTACACCCCATGTCGTGCCTTAGAGTTCCTCTTCATATGTCTTGAACACAGAACTCTCTAAGGCAGTGGTTCTCAACGTCTCTAAGGCCGCGACCCTTTAATACAGTTCCTCATGTGGTGGTGACCCCCAACCATAAAATTATTTTTGTTGCTACTTCATCACTGTCATTTTGCTGCTGTTAATGAATCAGAATGTCAATATCTGTGTTTTCCGATGGTCTTAGGCGACCCTGCTAGTGGTTCTCAACCTGGGGGTCGCCTACGAGCGTCGGAAAACCAAGGGTTAGGGGGTGGAGGAGATCAATTGGCAGAACCAAATCAGGGACATTCGTAGCCAGGCACTCATTCCACTTCCTACTGGAAACCACCGTGATAACAACTCAGAACCAACAGCATCAATAGCCATAGCACCCTCATTCATAAGACAGATAGTAAAGCGTTTCATGTGATACTAATCTCTTGCAAACATTAAGGATAATGGACAAATAGTTTATATGGAGTTGACCCCTAATTGCTTGAGGGTAGAGGGGTAGTATGTTTCTAAAAGGCACTATGAAATTTTAGGACATGGGAGAATCCAAGATGGCGGCATAGGTAAACACCTATACTGCTGCCTCGCGCAACAATTTCAAAACTACAACTAAAAGACAGAACGGACATCATCCAGAACCACAGGAAAGCTGGCTGAGTGGAAGTTCTACAGCTAGAGGGAAAGAGAGGGGCTCACGGAGACCCAGAGGAGCTGCAAAAAGCTGAGGTACGGAGACGCGCGCTGAGAGAGCGGTGCCGGAGGACCTGGCTGGCTTTCTCTGGCAGGAGGGAAACGGAGACTCCCAACGGCATTGAACCCCTTATCCTACGGCACTGAACCCCAGGTCCAGCCGAAACTCATACGGGGGGAGTTTGGACTGTGAAAAGGGAGAGGTGCACGGAAATTTAGGGGAGTTGCAAAGGATCGGAGGTCTGGTCGCGCACGGCACCACGCGGAGGACGGATTGCTGATTGTGCCGCTGGCTTTCGCGAGTGGGCGGGAGACAGACCCTCCGAACTGCGCCACTTCTGACTCCACTGAGCCCCTGTTTTGGGCGAAACTCTGGGGACCTAGACTCCTGTGGTCCTGGTTTGCAGGGGAGCCGGAAAGGCAGCGGTTAGAGGCGCTGCGGGTGCGCGCACAAGGACCGCTCCAGCCATTACCCAGTCACGTGAGACTCAGGGGCCGTGGAGGGCGGGGCCGACTGGAAGGCAAGGCGGTCCCTTAAGCCCTGAGACTCCACCCTCCCAAGCTCAGCAGAGGCTTCTGCGGCTGAATCCAGCACAGAAGTTTCCCCGGCACAGTGACAATGCCGAGACAAGGGAAGGGATTACAAGCAAAAGAAATGGAGGAAAAAAAACGACTGGATATAGAGTTCAAAACCACGCTTATAAGGTTTTGCAAGAATATGCTAGAAAAGATGGATAAATTTAGTGAGACCCAAGAGAAGAAATTTTAGGACATTTGGTACATAAGACCTTGATAATCTTGTTTTCTTTAAAAAAAAAAAGAAAAGTATTGAAATGGCATTAAAAGCCTTAAACAAGGTAAAATGAGACATAGAGGACTACAACCTAACTTAGTTCAGCTCGAGAGACGTTTACTTAGCATTACCCTGTTTCCCTGAAAATAAGACAGAGTCTTATATTAATTTTTGCTCCCAAAGATGCGCTAGGTCTTATTTTCGGGGGATGTCTTACTTTTCCATGAAAAAGAAGACGGTACACATTTATTGTTGAACAACAACAAAAAGGAAATTGATGACCTGTCTATGGTACGGTAGTCGTTGTCATCACAAACCAGCTCGCTGATGGGCCGCAGCGCAGCCGGAGCTGTTCAGGCAGGGCGAGGTCTCTTTACACCAGGAGTCAGATGCCTGACGGTAGCTTCGGGGGGCCTTCTATTCCGGGGAGACCTTATGTTTGGGGGGATGCCTTATGATCGGGGAGGTCTTATTTTCGGGGGGATGCCTTATATGACAGCGAGAATATAAGTACGGGGATGTCTTACTTTCAGGGAAGCAGGGTAACAGCAGACTCTGTGCTGTGGGGTGGGTAGAAAGATGTCCTGAGGGAGACTTCAGAGTCAGTCACAGAGGCCCTTCATTTTACCTATGGGAGGGCCAGGGAAGCGCCGGGTTCTGAGGGACCACAGGTTCCTGGGCAAACACTGGGAGGAAGGAGGCCCCTGGGAGCTCAGTTGGCCTGGAGCCGACGAATGAGGTCTTGAACTTGGGCAGTGCAGGAGGGATGCAAAGGGAGAGGCAAATCCGAGGGTCATGGAAGTGAAACTTACAGGTGTTTGTGGTGGGCCGTGGGGTGCATGCGGTCAGAATGCCACGCGGGTTTTGGCTTGGGTGACTATACATGAGGGTTAACCGGGATGAGGCAAGGCGTGAAGTTCAAGCGGCAGCAGGAGAGGATGTCTTCCGTTGAGTATGGAGTCGGGGGAGGCGGTGAGACAGCCACGCGCATGTCTGCCCACAGTTGGGTATATGTCAGGTCTTGGGTAGAGGCTGAAGTGGACAGAGATATTTTGGAGTTGCTGACAAAGCTTGAGAAGATGTAGATGGGGGAAAGTAGGAAGTTGTGGATGGAGCTTTGAGAAATGCTAATTATTGAGGAGTGGATGGAGGAGAGGGGGCACGCCGGCAGATGCTACCCATGGAGACGGCCGGGTCTGGAATTCACTGGCCGCGACCTTATTCTGTTCTGACCCTCCCCTCCCACCACCAACTTTGGTCTTGCCTGACAGTCATGACAGGTTTCTCCCATGATTCCCCAACCCACATATTCTTTTTTTTTTTTAATATTTTTATTGATTTTTTTTTTTTACAGAGAAGAAAGGAGAGGGAGAGAGAGTTAGAAACATTGATGAGAGACATCGATCAGCTGCCTCCTGCACGCCCCCTACTGGGGAGGTGCCTGCAACCAAGATACATGCCCTTGACGGGAATTGAACCTGGGACCCTTTAGTCTGCAGACCGACGCTCTATCCACTGAGCAAAACTGGTTTCGGCCCCAAATATTCTTGGTAATTCTGAAGTTGTGGGTCCCAGAGAAGAGTCCTTTCCCTCTAAGAATCGGGGCGAGGGGGATTGGTAGGGCAGAGAGGCTGGTCTCCCCCAGGCTCAGAGGCCCTACCTGCTGGGCAGGTGCTGCTGGCCCACTCCCTGCCCTCGGTGCTCACCTGTGCCCCCCCCCCCCAGAGGACTGGCCTTAGCCAGCAGGGGCTGCTCTCGTCAATCACCTGTCGGAGGAGATTCCAGGTGGAGCCGTTGGGCTGACACTCTGCAATGTCCTTCCCAAAGCAAAGAGGCATCTCCTGAGAGTTAGTGGGGTGAGTGTGAAGGGGATCGAGCCTCCCAACGAACCTCAGATCTTTGCTTGTTCACACCTTGGGCCCCGCTGCTTTGTCAAGCCCGCTCTGCGAGACCTCTCTCTTATTTTTCTCACCCGTCCCTCTCAGGAACCCCCACTGCCCCAGACAGGCCTGTGTGATCTCCTGTTTCAGGACAAAAGCAGGCTCTTTCCTTGGGGTTCCTGGCCTCCTGCAGTGGTGGCAGTCAAGGGGGCCTTTGGAGGAAGTTTTCCTAATTCCTGATCAGCTTGCTTCCACAAACAGGTAAACGTATCATATGAGTAAAAACGATGTCAATGCAGAAGAAACGTCAGCTAGCTCCTTTTTCGACTTGATTGCCTCTGTTAAATCTCTCCGATGTGGAAGTCAGAGGAAGTTGCTGACCTTTCTTTAAAAAATGGAAATACTTGGCCAAAACCGGTTTGGCTCAGTGGATAGAGCGTCGGCTGTGGACTGAAAGGTCCCAGGTTCGATTCCGGTCAAGGGCATGTATCTTGTTTGCAGGCACATCCCCAGTAGGGGATGTGCACAAGGCAGCTGATCGATGTTTCTAACTCTCTTTCCCTCTCTCTTCCTCTCTGTAAAAAAATCAATAAAAATATATATTTAAAAAATGGAAATATTCGGACAGAAGACTGCATGAGTAAACCTCTAGGGGGCGACATTGTCCAAAGGAACCTTCCCATGGCCCTCAGGCCTAGCCCAAGCCACCCTGATACCGTTCTTCATGGCCTGTCTCCTCAAGAACTTTCAAAGGATTCTGGCCTCACATGCATTTCGGAATTCCTCAGGAGGGCACCAGTCACATCCGCCAACATGACTATTTCTCGAATCGATGTCAGCACGCAGACAACTCAAACTCTTCAACACACAGCTGTGCCAGGGACTCTGAAAGCCATCTCCTCTTTTATAGTTTCCTGGGTCACAACCCGACCGTGGTCTGTGTGTGAGCTCTTTGAAGCTAGTAACTCTTTGTCTTCCTCCCTCTGTCCCCAGCATAGTGACTCACACAGAAGAAGTCAGATACACATAGCTAGTGACTCTGTAAGAATACACGCAGTGATGCTTATAAAGTAAGATGGACACATGGATAAACTCCCAAGTTGTGGGGGGAGAGGGGGCACAAGAATATTAGAACAGTTTGACTTGGTGAATAAGCAGCACAGCATACTAGAGGGAAAAAAAAAACCAATTCGTTTTAAGAAACAAATGTATTAATAAATGTAAGGATAACCAATATGCTGTTCTCCTATAGCATTTTTTATAAATTGAAATATAACTCGCATACTGTAAAACTCACCATTGAGTGGTCTTCAGTGCATTCGCTGCATTATGCAACCGTCACCTCTAATTCCAACACATTCCATCGCCCCCCAAAGAGACCCTGTTCCCGTAAGCAGTCACTCCCCACCTCCCCATCCCAGCCCCTGGACACCGCTAATCCCCTTTCTGTTGCTAAGGATCTGCCTGTTCTGGACACTTCCTATAAATTGAGTCCGACAGTATGTGGCTCTTTGAATCTGGCTTCTGTCGCTGATAATCCCATCACACGGTGACCGCGCTCGTCCATGCGTCCGCTGTGCAGTGATTACTTGTTTAACTGCCTCCCTCCCCTGAGGGCAGACACTAGGCCTGGTTTATTTCTGATGCAGAATTCAGGGCTGGCACAGGGCGGCCCTCGAGGCCTGTTTGCTGAACGGACGGTGCTTTTCCTCTTCCAGGGAACCTGGTTGGGTGGTGTGGCGTGTGCCTTAGACCAGTGGTTCTCAACCTTCCTGATGCCGCAACCCTTGAATACAGTTCTTCATGTGGAGAGATCCGTGTGGCATGCTCTTGCCTGGAATCAAACCTGGGACCCTTCAGTCCGCAAGCTGACACTCTATCCACCCAGCCAAACGGTCCAGGGCCGCCTAGAAATCCATCTTCTCCCTCCTCTCTCCTCCCTCGCTGTGAGGGCCTGTCTCCAAGGGGTCGGGGCCTGGACTCAGAGGTCTCCCCCCCCACCCCCCGCCTCCCAGGGCAGGCGCTTCTATTGCTTTCAGCTGACAACAGAGTGGCTTCACACGTCTGTCAGCTTCTCCTTCCAACTGTGGTCATCCCAGGCGGCACCTGCAGCCTCTTGGTTTGCATTTCTAACTTTTTGAAGAAATGTGCTAGCCACTTGGCGAAATGGGAGGCCTAGGAGAATGGGGTGCGCCTGTGGCAGGCGGGAACTGCAGACACACGTTGAGGGGGTGAGAGTTCCCTTTCCATGCATGTCGCCTTCGTGCCCTGGCCTCTGGGTAAGGTCAGCCCCTCCCAGCTTGACTTCCGCCGCCGTCTCTCCCCATTTCAGTCCATCCTGCTTATCGCTGCAACAGGGACTTTCCCCAAACCCGTCTCCTTTCTCACATCTCCAGTGGTCCCCATTTGTAAATGGTCCCCATTTTCCCCAAAACCCGTCTCCTTTCTCACATCTCAGTGGTCCCCATTTCATGAAGGGAAACCCCCCGAGACTGATGTTCAGGCCCCGAGGTGTGCCCGGTGCTCCCCGTCTCTCACCTTCCTCGCTGCTCCATGCAGACAGCGGTCTCTTTCTCTGCACCCCGGCTGTCCAGGCTCAGGCCTCTGTGTTTGTGCAAAGTGTTACATGTGTCCCCTTCCCCCTCCTGGGCCCCTCCCGGCCTGGCCCCTCCCACCCAGGCCTTCGTGGACGCCTGACCATGCACTTGCTTTAGTCTGGATAAGTCTCCTTTTTTCCTCTGCCCATTGAACCCTTCAGGATTTCGCCAAGTCCTTCCCACGTGGGGACTTTTATTTTTATTTTTAAAAAAATGTATTTTATTGATTTTTACAGAGATGAAGGGAGAGGAATAGAGAGTTAGAAACATCAATGAGAGAGAGACATCGATCAGCCGCCTCTTGCACGCCCCCTACTGAGGATGTGCCCGCAACCAAGGTACATGCCCTTGACCGGAATCGAGCCTGGGACCTTTCAGTCCGCAGGCTGACGCTCTATTCACTGAGCCACACCGGTTTGGGCATGTGGGGACTTTTAAACCTGCTCTGGGCCGAAACCGGTGTGGCTCAGTGGATAGAGCCTCGGCCTGCGGACTGAGGGGTCCCGGGTTCGATTCAGGTCAAGGGCATGTACCTTGGTTGCGGGCACATCCCCAGTAGGGGGCGTGCAGGAGGCAGCTGATCCATGTCTCTCCCATCGATGTTTCTGACTCTATCCCTCTCCCTTCCTCTCTGTAAAAAATAAATAAAATATATTTTTAAAAATAAAATAAAATAAACCAGCTCCGGGGCCTATGTGCGGCTCTCTTCCTGCTTCTTCCATCTTTTATCAAGTCAGTCTGCCACCCCAGCACATGGCTGATGGAGAGGCTTTCCTCTCTTCACTCCGTTTGTGCTTCATCTGCACTTAGTTTTATTTCCCCTGCCCTTCTCCCCACCTCAACCTCCCCCCCCCGCCTCCAATCAGTGTACGTTCTGGAAGACAGAGCCGGGGCCTGCTCTGGTCTGCAGCCAAAGCCACCCATCGGCCCCTTGCTCAATCGGATTAACATTCTGTTTCTCTAGAGTCTTTTTTTTTTTTTAAACAGTTTTATTGATTTCCGAGAGGAAGGAAGAAGGAGAGAGAGGAATATCAATGGTGAGAGAGAATCATGGATCGCCTGCCTCCTGCACCCCCCACCCCGGGGATCAGACTCACAGCCCCAGCCGGTGCCCCGACGGGGAGTGGAGCCGTGACCCCCGGGTCCGGGGGGTCAGCGCTCCACCCCTGGGCCGCACAGCCAGCCTCTCTGGGGTCTTCCCACACTTTCCCAGCTCAGAGGTGCGGCCTCTTCCTCCCTGTCCCCCCCCAGCCATCCTGCCGCTGGCCTCCAGCTGCTGCACGGCCGTGTCCCGCCACGTGCCCAGACGGCTGCTGGACAGAGTGAGCGCCTGTCGCATCCAGAGAGCAGACGGGGACTGTGACTTGGCGGCCGTCATGTGAGTGCCCTCCATGGGGGGAGGCCTGCCCCTGCCCGGCGGAGCGGAGGGACCGCCCGGGGTCAGCGTCTCCTCCTTCCTTCTGGCCGTGACCTTCTCCTGGCCCCTTTCGCAGCCTCCACGTCAGGCACCGGAGGATCTGCATCAGCCCGCACAGTCACGCGCTGAGGCAGTGGATGAGGAGGCCAGCAGCCAAGAAACATGCCCACGGCCACATGTGCCACGTGAAGAAGCACCACGGCAAGCGGCACAGCCACGGGGCACATGCGGGGACACCAGGCCCGCGGCCCCCCAGCTCCGTGCCAGCGAACCTGTGAACAGGTGCCTGCTGGGGGGCTGGCCAGGGCTGGGCATACATCGACCATGGGGATGTTCCTTCTTGGAAGCCAGCCGGGCAGACAAAGCCCAGTGATACGTATGCAAAGGTAGCCCATGGTACACTCCCTGAGAAATGAAGTGAAAAGATCATGAAAGACTTCACATAATATTTTAAGAGCGCAGCAAATAGATACAACTTCCTCAACTTTTTAAAAATATATATATTTTATTGATTTTTTACAGAGAGGAAGGGAGAGGGATAGTTAGAAACATCGATGAGAGAGAAATATCCATCAGCTGCCTCCCACACACCTCCCACTGGGGATGTGCCCGCAATCAAGGTACATGCCCTTGATCAGAATCGAACTCGGGACCACCCAGTCTGCAGGCCGATGCTCTATCCACTGAGCTAAACCAGTTTCTGCTTCCTCAACTTTTTAAAAATATATATTTTATTGATTTTTTACAGAGGAAGGGAGAAGGATAGAGAGTTAGAAACATCGATGAGAGAGAGACATTGATCAGCTGCCTCCTACACATCTCCCACTGGGGATGTGCCCGCAACCAAGGTACATGCCCTTGACCGGATTCGATCCCTGGACCCTTCAGCTGCAGGCCGATACCCTATCTACTGAGCCAAACTGGTTAGGGCTTCTTCAACTTTTTTACTGTAAAGTTTTCCAAACCTACAGAGAAGTTGAAAGAATGGTAATATGAATCCCTATATACCTGTCATCTAGATTAATCATTGTTAATATTTTGCCATATTTGTTTCTCTCTCTTTTTGTGTGTGTGTCTATAAAACATTATATATATAAATATATATATTTTTGTGTAAACCACTGGAAAATAAGTTACAAACAGCATGATACGTCACTCCTAAATTTATTTTTTACTGGTACAATTTGGCATCCCTCAAAAATAAAGACATTTCCTATATGATCACATTATCAGCTTTACACTGATAAAAAAAATAGTTTCTTATCTATATATTTCACATTCAATACCTCGTTTGAATAACCGCCGTTGAAAATTACCGATGGATAATTTGATGCTGGAAAAAAAAAAAAAAGTCTGCTTTGCTCCAGGAGCCATCTGCCCCTGAAGTCAGTTCTCACGGCTCTCGGGAAGGGCCTGGAATGGGTCCCAGGCCGGATGCTCTTACTCTCCCTAAACCAGAGCTCACGCCCTGTAACTCCCAACCACCCTTCCCTCACTGTGGTGGATCCACCTTTGCCTTCCTTGTCCACAGAAGCTTCGGGAGGTAGAGCCAGACCTGGTTTCGTCACCAGCCATGAGACGTCAGGAGCAAGTGTCCACTGGGCAGGTGTCGGGTGTCCTGTGCCGCCCGTCCCCGCAGTGGTGGGGCCAGGGTGACTGGGAGGGGAGAAGGGACACGCAGGTGCTAAGCCTGGTGTGGTCTCAAGTACCA
>JAAGEH010002531.1:73775714-73794670 GCA_011751065.1 Lasiurus cinereus
CAGGCGGTGCTGGTGCTGTTACAGGCGGTGCTGGTGCTGTTACAGGCGGGGCTGGTGCTGTTACAGGAGGAGCTGGTGCTGTTACAGGCGGTGCTGGTGCTGTTACAGGAGGAGCTGGTGCTGTTACAGGAGGAGCTGGTGCTGATACAGGCGTGTTGGTGCTGATACAGGCGTGTTGGTGCTGCTACAGGCGGTGCTGGTGCTGATACAGGCGTGTTGGTGCTGATACAGGCGGTTCTGGTGCTGATACAGGCGGTGCTGGTGCTGATACAGGCGTGTTGGTGCTGCTACAGGCGTGTTGGTGCTGGTACAGGCGGTTCTGGTGCTGATCAGGTGGTGCTGGTGCTGATACAGGCGTGTTGGTGCTGATACAGGCGTGTTGGTGCTGATACAGGCGGTGCTGGTGCTGATACAGGCGTGTTGGTGCTGCTATAGGCGTGTTGGTGCTGATACAGGCGGTGCTCTCTCCAGAGCCGAAAGCAGGCCCCACCCTGATTTTATGAATTTCCCAATCTGAGGCCATGGAGAATGTTGCACACCACCTGTCACCTTTGCATTGCAAATCTGCCCCATGAGCTTCTTCTTGCAACTTAAAGAGTGATTGCATGAAAAAAATTCACCTTCTTCCACCCAACCCCATCGTGCGTTTTATTGCGATAATCCGGTCACACAGGGGAACTGAGGAAACGGTTCCCGAAGTCCTCGCTGGTTCAGGCCGCAGCACAAACTCCGGAGACTGGGCGGCTGGGAAACAGTGGGCATTCATTTATCGCCGATCTGAGGGCTGCACGTCCAGGGTCGTGGCCTCGGCAGGTTCGGAGGTTCGGGGTGAGATCCGTGTAGTGAACCAGGGAACCTGGATAAGGCCTGTCCGTCAGGATTCTTATCCGTGTCCCTTGGCTTTCAGCGAGAAGGATGGTTAGGGGCCTGGGGTGCGGTCGGCAGGTGTCATGTGACCCAGGAGAGCTGCCTCTGTGGAACCCAAGCATGCAGCGCCTCAAGCTGGTCTGAGGCCCTGGGTCCATAAGGCATGGTGCCCGCATCCCATTATCCTGGGAAAAGCGCAGGCGGGCAGAAGCCATGTCCAATGTGCTCCCAGCAACTTCCTTGTGCCTTGCTCCCACGCCTGGTCCATGGCAGGCGCTCAGTGAGTCTCTGAGCGTAAAAGCTGCTCACAAAGAACACGGAATCTGCCCAAACCGGCTTGGCTCAGTGGATAGAGCATCGGCCTGAGGACTGAAAAGTCCCAGGTTCGATTCCGGTCAAGGGCGTGTACCTTGCTTGCGGGCACATCCCCAGTAGGAGGTGGTGCAGGAGGCAGCTGATGGATGTTTCTCTCTCATCGATGTTTCTAACTCTCTATCCCTCTCCCTTCCTCTCTGTAAAAAAATTAATAAAAATATATTAAAAAACAAAACAAAACACGGAATCTGGCATTCAGTAGCCACACCCGTGGTTGCAAGCAAAGCGACAGGGCTGTCAGACACGAATCTGTCTCTCTAACCGGTGTTTGGAGAGCTTGGGACGGAGCTCTGAGACTCTTTGGGTGGAGGAGAGAGAGAGGGCATATTCTTGTTTTGGGGAACAGAGGTAAGCTGATTTGCAATGTATTCATTACTTGGCAAAACAGAAGAAACGTGGCTGTGTTCATACCTGAAGGCGGCGGAGCAGGAGAAGGCAGGTCGGAGAGTCACAGCATGTAGATGGAAGGTGAGGACGACTCTGCAAGGACAGGCCTCAACAGGCTGTCGTCACCGGGTGTGGCCCGTCATCCAGTCACCTCATTTCTTCATCTGTTTATGCCAGAAGTGGCTCCTTCATCCCAAATGGGCGCAGGTCGCTTGCGAGGGACAAAAGGAGAAACGTGGCACTTACAATTCCCCCAATGTAAGTTTCCAAACCAGGCAAGTCTCCCCCTGTTTCAGGTGGAGAAATCCAAGGCGTGAAGAAAGGGCAGTCTACGGAACGAATGGGCTCACAGTGACTGCCATGTAAATCACTGAATAAAATGTTCGTTTCAAGAGCCTTGTATAAATTTTCATGGCATTAGCACCTGTTACTTACACACACACACACACACACACACACACACCTTTAAAACTGTAATTGAACCTGTTTTTTTATTTATTTTTATTTTATTTTTTAAAATATATTTTATTGATTTTTTACAGAGAGGAAGGGAGAGGGTTAGAGAGTTAGAAACATCGATGAGAGATATCGATCAGCTGCCTCCTGCACGCCCCCCACTGGGGATGTGCCCGCAACCAAGGTACATGCCCCTGACCGGAATCGAACCTGGGACCCTACAGTCCACAGGCCGACGCTCTATCCACTGAGCCAAACCGGTTTCAGCTGAACCTGTTTTTTTTTTTTTTAAATAAGCTAACCCTTCCTGAAAACTCTTGCTATTCCATTTATTTTTATAAATGGAAAGCAACTGTAAGTGAAGGCTTGCTTTAAATGCGTTTCTTATTTAAGGAAATTTCTCCCAAAAGCCTTTTGAGAAAGCGGACATTGTTGTTGACATTCGATTTTCCGTCTGGGCAGCGTTTGTGGTGGGAAAACATGGGGTCCCTCTAGTCTGAGAGCCCTTCACTGAAATCCCTGTAAACAGTGGTTGGTTGAGCTGCAAGTGGAGAGGGAGCAAGCTGGTTCCAAAGATGGCTGTTGTGGGGTCGGAGAGGGAGACAGGATGGCAGGAGAATGGCTGGCCCTGGCCGGGTGGCTCAGTTGGTTGAGCAGCCTCTGGTGCACCAAGGTGGGATTCCCGGTCAGGGCACAGGCCTGGGGTGTGGGCCTGATCCCCATGGGGGATGGGGCGGGCCATGCAGGAGGCAACTGATATTTCTCCCCACCTCTCTGTCTAAAATCAATTTTTAAAAATCATATTTAAAAAAAGAAGAATCACCTGTCTCTCAGGAGAACTGTGAGAAATATTCGACCCACGAGCCCACAACCCGGGCACGTGGCCCCCTCAATGGTTTCGGAGCTCGAGGAAGAGGCACCAAGCCTGTGAACTGGGAGGCCTCTAGAAGCCAGAAAGGGCGAGGAAACGGGTGGTCCCCCCAAAAGGAGCCGGAACCTCCTGGCCCCTGGGATTGAGCCCAGTGAGACTCACTTCAGGCTTCAGCCCTCCAGAACTTTAAGATAATAAACGTCTGTTGTTTGAAGTCATTAAAAGGGGGGAGGGGGCAGTTGAGGGCTAGAAGGCGTCAATGAGGAAAAAAGGGAACACCTGCAACACTTTCAACAGTAACGATATTTTATTTATTTGTTTGTTTTAAATATATTTTATTGATTTTTTTACAGAGAGGAAGGGAGAGGGATAGAAAGTTAGAAACATTGATGAGAAACATCGATCAGCTGCCTCCTGCACACCCCTTCCTGGGATGTGCCCGCAATCAAGGTACATGCCCTTGACCGGAATTGAACCTGGGACCTTTCATTCCGAAGGCTGATGGTCTATCCACTGAGCCAAACCGGTTTTGGCAACAATAACGATTTTTTAAAAATATACATTTTATTGATTTTTCACAGAGAGGAAGGGAGAGGGCTAGAGAGTCAGAAACATCGATGAGAGAGAAACATCGATCAGCTGCCTCCTGCACACCCCCTACTGGGGATGTGCCTGCAACCAAGGTCCATGCTTTTGACTGGAATCGAAAAACCGGGATCTTTCATTCCAAAGGCTGAAGCTCTGTCCACGGGGCCAAACCGGTTTTGGCAACAACAACGATTTGTTAAAAACGGATCCCTGCAGAGCGGTCACTGTGCTTGCCACGTGAGAGATGCTCAGTCACGATGATGCTGTTTCGGGGACGCCTGTCCTGTGGTTTGTAAAAGGGAGGCCAGTATCTGAGAGGAAAGGCCTTCTCTTCAACTCCACTTGCACCCTGACTTCCAGCACTTGCGCCCCCCTAGACAATGCAGCCCGGCCTCGGTCGGATCTCCGACAGGGGGGGAGGATGGCCTGGTGCTTTATAGAAAAGCGAGCTAAGGGGAGAGCAGTGTCTTCAGCCAGCCGGACGGTGACGCTGGGGCTGTCGCCGACAGAACAGAGGGCGTCTGTGCCCCTGGCAGCAGCAACCCCATGGGGGTCGTGCACCAGCAGCAGAAAGCAGGCCCGAGCAGAAGCAGGACACTCAGTGGTCCCCAAGCACCGCTGGGGCCATGCCCTGGGGCCCTGGGCGGGGAGATCGGGGTGGGGTTCACTTTGAAGCTAGGGAAAACTTGCCCCTTCGTGGTGGGATTACAAGAGGGCTGAGCTGAGGTCAGAATCACGTGCCCCCATCTTTGAGCCTCACGTGCTGTTTGTCTCGCAGCCTGGAAATCACTGCGGTTTTAGGATTGGGCTTGACCGGAGAGAGTTTAGAAAAGGTCAAGAGCCTCCCTCCCCTGGCCTTTCCTCCTTCCTTTCTTTTTTAATCACAAGCACCTCTGAGACCTCGGCTGGGGGTGGGGAAGTTAGAGAGAGAACACAGGGGCAAAAGATAAAGTCTAGCTACAGCTACCCTGTTTCCCCGAAAGTAAGACAGTGTCTTATGTCCATGTTTGCTCCCAAAGATGCGCTAGGTCTTATTTTCAGGGGATATCTTCTTTTTCCATGAAAAAGAATACGATACACATTTATTGTTGAACAAAACAACAAAAAAACAACAAAAAAGGAAATGGATGACCTGTCTATGGTCCGGTAGTCGTTGTCATCACAAACCAGCTCCCTGATGGGCCACAGCGCAGCCGGAGCTGTTCAGGCAGGACGAGGTCTCTTTAAATCAGGAGTCAGACGCCTGACGGTAGGTAGCTTCGGGGGCCTTCTATTCCGGGGAAGCCTTATGTTCGGGGGAGGCCTTGTTATCGGGGAGGTCTTATTTTCAGGGGGGATGCCTTATATGACAGCGAGAGGCAGAACTGGAAGTAGGTCTTATTTTTGGGGTGTGCCTTACTTTCGGGGAAACGGGGTATTTGAAATGGGGAGATGACTTGGGGAGCCTCATGGTGTTTTTATTTGTGTTTTGATTTCATTTCCCTCTGCTCCCACCTGCCACCACACCTACTTTCTTTCTTTCTTTCTTTTTTTAAAAATATATTGTATTGATTTTTTACAGAGAGGAAGGAAGAGGGATGTAGTTAGAAACATCGATGAGAGAGAAACATCAATCAGCTACCTCCTGCACGCCCTCTACTGGGGATGTACCCTCAACCAAGGTACATGCCCTTGACCGGAATCGAACCTGGGACGTTTCAGTCCGCAGGCTGATGCTCTATCCACTGAGCCACACCGGTTTCGGCCACACCTACTTTCAAATGGTTCTTCACTCACTAGATCTTTCCTCCCTCAGAAATCCCCCTCTTGAAGGAAGTGCCTTCAATTTCTCTTCTCGCCCTTCATTTGCTCCCACGTCCCCTGCTGTCGTCCGAGGGCCTGTGACCAGGTTTCCTGCTCCCCGATTGGGTGCAGTTTTTGATTGCTGGTTTAGAGCCAATCCCTCTTTATTATATAGGATTCAACCCATAATACGGGTGTGATGCCACTTTTATGTGTCAGTTTAGCTAAGCTACAGTCTTTATTCAAGCGAAAGGTAACCTGTTGGGGCGACGGTATTTTATACTTAAAACCCACCGTCAGTTGCTTTGAGGGAGATGTCTACATAAGCTGGCAGGCCTGATGCCGTCGGGGAAAGCTTTAAGGGCAGGGCTGAGGCTTCACCGGAGATAAAGCAAGCTCACCTGTGAGGGCAGCTTCCAGCCCGCCCTTCCAGCTGGTCTGACCTGTGGGTTCCCCTTCACAATCACGCAAGCCCATTCCTTGCAACTGATCCCTTAATATATACTGGCATAGCTCTCTGTCCTAGGGGCTCAGCTTTTCTGGTTGAACCCTGACGGATACAAGGGTGTTAGTGAGTTGAAAGAGGAGAGCTTAAGAGCAAAGTTAGAGAGGAGAATTTCTTTGTAGAGAAGTGACTTCCTCTCCTCAATCCGGGCGGGGCTTCGATGGGACCACTGAGCGTGTGACGCTTGCTTCCTGAAGCTGGGGCCAGCCTGGACTGACAACCCCTGCTGAGGGTGAGGACTGGTGGGTGGGTTAGCTCCTTCGGCACAGGACCCACCAAGACCAGGACAGAGACCTCCAGTTGGCTTAAGAAACATCCAAACCTGTAGAGAATTCTTGTAAGAGTTTATTTGGGGAGCATGCTCTCAAATGCTCCAGAGAATAATAGTTTTACAGCTCCTTTAAAAAAAAATATATATTTTTTTTAAAATATATATATAAATTATATAAAATATATATATATATAAAATACATATAATATATATATATAAATATATATAAGTATATATATAAATATATATATAAAATATATATATTATATATATATACACACACACAAACACACACACACACACATATATATATATTTTTTAATTGATTTTTTACAGAGAGGAAGGGAGAGAGATAGAGAGCTAGAAACATCAATGAGAGAGAAACATCGATCAGCTGCTTCCTGCACACCCCCCACTGGGGATGTGCCCACAACCAAGGTACATGCCCTTGACCAGAATCGAACCTGGGACCTTTCAGTCCGCAGGCCAACACTCTAACCACTGAGCCAAACTGATTTTGGCTACAGCTCCTTTTATGCATTTAAAATTGAGGAAGGAACATAAGGAAGGTTCCCTGGAGGTGGGAGGAAGCAAGGCAGGGACTGGGTTACAGCTCAACAAGATTACGTGCTCTCTTGAGGGTGGTTACGGCTTATTTCAAAGGTCTTTTAACCTAGATTCACAGAAACAATGAGCAGGGCTTGCTTAAAGCATAGAGAAACCTTTTACTAAAAAGTCACAGTCCTGCCAAAACCCGTTTGGCTCAGTGGATAGAGCATCGGCCTATGGAACAGAAGGGTCCTGGGTTCGATTCCGGTCAAGGGCATGTACCTTGGTTCCGGGCACCTCCCCAGTAGGAGGTGTGCAGGAGGCGGATGATCGATGTTTTTCTCTCATCCATGTTTCTAACTCTCTATCCCTCTCCCTTCCTCTCTGTGAAAAAATCAATAAAATATATTTAAAAAAAATAAGTCACAGGCCTCACAGACAACAGTGTGTGGAGTGGAGTGGGGGAAGGCAGAAGAGTATAAAGGAGTGATAAATGGTGATAGAAGGAGACTTCACTTGGGTAGTGACCACAAAGGACAATACACAGATGATGTCTTATAGAACTAAACCCCTGAAACCAATATAATTTTACTAACCAATGTCCCTCCAATAAATTCAATAAGAATTACCCCCTCCCAAAGAAAAGTTACAGGCCTGTGAGTTACTTTCCACAGAACCCCCCTTTTTCCCATTCACAATATGGATTAAGCATATATTGACCTTTGCTTCCTCGCGAAAACTGACTAAAATGATCATACATGGATTTTCTAAAAAGCTATAAATCCATAAAGATAGGAAGCCTAGGACAAGAGACAACAGGAACAGACTTTTGTTAGGAAGGAAATGGAATGAAAAGAACCTTTCAGTACCCCCTGAATATATAACCAGTTATCTGAAGGGAAGGTATTCTTCATCAGCGGCATCAACCTATGAACCAGGAGGTCAAGGTTCAATTCCCAGTCAGGGCATAGGCAGGCTAGGGGGCGTGCAGGAGGCAGCTGATCAGCTGATCAATGATTCTCTCTCCTCATTTATTTTTCCAGTCTCTCTCTTCCTCTCCCTTCCTCTCTGAATCAATACAGATATATTTTAAAAAAATAAATTGCTGGGTGTTTTCTCTTTCCTAGTTGGATCCAGACTGACATTGGATAGGGAGGGCAGGGAGGGGGGGGGAGAGACAGCAAAACAGACATATTCAAGTTTTACAGTTTTGCTCTGAAAGTACATGTGGAACAATGTGTATAAATCTGCCAGGAGTCTGAGGGGCCATAAATAGAAAAGTCCTCTTCTCTTGTCAAGTTCTGGAACAATTGTGGGCTAAGATTTAAGTATTGCCCTTTGAAAGCCAAGGTAAAGGACCTCTTTCAGCCGCTACACCAAACTACAGCCACCGAGACCACCCCTCTCTGCAGGCCTCTCCTCCCAGCAGCGGGAGAGGACACAGCTGCTGTCTACTCCCAAAGCCTCTCGCTAGGTCACTTCTTTTTAAAAAAATATATTTTATTGATTTTTTTACAGAGAGGAAAGGAGAGGGATAGAGAGTTAGAAACATCGATGAGAGAGAGACATCGGTCAGCCGCCTTCTGCACGCCCCCTATGGGGATGTGCCCCCAACCAAGGTACGTGCCCTTGACGGGAATCGAACCTGGAACCTTTCAGTCCGCAGGCTGACTCTCTATCCACTGAGCCAAACAGGTTTCGGCGGTAGGTCACTTATTTCTCCAGTGGAGATGGGATGAGAAAGCCCAAAGAGGCCGTCATATCACACCACCATGCCCTCCACACGCCTTCCCTCAACCTCAACAAGGTCTAGGCCACTTTAACATTATTTGTCTATGTTTTGCAAGGACAAATTTACAAAAGACTCGGCTGGAGAGGGTGAAGGGGTCAAATACAAGGAGATAAAAGGAGACGAGACTTTGGGTAGTGAGCTTTGTCCAGCCCAGCGAAGCACCCCAACTTCTCTTTGAGGTAATTGTCAGCCACACAGCAGTAAATATCAGCACGAAGCAGGTTATTATTGTAGGTCATGCAGGGAGAACAAAGGGTAAAATATTTGACTGTAGCAGTGTTTGACCATATTCTGTGCAGTGAGAAAACCCAAAGTCATTTTCAAGGTCCACCATTTCTTACTTCTTTTCAGTCCAGTCAAGTTTCTAAGCTTTCTAAATCTCCGTTTTCCTGCTACTGAAAAGAAAATAGGATTCTACTGAGTTCCCTATCTACCTACTCCACGACTTCTGTGAGGATCAAATGAGATGAGGCACGGGAAAATGCTTCACAGACATCTGGTTAAAATGTTTGCACCTGGCTATAAAGCAAGTCATGTTCCTGGGCTGAAGAAACTCAAAGGAGGCTGGTCGCTAGGGAGAGGAAGCCAAGTGTTGCTTTGTGGGTGCCAGGTCCACAGTGCCATTTCTTTGTAAATGGTCAGTGTGCGTCACAACAGCTCCTGCGATGTCTGCCCCCTGGTGGTCAGTGCACATCATAGCTACCCGTTGGAGGGACACTTAGCATATTAGCCTTTTATATATACAGACTAGAGGCCTGGTGCACAGATTTGTGCACCGGTGGGGTCCTTTGGCCCAGCCTGTGCCCTCTTGCAATCTAAGACCCCTCAGGAAATGTTGGAGGCCCCATGCACAGATTCGGCCCAATCCCTGCAGGCCAGGTGAAGGGACCCCCACTGGTGCACAAATCCATGCACCAGGCCAGTTTTGGCCCAATTCCTGCAGATGAGGCCTAGGGACTCCACCGGTGCACGAATCTGTGCACCGAGCCTCTAGTATGCATATCAGATCTCTGGTTAATCTCTTCCCGCCATCCCCCCTCCCCGCTTCCCTCTGAGATTCATCCATCTGTTCCATGTTTCCATGCCTGTGAGTTGAGCATCTGCCCCCTGGTGGTGAGTGCACGTCATAGCTACCGGTCGAACAGTCACACAGTAGGACACTTAGCATATTAGCCTTTTATATTTATAGATATTGATTTCAGAGAGGAAGGAAGAGGGAGAGAGAGATAGAAACATTAATAAGGAGAGAGAATCACTGATTAGCCGCCTCCTGCACACCCCTCACTGGGGACCAAGCCTACAACCCAGGCATGTGCCCTGACCAGGAATTACACAGTGACCTCCTGGTTCATAGGTCAATGTTCAACCAACTGAGCCATGCTGCCGGGCAACAATCACCTACACTTTTGATTGGCACCTGATTTGGGTTGGAGTGGGAGGCAGTCTTGTAGGACTGGGTCCTTATCTTGCGGGATCTGATGCTATCTCCTGGTAAGTCATGTCAGGACTGAGTTCAGTCGTGGGATGCCAGCTAGCATCAAAGAACTGCTTTGCGTGTGGCACGCCCACGTCTGGTGTCAGAGGTCAGTCAGTGCTGTAGGAGAGGGCCGGGAGCAGAGGAGAAATGCGGGAGTGTGTTTCTCCTTACAGCTCTGTCCTAGCAAGTAAGGTCTATGGGGACAAGGACCTGTCTTGTCTCCTAACTTTGTAGGGTGGGAATCTTAAGCAAGGAAGAAGACTTTCTGAGAAAAATGCCGAAGCCAAGGAAACCATTTTTTGAAAAACAAAGAGCATAGTAATAGTAAACGACATCAACTCACTTCTTGGATCCAATTATCCTTGAAATAAAACCAACTGCCTAGCCGAGACCGGTTTGGCTCAGTGGATAGAGCATCGTCTGCGGACTGAAGGGTCCCAGGTTGGATTCTGGTCAAGGGCATGTACCTTGGTTGCGGGCACAACTCTAGTGTGGGGCGTGCAGGAGGCTGATTGATGTCTCTCTCTCATCGATGTTTCTGACTTTCTATCTCTCTCCCTTCCTCTCTGTAAAAACCAATAAAATATATTTGAAAAGCAAACAAACAAAAAACCCCAAAAAACCAACTGCCTAGCCCTAGCTGATAGAGCATCAGCCTGTGGACTGAAGGGTCCCAGGTTCAAACCCAGGTTTGAAGGGCACATGCCCAGGTTGTGGGCTTGATTCCCAGTGGGGGGCATGCAGGAGGCAGCCAATTGAGGTGTCTCTCTCACATCGGTGTTTCTCTCTGTCTCTCCCTCTCCCTTCCACTCTCTCTAGAAAATTAATGGGAAAAAATATCATCGGGTGAGTATTTAAAAAATAAATAAATACATAAAATAAAAACTGCCTTTCATTCATCCTCCCACAGGGGTGAGAGATGGGCAAGAGGAGGGGTGAGAGGTCAAACCCTAGAGGGGAGCAGTGTTGGAGCGGGAGTGCTGAATCAGTAGGGTTTTCAATCAAGTTCGCATTCAGAACTTTGCAGGAGGTGAGTGCTGAAGAGAGGAAGGTACCTCCCTGTGACCCAGCAGACCGCTTTGGAGCGGAACTCTTGTCAATGTGCACGCAGGCAGGGAGGCCCCTCAGTTCCGGGTTGTGTGGAGACGTTTTTTTAAATATATTTTATTGATTTTTTTTTACAGAGAGGAAGGGAGAGGGAGAGAGAGTTAGAAACATCAATGAGAGAGACATTGATCAGCTGCCTCCTGCACGCCCCCCACTGGAGATGTGCCCGCCACCAACATACATGTCCTTGACCGAATCGAACCTGGGACCCTTGAGTCCACAGGCCGACGCTCTATCCACTGAGCCAAACCGGTTTCAGCTCGTGTGGAGATCTTATAGAGCAGCAGTTCTCAACCTGTGGGTCGCGACCCCTTTGGGGGTCGAACGACCCTTTCACGGGGTTCGCCTAAGATTATTGGAAAACACCTATTTCCCATGGTCTTAGGAACAACAGACTGCTCCTCGGTGTAGCAAAATGTAGCCATGTAGTTTACTGTTGTCATATGAAGACTGTTGCCCATGCTACACCACAATTCAAGACAAAATTTCATTTATCTGTAATTAGAAATAAATATTTCACAATACATAATTACATACTGTTTTTTGTGATTCATCCCTATGCTTTACTTATGTTCAATTTGTAACAACGAAAATACATCCTGCCTATCAGATATTTACATTACAGTTCCTAACAGTAGCAAAATGACAGTTCTGAAGTAGCAACAGAAATCATTTTATGGTTGGGGGTCACCACCCCATGAGGAGCTGTCTTAGAGGGTCGCGGCATTAGGAAGGTTGAGAACCACTGTTCTAGAAGCTCCCGTGTCGTGCCGGGGAAAGGAGAGAGCGGAAGCTCTGGTTGGCAGGGTTGCGAGCTTTTGCTGCAAACAGGGCTGCGTGAGCCCACAGCTGAGGGGTGCTGGGGGCGGACTCCCGGGTGGGGCCTCAGGGGAAAGCTGTGTAGCCTGAGGACTCGGCAGCTCTGGGACAGCAAAGACGGGGTCCTGGTCAGCGAAGGGAGGCCAGTACCAGCACCCAAAGGAAAGGCTGATGTACCAACCCCCCTCCGATGTACCAACCACCCAGTAAAAGCTCATAAAACCCACGCCTCCCTGCCAAGTGGAAGGTTTCCGGAGAAACAGCCCTGACAGGGAATTCAACTTGGAGTTGCTCAACTATTGGGGCAAAATAGAGCTGTTTGCCCCTGAGCAGAGGGCCATAACTTGATGGACGAATTTGAAGGGCCCTCCCCATCCGCCCTCTCCTACTCGTTAGTGAGTTAGAAGCTGGAAACCTGGCCCTTTGCTATATTTCTTTCTCTCTCCTCCACTCTTGAGACTCTGAACTCTTTAAACCAGCGGTTCTCAACCTGTGGGTCGAGACCCCTTTGGGGGTCGAATGACACTTTCACAGGGGTCGCCTAAGACCATCGGAAAACACAGGTGTTTACATTATAATTCATAACAATAGCAAAATTACAGTTAGGAAGTATGGTTGGGGGTCACCCCAACATGAGGAACTGTATTAAAGGGTCTCGGCATTAGAAAGGTTGAGAACCATTGCTTTAAAGGACAAATGGAAGCTGCTTATGCTGTTTTATGTTTTCTCGCAGCCATAGTAAGAACGGAAAAGAAACAGGTGATGCCGAAACCGGTGTGGCTCAGTGGAGAGAGCGTGGGCCCTCGGACTGAAAGGTCTCTCTCTCATCGATGTTTCTAACTCTCTATCTCTCTCCTTTCCTCTCTGTAAAAAAAAAAAAAATCAATAAAATATATTTTAAAAAAGAGAGAGAAACAGGTGAAATTAATTTTGAGAATATATTTTATGGATAACAAAAATATTACCATTACATGTAATTGTTATGCCCAGAGTTCGGGGTCCCCAATAATCAACCGCTAAGGAGCCTTTTCTGATGCAAAAGCAAAGAGTCTTTATTCAAACCCGGGTTTGGCTCCCAGCCTCTTTCTGGCGCAGCAGCGAGGTGAGAGAGCGAGCCGGGCGGGAACAATGAGTTTTATGGGGTAGGATAATTAGGGGGCTTAGGAAAGTGAGGAGGGTTACAGAGATTGGTCCCTTAAATTAGGGTCTTTCTGTGGTTAAGCCTAATTAGGACCCTCGCTGTGTTCCTGGAGCTTCATTGGTCCATTCGGGGAGTGGTTGGGGAAGCTAGGACATTGCTGGCACACCTGTGGTCCCTCCCAGAAAAGGGAGGGGGTTTAGGCAGGGGGCCCAGCCCTATAGGACAAGATGGAGGGGAGTTCATTTCCTTTCAGCAATCAACATAAAAATGATTACCTTCCTGCCCGCCCCCGCCCCCGCCCCCAAGTCTTTAAAACCCGGTGCGTATCTTACAGACTTAGCACACCTCTCTTTCGGAGGCTCAAGGGACACGTGTAGCTCGGGTTTGCCTTCCGGGAAGCATATGGTTAGCACACTCCCTGCCACAGGGCAGGTAAAAAGTAAATATTGATTCAACAGATGCATTTGTAATACTAAATGTTATCATTGCATGTTCCTACCTCCCGAGAAGCACTTGTTCCTTTCGAAATAGGGCAGATTAGTGCTGTCCCTCTGGGGAGCTCACCCGTCACCTTCCCCGCCCCCGCGGGGGGGCGCCGCCCTCCCAAGGTGTCTTATCTCTGCTTTCCCCTCTCCTGAGCGCCAAAGGCTCTTCTTTTGCTCCTGGAATCTGCTTCCTGAGCCTGTGCAGCCTCGCTGGCTCACTTCCACTAACTTTGTAAAACTCCGAATAAGCTTTTATCATTGGAAAACACACACACGCAAAGTAGGGCAGAACAATAAATCATGCTCTGCCTTCGATGCATAGCATCTACGGGGCTTGGCCAGTACTACGTGGCACCACATTTAGAAACAATACCATAAAACATACACCTTACCGTGCCTTAAAAATGCGCATTCAGGTGCAAGTTGACCTCACTATGCTTGTGTCAAATTGCAGCTAAAAAAAACCCCAAAAAACACAAACAAACAAAAAAACTCGTGCAGTCCCTCCCAACATTAAATATATGCATACTTTGTCCTCAACTGCATGGCCAGACCTAATATTTGTGAAGCCTGGAATAATCTCTTAGGATATTTCACAGCATCTCAGAGGCTTGCTTTTTAAAAATTCCATCGCCATGTTCTGTATTTAATCACAGACCAAGTTTGTTATTCGTTGTTTAGTGTTATCCAATGACCAATAACCATGTTCACTTTGCTTAATTGAAGGTTAATTTGATCAAAAGGACAGTCTGTGCCTTGAGGGAATTTCCTGTTGTACGAGATGATCACCCTCAGGACTCTCTGGCTAATCATTGCCCATGTGCACTCCCGACGTTGAACTGTTTGCTGTCCCTTTCAAAGGACAAAGCTATGTCCTCTTCGTCCTTAACGGCCTTTCAATGCATCCCAACATGCCAAGAATGTTCGATTCCTCTCTCAGAACTGCTGTGGGTCGCAACCAGGCTGCGTCTCTCCTTTTATGGCCTAATTACTACAGGAAGGTATGCAATGAATGGCATTGATTCTGGAACAAATAGGCAATACCGTGGAGAGAAAACCATTACTGAGTGGTCCTCTCCCCCAAATAACTTCATGTCACTACTTCATAGTGGTTCCATTGTCCATGTTGTTAACCTGTAAAGAATTTTTGTGAGTTTATTTGAGCCCAACTGTCGACATATGCCAGGAAGCAGAATCTCAACGAATTGAAATAATGCTCCAGAGAACGGCGGGTTACATCTGTATTTATATATTGCAATCAAGGAAGAGAGGTAGGTGGGTTACATGAAATCCATTGGTGATAGACTAGAGAGGCGGGAGAAAGCAAAGTGGGAAAACCCCTGGGATTGGATAAAAAGTAAAATGATAGACATGTACTTAGGTGGGTGCAGGAACAATTAGCATGGTAATAAGGAAGGAATTTGTGATATCTGTCCTGGCGGCTAGCAAGGTTGTGTCCTAAGGGATCCAGACATTTCAAGGGTATCTATGCTAATAAAAGGGTAATATGCTAATTAGACCAGAAGGCCTTCCAGACGTCCTTCTGGACAAAGCAATGGTGGCAAGGCCGAGGCAGAGGCAGTTAGGGGCGATCAGGCCAGGAGGGGAGGGCAGTTGGGGGTGATCAGGCTGGGCAGGGGTGGGGGGAGTGAGGGAACAGTTGGGGGTGAGCAGGCCGGCAAGAGGGGACAGTTGGCAGCAAGAAGGCCGGTGGGAGGTGGGGGGGGAGGTCGTTGGGGGCGAGCAGGCTGGCAGGCAGAGTGGTTAGGGCGATCAGGCAGGCAGGTGAGTGGTTAGAAGCCAGCGGTCCCAGATTGCAAGAGACCAGCAGTCAGACATCCTCCTAGGGGGTCCCAGATTGGAGACGGTACAGGCCGAGCTGAGGGGCACCCTCCTCCCCCATGCACAAATTTCATGCACTGGGCCACTAGTGTTATCATAGATGCAAAAAGACAGGTAGGCTCAGTTAAGGTAAAGGTTAACCTTGTCAGTGAAATTACCAGCCTAGAACATAGGTTTGATGAAGCAATTGAATTGACACCCTTCTCCAGGAACTGGCTTTTCAGGTCACGTCACTATGGACATCCCCTTTGCTGAAGACCACTTTTCACTTGCGGTGACCACATTCCATTGTCTCCCCTCCAAGTATGCATAAAGAAGTCTCCACCCAGAAAAAAGTCTCACCAAGAGTCTTTTAAAAGCCGCTGGCTGCCCTCACTGGGTACTGGAGCGAGCCATCCAGGCTCAGCCACCTGGATCGAATAAATGCCCGATGATCGAATAAATTCGTAATCTCTACCCTCACCACCCTGGCCCCATACATCATCCTTCGGCGACCTAACACCCACCATCACTGTTTCTAGTTACAGTTTAATTTTGGACCATCCTTTGTTCCTTTAGCTCTCCGAGTCTGCAAGACCGCCATGCAGGCCTCCCCTGAGCTCGTCAGGTTAGCATGTGGCTCCTTCCATCCACAATGTATTTTGCTACTTTGCTGCTGAGAATGTCTCTTCCTAGGTTACAATCTCCGGGAGATAATACATTTTCACCTAACAGTAGTTACATGATGCATCAGTGACCCTTTATCCACAGTTTCCCAACCCAAGGGTGAGAGATACAAAAACTCATGGTCCTCCATCAAAGATAAGTACATATTAGGGTTTCCCTGTCTGAGGAGAGGCAGAGTCTAACTTAAGCCCCTAAGAGTCCTCCTCTCTTGGCATTTCCTAAATAGCATCCCAGTGGTTTCTGTCAGGGTTGGTTGAGCAAATTTAGTTGATACCCCTTCCTAGGTCATTTCACTATGGACATTCCCTTTGTTGAAGAGCACATTTTACTTAGAGCGATCACATTCCATTACCTCCCCTCGGGGTATGTATGCATCAAGAAGTCTCCACCCAGAAAAACCCCCACCAAAAGTCCTTTAGAAGCCGCCCAACTGCCCTCACTGGGTGCTGGAGCCATCCAGGCGCAGCCGCCTGGTGTAGGGGTGGGTGATCGCATAAATTCCTAATCCCTCACCACTCTGGCCTCATGCGTTCCTCCTTCGGCCACCTAACCATGTCCTCCGTTGGAATTGCTCCTCTCTGTTTTTTTCTGGGAGAGCTACAGTCCCTCTCCTGGGGACTGATCATTCCCTGCACTGATAATTACGGGGTGTCTTCCTTCTTTCAACAACCTTTTATTTGGTAAAGCCCACAGAGCAAGCCCAGAAGAAACAGGCCCCAATGGAGCCCCTCCTCAGAGTGCATTGGCCAGGAAAAACCCCCAGAATTCGGATCACACTCCCCTCCTCCAGGCACAGCCCGTGCTCTCCTCGCTGCTGTCTCAGCCCACAAATAACTGCTTAGGCTTAGGTAGCAAGAACTGTCCCACCAGCATCCCTGAAAAAGTCCAGATAGTTTTGAAAGAGGCGACACCACTGGGCATTTGCAAATAAGACTATGTACAGATTTGCAAATTCTAGGTGGCATCGTCTGCTTTCCCCCCACCCCTGGTCAGGCAGGCGCCCTGGGAAGCTAGAAAAAAAAAACAAAAAAAAAACAACAACGTTCAGCTCGAATTCAAACCCAGCCTTGCCCAAGTCAGCCCCGGCGACGCCTCGCTCTCGCTCAGGGTTGCTAGGCAACCCGGCCGCCTCTCCCAGCGAGGACCAACTCGCCCTCCCCACCCTGGACCACCTCTCCCCAGCGGTGGGACGCGGGCGCCCCATTGGCCGCCGTCTCCTCCCGCTCGGCTCCCATTGGCCGCCGCGCCTCTCACTCCGCTCCCGTTGGCGGCCGCCGCCCGGCGCCGCGCTCTCATTGGCGGGCGGGCTCTCGGGCCACTCGACGTCACTCCCTCACCCCACCTCCCCCGCCCCGCCGCGCCTCCGGGGCGCCGCCCCTCCTCCCGCCCTTCCAAGCCGCGAGGGAGAATCGCCCGAGCGAGCGCCCGCCCCCCGCCTCCCTCCTGATTGGCCGGACCCGGCCTGGGGGGCGGGCCTTGCCGGGCCGGTCTGCCGCCTGCGATTGGCTGCCGGGGGGGGGGAGGCCCGCGGCCCCGCCCCCCTCCGCCTCCCCGGCGCGGCCGGACTCGGGCGGGTGGGCGGCTATAAAGCTGGTGGCGAGGGGCCCTGCCCGCCGCGCCCTGCGTCTCCGCGCCGCTCGCTCGCTCGCTCCCTGCCCCCCGGCCCCGCCGCCCGGCCGCCTTTGGGTGAGTGCCCCCGCGGGCCGCGGGCGGGGTGGGGCCGGCGGAGGCGGTGCCCTTGACGACTAGGCCCGAAGCGGGGCGGCGCGGGGACCTCGGGGCCGCCCCGAGTCCGAGGCTCCGCACCGGGCATCGATCGGGGCGCCCCGCGGCGGGCGGGCGTGGGGGGAGCGGGAGCCGGGGCGCTGGGGTGGGCTGATGAGGGGCGGCGGGGCGGGAGAGGGCGGAAGGGCGCTGAAGGTTATGGTTCCCGGGACCCAGCGGGCGCGGAGGCGGAGGGGCCGGGCGCGGGCATCTCTGCAGGGGGCGCGCCCCGAGGAGCGGGGTGGGGCCGTCCGGGCTGAAAGCGGGCGCCCAGGATGGGGACGATGGCCCCGGGGCGGGGTGGGGGGGTGGGGGGGCAGGGGGTGTGTCCTCTGCCGCCCCCGGGGGAGCGGGTGATGATGGGGAGGCCGGACAGTGGGCACCGCGACCACCCGAGCGCCGGGCATCGCGGGCGGGGGGACCCGTGCGCTCCTGGCTGCTGGCTGGCTGGCTGGCTGGTCGGGGTGCTGGCTCCAGGCAGGCAGGCAGCACGTCCCTGCCTCCATCACTTTGGTGCATGCCCCGTTTTAGAAATGCGGCTCCCGGGACCTGCCCCCTGGCTGCCCCTCGCTGCAGGGCCAGCCCGGCCTGCTAGGGCGGTGGGATGGGTGGGCGGGCACCCCCCCAGGGTCTTCACCCGCCGGGGGAGGGGGGCTGGGTGAGCTCAAGGGCCTTGGCAAACCGCGTGGACACGGAGCCTCTGGAAACGCCCGGCCTGGCCTGGCCAGCGGCAGAGGGAGGGGAAGGGGTTTGGACGGCAGGTAGAGGGAGGCCGCCGGCCCTGCTGGCCGTGCTGGCCGTGCTGGGCGGGGGGCCTTGGTCTTTTGGGGCTTCGCCCGGCTTCTTTGGGGCTCCCGTCTGCGGCGGGCCTTGCTCCTGATGCCCGCCCTGGGCGGCCTGCCGCAGCTGCAGCCAGGGTGAGGTCTGTGCAGGCCCTGGGTAACAGGAGGGGGTAGGGGGGGGTTCTGCTGCAGCAGGGTGAGGTCTGCCGGCCCTGGGTAACAGGAGGGGGTAGGGGGGGTTCTGCTGCAGCAGGGTGAGGTCTGCCGGCCCTGGGTAACAGGAGGGGGTAGGGGGGGTTCTGCTGCAGCAGGGTGAGGTCTGCAGGCCCTGGGTCACAGGAGGGGGTAGGGGGGGTTCTGCTGCAGCAGGGTGAGGTCTGTGCCGGCCCTGGGTAACAGGAGGGGGTAGGGGGGGGGTTCTGCTGCAGCA
>JAAGEH010002531.1:73794770-73826617 GCA_011751065.1 Lasiurus cinereus
CTCTGCTTCAGGGATGAGTCATGAGCCAGGAGAGCAAGACACATGACAAAAATCAACATGAATGGAGGCGCTCACGCAGCTCGCCGACCCTTCCTCCCGAGGTGGGGCGTGGGCCTGCCTCGCACAGACTCTGTGGTGTGAGGGCAGACGGGAAAGTCCTTAACTGGTACCTGTGCCCAGCGGGTCTCGGAAGTTGGAGGCACCTAAGGAGTGTGTGTTTATTCTCTGGTCAAAACTTGGCTTTTAAAATTTTATTTATTTTCATGTGGACAAGAAGAGCAGGAATAGCATGTTTTATGGGGGGTGGGGGTGGAGCAAGACATTCTTTTTGCTGTGTTTATCCTTTGCTGTGTTTATCCTTAGGTTTCACGCCTAAGTTGGCCCTATTTTCAGTTTTAGTATGTTTAGTTCAGTTTCATGCTGCTTACCTTAGTAACTCCAGTTCTCAGAGGGCGTCTCCCTTTGGGGGGAGTTAAATGGGATATGATGTCTGAGGCCGCAGAAAGCCATATTATCTGTTAGGCTAATTCTGGGGCTTGCTTTTGATCTTGTTTACTTAGCTGTTCCTCCAGAATGCTTTTACATCTTGTTTCTCTTAACTGGGATGGGTTTTGAGAATTTTTTTTCATCAATATTTTAGGTAGCTTCTCTCACAGGAACTGCAGAACCCCTGATGTTGATGTAACGTGTTTCCTTGGTACCCTGGAATTATTTAAAATCATAATCCAGTGGAACTGGAAGAGGGGGAGCAGTTGGTGGTGGAGGGAGGAGCTTGATGGGCTATCTGTCAGAATCCCCTGTTTAGTTTCCTTTAGAAAGGGTCACCACGGCTTGTAATTTTAGGTCAGGTTACTACAGAAGCAGCTATGGAAGGGTGTGGTATTTTTATGTTTCTCAAGAAGGTGATATAGATGGAAAAGGTTGAGAAATGTGTCACCCACTCTCATGGGAGGGGGGGCAGGACTCGGTTCTTAATCACCCGTTCATCCTAGTGCTTGGCATGTGTTCGCTGTCTGTCAGCGGAGGATGGATAGAGCCGGAGAGAAGCTAATGGTTCAGCTCGGTCCTCTTTGCGGGGTTTGTGCTTGGGGATGTGTGCCTGTGGGAATGATCGGAAGACTAACGAATGTGCCGATTCCATTTCGCTTCCTTACATTTTGGGGGGTTAGAATCTGGGAACAGTGGGAATCTACCATTTGCTTTGAACAACCACGGTGGAAAGCTAGTTTTCTGAACACTCTTTGGTGCTGCAGCTTGCCTTAAAAGGGATGGGTAGCAAAAAGAACTTACTAGCGAGGGCTGCCACACAGACTTGAGTCTATAGATTTGTCCTGTCATTGTTGTAACTCCAAACTCAGCCCCTTAAAAAAAATGGCCGTTGAATGCCCTTGACTCCAAGGTCCCCAAGGGATTTCAAGAGAAGAAAAATACAGCCCTGCGCCCAAGCGGAGTCTAGGAGCCCAGGGTGGACAGGAGGACCTGTCATCGTTTCTTTTGAGAGTGAAATATGGAGATTTGGTGGGAAGGACGTGCCTGCAGGAGTGCAGGGCCCTGATTAGGAACTCTAGGAAACTTTCCTAGAAGAGTATCTAGCCTGAAGGTGTGGAAATCGGAGTATCCTCTCTGATAAGCAGACCAGTAACTGAGGCAAAGGTTATCCGTGTTTTGTGCTTGGACAGCCAGCCAGGGGGTACGCGTAGGCAAGGGTTTCCCCGCAGTCTTGCTTGCCTGCTCCCGTGGTGGGTTACTCTCACCTGCCTGCATCCCTCTCCTGTCCTGGTGAACAGGTCGCCATGTGCCCGCTTCTAGTTCATCTCGTGCCCCCTGTGTGCTGCCGATTTCTCTGACCACCTGTGGGGATCCAGAAGGGTACCGGGGAGCCAGTCGGAACTCAGGACACTGGCTGAACCCCAGAAAAAAGCAGGGTTGCAGGAACCTGCTGGCCGGAACTAGGCAGCCTCATGGTTTTCATCTTGGCCAAACTCACTGCCTCTCGGGAGTTCCCAAACCCCCTCTGCGGTAACCTGCCCGGCGGCTTGTGATTCATTAACCACGCACGGCCTGGCCCTGGCTGCTGGGCTGGGGCACTTGCTCCGAAAACACCTTCTGGGAGAAAGCTGCGGGAGGCTTCGGCAGGCTGCTGTAGGCGGAATGAACTGGCTAGCAATGACAGGTTCATAGGATGGGGAGCCTAGCCCCTTTCCGGGGGGCTCGTGTTTGTTCACCAGGCCTCCTCCTGGGAGCCCAAACAGCCCGCAGCCCCTGTGACGCTCCGTTCTGTTTCTTCGCTCCAGTGCCTGCTCTCCCACTCCCATCCCCCTCTTCTCTTTCCCTTCCCCCTCTCCCAACATTCGTGCCCAGTTTATTTATTCACCTGTTGTTAGCTTTGGAATTTTTTTAAAAATATATTTTATTGATTTTTCACAGAGAGGAAGGGAAAGGGACAGAAAGCCAGAAACATCCATGAGAGAGAGACATCCATCAGCCGCCTCCTGCACGCCCCCTACTGGGGATGTGCCCGCAACCAATGTACATGCCCCCGACCGGAATCGAACCTGGGACCCTTCAGTCCCCAGGCCGATGCTCTATCCACTGAGCCAAACCGGTTTCGGCCATCTTTTGAATTTTTTAAAAGAGTTTATTTGAGGCAAACTGATGACATATACCGGGAGCAAGAGATCATATGCTCTCCTTCTTCGACAGTTTGAATAATTAAAATGGAAAGAAGGAATGTCAGCATTAGGGGAAATTTCCTTGGCATAGTGTGGAATGCATATACATATGTGGCTTCAAGAAGGAATGTTACTGCTATTGAAGTATAGTTTCAACATACAGAGGGAACCGTGCTTCCTCTCCCCCCCCCCATCCCTCCCACCCCTGCCCCACAGTGAGAACTGGTCTGCATGGTCTGCTTGATTTGCAGACTCCACAAGCATAAAATGAGGCAATAAAGAACAAAAAATAGGTTATTTTTCCCCAAGTGTGTATTTAATACTTTAATCAAATAGTTTTTTTTGTTTGTTTTTTTTTTTTGGAATGTAGTAGTAGTCTTTTCTGTTCCTGTAAACATTGGGATTTTTAAACTTTTTTTTAAATTGCTTTTAAGAGGGAGGAAAAGAGAGAGAAACATTTTTAGAGGGAGGAAGAGAGAGAGAAACATTTTTAGAGGGAGGAAGAGAGAGAGAAACGTCACCTGCCTCCCACACATGCCCTGGGCTTGAACCTGCCACCTTTTGGCGCTCGGAGGTGATGCTCCAACACCTGAGCCACACTGGCCAGGGCAGGATTGATTGATTTGGGGAGGTGAGGCGAAAGGTAATGAAGTGAAAGGTGCGAAGTCGGTGAAGAGCTCTTTAATGAGCTAATGAGGCGAAGAAAGGAGGATTTCCTGAATGGCATCTCACTGTGGTCTCTGGGCCAAGGCCAGATCGGCCAGTGCTTAGCAGAGGAACTGTTACGCAGGGACTGTTGTCTCCAGTAACAACCCTACAGCACAGGCGCACTGCCGGTCATCAGCCCGTTTTATTTCCACTCTGTTCATTGACAGTAATCATTAGTGACTGACAACTTCCCCTGCCTACCCGGTGAAAGAAACAGACCTCCCTCCCTCCAAGATTCTCAGTTTAGATGTGGATACATTTTGATATTCCTTTGGATCGATGTGTCCAATGCTTGTCTTTTCAATACAAGCACTAAGGGGAAATCACTCAAAGGTTAGGGCCTTTGAGTGAATGTGGCTGAATGTCTGCGGTGTTGAAAACTAGAAGCATGAGTGAGTCTATCTTGCTAGAAAGATAGGTATTTTGTGTGAAAAATCCTGAGAACTAGAATAGTCAGTGCATTGGTCCTTTATGTGACATCTTTTACCTTCTCCACAGTCCCACACAGTGAGCCAGGCGGGCGGTATTAATGAGCTCAAAGAGGCACAAATTATTGTTAAAGCCACAGCTCCTGATCGTTGATCGGGTGCCTCTCCTTCCGGCCCCCCGGGGCCCCCCCCCCCCCACACACACACTAGGACTGAACCTGCGGCTGTAAGAGCTAGCACAATAAAGGGGGAAAGGTTTATCTCTAAGCCTTAGGTAACATTTGTTCTCAGCAAGGTCAGATTGTGGGCAACATGATGTAATTGGATAAGGAAATGTTTAACTCACTTTGAAGCTGTTACTTGAATTCATGTGATAATTTGTGACTAAAGGAAGTTCTTATTTGCAATTCCTAGTGCCTGAAGGAGGAAACAGTTACAGACCTGGAGACTGAAGTTCTTTGTCCCTCACTCAGGTATGGCACCCTGTCTGTCATGCTGCTAGCTAAGGGAGTGTCCTTTGGACAGGAAGGAGGATTTAATTTTTAATCCCAGGACAAATAGCCATTCCGATGTGCCACACAGCCTCAAACCCTGTACAGGGTTACACCCTAGCTTGCAAGACTAGTTCATGCTCATTTCGTGTTTAATGGACTAATGGTAAAAATCTAGGACGAATTAGTTATGCTAATTTTGTATTTAATAATGGTTAAAATCTAGAGCGAATATTGAAAATTAGTGTTAACTCGTAAGAGAAAAGTCTAGATAATAAACTATAACCATGCATATTGCTTAATCGGAAAAGATCAGATAAGCATGTATGCCAGCAGTGCTTTGTAGACTACAGCCTCAGATGATACCCAGCTGGCTGTGGCTGGGTGTGGATGGTTAGATGAGATGGGACAATGGTTGTAAATTTGTTTGAGCCAAGAATCTCATTATTTGTGACTATTGTTTTCTTACTCTAAGGAGCTCCTCACTTATGATTCTGCTTTTTGCTTTATTATTATGATTTCCTATGATTATTACTGATTTAAGATTAGAAGGCGAGTAGAATTTTATTTATTCTACATTCAGCTTCCACCAAATGTCAAGTGATTAACAAGACACAGTTGCTGCTCTCCAGAAGCTCCTTGTCTAGCAAAGGGCTGACCCTAAATAATAGAGAAGAAACTTGGAAACGTTTTCAGTAACATCTTGACAAAGGCAGATGTGTCTTTTTTTTTTTTTAAATCTTTATTTTTCAGATTATTACAGTTGTTCCTCTTTTTTCCCCCTATAGCTCCTCTCCACCCAGCTCCCACCCCTCCCTCTACCCTTACCTCCCCAACATTGTCCTCATCCATAGGTGTATGATTTTTGTCCAGTCTTTCCCTGCACGCCCCCTTACCTCTTTTCCCCAGAGAATTATCAATCCACTCCCTTTCTATGCCCCTGATTCTATTATATTCACCAGTTTATTTTGCTCATCTGATTTCCAAGTCACTTTATTTTTAAATTCACTTGTTGATAGATATGTATTATTCATAATTTTTTTCTTTACCTTTTTCTTCTTCTTCCTCATCTTGAATACCTTTCAGCATTTCATATAATACTGATTTGGAGTTGATGAACTTCTTTAGTTTTTTCTTATCTGTGAAGCTCTTTATCTGCCCTTCAATTCTGAATGCTAGCTTTGCTGGGTAGAGTAATCTTGGTTGTAGGTTCTTGCTGTTCATCACGTTGAATATTTCTTGCCCCTCCTGTCTGGCCTGCATTGTTTCTGTTGAGAAATCAGCTGACAATCATATGGGTGCTCCCTTGTAGATAATTAACTGTTTTTCTCTTGCTGCTTTTAATATTCTCTCTTTGTCTTTTGCTCTTGGCATTTTAATTATGATGTGTCTTGGTGTGGTCCTCTTTGGATTCCTTTTTTTGGGGTTCTGTGTGCTTCCTGGACTTGTAAGTCTATTTCTTTCACCAGGTGGGGGAAGTTTTTCTTCGAATAGGTTTTCAGTATCTTGCTCTCTCTCTCCTTCTGGCACCCCCATAATTCTGATGTTGGTACGCTTGAAGTTGTCCCAGAGGCTCCTTATACTATCTTCACATTTTTGGATTCTTTTTTCTTTTTCAGTGGAGTGTTTTCTGCTTCTTTGTATTTCAAATCTTTGACTTGATTCTTGCGTTCCTCTAGTCTGCTGTTAGGTCTCTGTATATTTTTATTTCAGTCAGTGTATGTTTAATTTCTAGTTGGTCCTTTTCTATCTCCTCTTGGGTCTCGCTAAATTTATCCATCTTTTCTAGGAAATTCTTGAAAAACTTTATAATCTTAGTTTTGACCTCTATATCAAGTCGCTTGTTTTCCTCCATTTCTTTCGTTTGTGATCTGTTCCTTTGTCTCCGCATTTTCGCTGCTTCCCTGAGTTGGTAGAGTAGCTTTGTGTGCTAGGTGTCCTATATGGCCCAGTAGCTCCACCTCCCCAGTTACCTGAGGTGGACTCTCTTGGTGCACCCTTTTGTGGATTGTGTGTACAGTCTTGTTGTAGTCAAGTTTTGATTGTTGTTGGTATCACTGGGGGGAACTCACCTCCAAACCAATTGGTTGTGAGGATCAGCTGTCTCTACGCCTGGAGAATTTTTGTGCTGGGCTCAGCCTTAAGGCTTGCAAGATTGCAACAGCCTCTGTGCTGGGCTTGGATGGGGCAGAGTCTCAGGGCTGAGCAGACAGCCTTGGCTTCTCATCAGCCCTGCCCTACACGGCGGCCCCTGGGTCTCAGTGCCCCTTGGTAATCGCTGCAGCCCTCTCTGTGCACACACGTATGCGCCTCCAGATCTCTGCCTTTCCAGCTCCCCTGAGTTTCCATGCACTCCAAGGATCCGTATGAGTCTGTGTTCCCAGGGTCTTGCCTGGAACTGGGGTTCAGTGCAGTCGGACCTGAATTTCAGTGCTGTTGGGAAGTTCTGTTTTCCTCCTGCTAGAGAAAGCCCAGGGCACAATCAGCAGTCAGTCCTCTTTGCACATGCCTCCCGACCTCTGCCTTTTGCGGCTCCCCTAAGTTTCTGTGCATTCCTCCCTTTTCACGACAGTCCAGACTCCACCCAGTATGAGTCTTCCCCGGAACTGGGGTTCAGTGCAGTCAGAAGGTGGGGTTCAGGGCAGTCAGGATTTTCCATTTTCCTCCTGCTAGAGGAAGCCAGCCAGGCACTCCGCTGCCCATCCTCTCCACGCACGTGTCTCTGTACCTCACCTTTTTACAGCTCCTTTGAGTCTTCGTGAGCCCCTCTCTTTCCTTCTAGCTGTAGAACTTACACTCAGCCAGCTTTCCTGTGGTTCTGGATGATGTCCGTTCTGTCTTTTAGCTGTAGTTTTGAAATTGTTGTGCAAGGCAGCAGTTTAGGTGTTCACCTATGCCGTCATCTTGGTTTCTAGATGTGCCTTTTGGAAAGATTAGCGTAGGGCAGGGAGAGGGGGCAGGCAGAGGGCTCATGTAGGAGAGTGCATCATACTCCCCGGCATTGGTCACTGAAGTCCCTCCTGTCTCAGCCATTAGGAGGCGGGGCTGTCCTCACATCTGCATTCTGGCTGATTTCCCTGCCTTTCCCTTTCTCCCCCTTTTCCAGTTCTTCATTTTAAAGATGCTCATCGAATCATAATCGTCCCTTTGTATGTCCTCCTCGGAATAAGACCTGGAGCTCCTTTTGTTTACCAAAGGTTGAGCCTTCGCTTTAGAACAGACTTGAGTCTTGTTGGTACTTTCTTGTTGGAAAATAGCTTTAAAGGTTTCCAGAGCTGTGGTAACAGTGTCCCTTTCTTTCCTTTTTGAAGATATTTAGTCCAGCCAATGTTGCTCAGTGGTTGAGTGTCAATGTATGAACCAGGAGGTCATGGTTCGGTTCCTAGTCAGGGCTTGATCCCCAATGGGGGGATATGCTGGAGGCAGCCGATCAGTGATTCTCATTGATGTTTCTGTCTCTCCTTTCCTCTCTCTTTCTCTTTAAAATCACTAAAATATTTATATTTTAAGAAGAGTCTGGCTGGCATGGCTCAGTGGTTGACTATCGACCTATGAGCCAGGAAATCCATTTCTGTTCCAGGTCAGAGCACATGCCCAGGTTGCGGGCTCAGTCCCTGATCTGGGTACTTGTGGGAAGCAGCCGATGGTACACTCTTACATCGATGTTTTCCTCTCTTTCTCTCCATCTCTTCCCCTCTCTTCCTTTCTCTCTCAAGTCAATAAAAATATTTCTTATTGTTAATCCTCACCCAACGATATTTTCCCATTGATTTTTAGAGAAAGTGGAAGGAGGAGAGAGAGAGACATCACATAGATCTTTACAACATGGAAGAATCTTATTTGAGTTTCCTTTATTTCCAGTAATCATACTTTAAATCTAAGGTTGTCTAGTTTTGAGTAAAGTGCAAGCTTTTATGAAAGATGATAATTTTGAATAATAGTACTTCATTCTTACTATAATTGCTATATTTAAAATTGACTGCCCTCAGTAAAGTATGCCGAACTTAAACTAATATTTTAGGTGATAGTTGAACTCTTAATGTCGACTTTTTTTCAAATTTGAACTTAACAGTTTAGAACCTGAAACGATGCTCTTCTGTTCTTCCTAAAGCTCTTGCACCATGCCTGGGTCACTTCCTTTGAATGCAGAAGCCTCCTGGCCAAAAGATGTGGGAATTGTCGCCCTTGAGATCTATTTTCCTTCTCAATATGTGGATCAAGCCGAGTTGGAAAAATACGATGGTGTAGATGCTGGAAAGTACACTATTGGCTTGGGCCAGGCCAGGATGGGCTTCTGCACGGATAGAGAAGACATCAACTCTCTCTGCATGACTGTGGTTCAGAACCTCATGGAGAGAAACAGCCTTTCTTACGATTGCATTGGGCGGCTGGAAGTCGGAACAGAGACAATCATCGACAAGTCCAAGTCCGTGAAGACCAATCTGATGCAGCTCTTTGAGGAATCTGGGAACACAGATGTAGAAGGCATAGACACCACGAACGCCTGCTACGGAGGCACGGCCGCTGTCTTCAACGCTGTGAACTGGATCGAGTCCAGCTCCTGGGATGGTGCGTTATGTCTCTATTCCACAGAAACAATCTCTGAGGATGAATAAGCCCAGATTACCTTTTATCAATCAATCAATCAATCAATCTATCTATCATCTTTTTTATGTATTCATTTTTATTTATTTTTACCTTTTATTTATGTAAATATATTTTTATTGATTTCAGAGAGGAAAGGGGAAGAGAGAGAGATGTCAGCGATGAGAGAGAAGCATTGATCGGCTGCCTCCTGCACGCTCCGTACTGGGGATCGAACCTGCAATCTGGACATGTGCCCTTGACTGGAATTGAACCCAGGGCCCAGATGACCTTGTAATTAATGTCATATACAAACGTTACCACTTATGCTTGTTGGAATATGTTCAGGAAGATAGCTAAGACTTTCAGCATACCTGCATTATGAATCTGTTATCTATATCATGTAGGATATTACCTTATCAAAACAGATGATTTTTTTAAATCCTCACCCAAGGATATGTGCTTGTTGTTGATTTTAGAGAGAGAAACATCGATGTGAAAGAAACATCGATGTAAAAGAGAAACATCAATTGGTTGCTTCCTGTCCATACCCTGACTGGGAATTGAACCAGACACCTTTTGGTGAACTAGACAATGCTCCAACCAACTGAGCCACCCGACCAGGGCCCATTTTCTTTCTTCACCAAAGATGGGGGAAAGGGAACACTTGCATTTACATGTGGATTATTTACATGTGGATCACCTTTTGCACTGACGATGTGTTTCAGGACGGTATGCCCTGGTGGTAGCGGGAGATATCGCTGTGTACGCCACAGGGAATGCTCGACCTACAGGAGGCGTCGGAGCCATTGCCCTGCTCATTGGGCCCAATGCTCCTTTAATTTTCGAACGAGGTGAGTGGGAATGTGTGTTGTTTTTTAAATTAGCACAGTACGCTGAGAAATTTGAGAATAGAAGCTGGTATGACTGAGAGGCCACTCACAGCAGACACTACCTGCTTAGTGCTTGATATGCTGTCATATTTAGTCTTCATAGCAGTTGTATGAGCTGAGCAATGGCATGCCCATTTTGCAGAGAAGTCAAATGGGTTTAAGTAATAACTTACAGGAAGCACTTGCCAGTAGTCCCACAGGAAGTGGCACGTTTTATTTCAGGCTAGTAAAACAATCGTAGTCTCCCAGTTAGATTTTTGAAGCTTGCATGAAAATGTATATCCGAGGAATCTTAGGCCTGTTGTGGATACAGTTGTTTCAGTTAGAATTGGTTTCACCTTGGAATACTTATTCTGCGAGAGGCGAGAGTTGACTAGTTAAGGAGGGCCCGATAATGCTTGCTAGCGTGCCAACATCAAGAAGCAGAAATCCACGGACGTCTTCCTCTTTGGTTCTAATAGGACTTCGTGGGACACACATGCAACATGCCTATGACTTCTACAAACCTGACATGCTTTCCGAATATCCCATCGTGGATGGGAGACTCTCCATCCAGTGCTACCTCAGTGCGCTAGACCGCTGCTACTCTGTCTACCGCAAAAAGATCCGGGCCCAGTGGCAGAAAGGTGGGTGTTCTCCGCTCTGCTCAGCTTGGTCCGTGCAGGACGACCGTCTGAGTGTTCTCAGTGACAAACTGCTTGTGGGAGTCCTTCGTCAGAGTCCTTTAGCCATGTCTTCCTCACCTGCCACGTGGCATTTCCTGTAGTTTTGAAGAGTGTGTGATTTTGGAAAGGAGTGTATCTCTGCAGAAGTACTTAGGCCGACTTACCCCAGTAAGAAAACTAAAAGTCGGGTAAAAGAAAGCAGCTTGAATTGTGTTCATTTTTTTGTGAAGGGAACTTCCACAGGTTTTAGTTGGTGGCTGTGTCCAGAGAAAACTGTAAGAAGGCCAATTTCTCCCCCCATTTTGGTACTTGACCTGTGGATTCATACTTGCTTTTTTTAAAATATATTTTATTGATTTTTTTTTTTACAGAGAGGAAGGGAGAGGGATAGAAGGTTAGAAACATCAATGAGAGAGAGACATCGATCAGCTGCCTCCTGCACGTCCCCCACTGGGGATGTGCCCACAACCAAGGTACATGCCCTTGACCGGAATCGAACCTGGGACCTTTCAGTCCTCAGGCTGACGCTCTATCCACTGAGCCAAACCGGTTTTGGCCATACTTGCTTTTTTAATGTCATCATTATCTCCATCTTTAACCCTAAAAAAGTTCTTTTTTTTCCTCAGTGGTATATTTTTTAATAGTTTTCAGAATCTAAGCTGATTAGCTTTTTTAAAGCTGCATAGCTTTTCAGAATAAAACTAATGATGGTGTAAGCTCAGGTGCATGCTCTGACACTTGGTAAACCACAGGCAGTCTGTGTCTTTGATGACCACTCAACAGGTTGGTAGACTTCGCAGAGTAACTTGATCACAGACGTGGAGGTAGATGGTCACATCGTGGCACATTGTCTACAAAACAACATGCTGACAGTCTGAACGTCAGTAGGACACAGCACTGTTGCAGGTATTCATTCAAGCACTGCTTTCTGACCAGTACAAACTGCCTAAAAACGGGATGTATTTGGACTAGGGGAAAAATAGATGTAGCTGCTATTTCTTCTGCTGGATACAGCGTATCTTTTCCAGGATGAGACAGGCTCAGCCGAAGGAGTTCTGAGGTACAGGAAAGGGCAGTATTGAGTCAGTGCTGTTAAAATGCATGGTATCATCAGATAAATATACTTTTCCCACAGTCCAGATTTGCTTTATGAGATTGTGAGAGTGGGTTAGAAATATATTCAGACACCTGGTGGCTCTGGACAAGCAGTCTGCACTCTGTAAAATGGCACCACTGAGCAGCCTGTATTTAAAGTTACAGCGCTTCTATGACTGTTAGGACACTCAGTAAGAAATACACTTTACATCCTTTGTGTGTGCTAAACCCAAAGAAAAGTGTCGTAAAATTGCTTACCCATGCTGCAAATTATGCAGCTTTTTTCTACTTTAATTTTTTTTATAATCTGAACAATATTTATTAAATAAAAAAATTTAAAAATTGGTTAATATTGAGTTATCTTTGCTACTTTTTTTAATACACCTGAAAACTATTTAATTTTATTAACCAATGTCACCTCAATAAATTCTAAACTACAATTTTTAAAGATAAAAAACTCCTAGCCCTGACCCATTATTTTGATTAAATAATCCACTAATGGGTTTTGACTGTTACCTCTGAAAACCAGTAATATAGTAGTGTATATGCTATCTCTGGTTGTCTTTTTGATAAACATTTTAAACCACACAGTTATTTCATTGTACAGTATTTTTTTGGGCTGTGATTTAAAGATACAAAAACATCCTAGCCCTGTTCAAAAATAAAACTTCAAAAGTCAATTATATGAATTTCATAATGTCTTTGGGTTTCTTTTTCAGAGGGAAATGATAGGGATTTTACCTTGAATGATTTCAGCTTCATGATCTTCCACTCACCCTACTGTAAACTGGTTCAGAAATCTCTGGCTCGGATGATGCTGAATGACTTCCTGAATGACCAGAACAGAGATAAAAATAGCATCTATGGTGGCCTGGAAGCCTTTGGGTAAGGGGAACATTAGCATTTTTTCCTCCTCTGGCAGCAATTCTTACACGTATCTGTTAAATTATTATTGGTACAGTCCTGAAATTTTTAGAGACAAAGGATTTTAGAAGTAATCTAGTTTAACCTATTGTGTCATCAATGGAGAAACCGAGCCCCAGAGAAGTGGTGGCTTGCTTACAGGAATTGTGGAGTCATATCTACTCGGATTTTCTGATTCCCCCCTTTTGGCGCCCTCAGTCATCAGCATGACGATGTGGCCCACCAGCGCCTGTATTTACCACAACCTCTTCCCTCTCCTCCTACCTCTCCCAGCCCCGGGCCCAGACTCACCCGCTCACTCTCACTGGCAGAGTCTGCCTCCCTTCCACAGCTCCCCCACTATTCAGCTCACTGCCAACCTCCTCCCACTTTCCTCACCTATCCCTTCCCCTCCATCTGACGAAATTCCACTCACCTTTTAAGAATTGGCTCCTGTAATACAATGACAGCTCACTGCCCACCTCCTACCCCTCCATCTGACAAAATTCTACTCACCTTTTAAGATTTGGCTCCTATAATACATTGATTCTCCTGACTCAACAGACATTATTATGGACTCAAAATAGTATATTCTTTTTGGTGACAGCACCACTTTAGTGGGTGTATTAACCCATTAGAAGCAAGTTGTCTTAACTTGGTTATTAAAAACTTTGAGGAAAAAGGATTATCTGTCTACAGCTGTTATGTCTTCCATATCAATTAGCACGCTATTATCTGGCTTTTAACCAATTGAATCATAAAGATCAGAATCATATATACTTGGAGATTAGAATAGTCATTGGGTACACTAATACAATAAACGTGGGGTCTTTGAACACTAAAGCTGTCTTTTACAAATCTTTCAGGGATGTTAAATTAGAAGATACCTACTTTGACAGAGATGTGGAAAAGGCATTTATGAAGGCTAGTTCTGACCTCTTTAATCAGAAAACGAAGGCATCTTTGCTCGTATCCAATCAGAATGGGAACATGTACACGTCCTCCGTGTATGGCTCCCTCGCCTCTCTTCTGGCCCAGTGAGTATCGCTTCCCGCTCTACCTCCCGTCATTCGGGTGCCAGGTCACGGAAACTGTACCTCCAGGCTCTCTAGCCTCTTGTCCATTGACTTAAAGAATATAGCCTAACCGGTGTGGCTCAGTGGATAGAGCATTGGCCTGTGGACGGAAGGGTCCCAGGTTCGATTCCGGTCAAGGGCATATACCTTGGTTGTGGGCGCATCCTCAGTGGCGGGGGTGCTGGAGGCAGCTGATTAATGTTTCTCTCTCATCGATGTTTTTAACTCTCCCTCTGCCTTCTCTGTAAAAAATTAATAAAATATATTTTTTAAATTAAAAAAAAAAGAATAAATGGGGTGAGGCTACCATTATTCCATAGTATTTCATGTCAAACTGGCTTTTCTTAAAAAACATATTTTTATTGATTTTAGAGAGAACATGATGAGAGAGAATCATGGATTGGCTGCCTCCTACAAGCCCCCACATTGGGGATCAGGCCTACAACCCGGGTATATGCCCTGATTGGAATCAAACCATGACCTCCTGGTTCATAGGTCAACACTCAACCACTGAGCCACACCGGCCGGACACACTGGCTTTTCAGGCTCCTGTTCTCTGGTTTTATTATTCCTGACCTGCAGTTGAACCAGAAATGCCCGGTTGCCAAGGTGACTTATTTTATGGTAAAATAACTTTTCATAAGCCCCCTCCCCAAGAGATGAACAGCTCGGTTCCGTCAGCTTGCTGTCCGGCCAAGCTTCAGGTTAGGTCCCTCGGGCTACAGGACGAGTTTCTAGTCCAGCTCAGAGCTTCCTGCACACAATCGTGTCACAACAGTTACGCTTCCTGCTCCTCCTCCCTGCACAGGTACACGCCTCAGCAGCTGGCCGGGAAGAGGATCGGCGTGTTCTCCTACGGCTCTGGCTTGGCTGCCACCCTCTACTCCCTCAAAGTTACCCAAGATGCCACCCCAGGTAAACACCAAGTCTTCAGCAAGAACGGGCGGGAGCCTGTTCTGGGCAGGTGGTTCAGCAGCTTCTCGAGCATTCTCGGTCTGTCCCGCAGGGCGTTGTGCATTTCAGTGTCAGTACCTGTTCCCACGCTGCTGGGTTTAACTCCCATCTAAGAATCTGCCTTGCCCTGACCTGTTTGGCTCAGTGGTAGACAGTCGACCTACGGACTAAAGGGTCCCGGGTTCAATTCCGGTCAAGGGCATGTACCTTGGTTGCAGGCACATCCCCAGTATGGGTTGTGCAAGAGGCAACTGATGGATGTTTCTCTCTCATCGATGTTTCTAACACTCTGTGCCTCTCCCTTCCTCTCTGTAAAAAATCAATTAAATATATTTTTAAAAGAAAGGAATCTGCCTTACCTGGGTGAAGGGCAGCTCTGTCTGCCTGAGGATATCTTCTCTCCACCCTTCCAAATCAGGAAAAATGCCAGTTTAAACTATTTCATGGTGGAGTGTTTTGGTTTTTCCTTTTTTGGCAAGTAACTTTACCTTTCATCTCGTGTTCTCAACATGTAGTCAGGGGAAAGGAAGCATATCTACTTTTAAGGCAGGCAGCTTTTTGAGTGTTTAATGATTGAGTCTGATCACATGAGTGAATAACAAATCATTTCTTACTGTTCGCTAATCTTTAAGTTGTCTAGTTTTCCTAACTTATGGTCTTGGCTATATTTAAGGAAATTTCTGTGCCTTCTCTGTGGTAGAAGGAGCAAAAACAGAAATCGGGATGGTAGACTCGGCATTACTTTACAAACTGCCTCTGTACAAGTTATTTATAGTCTCAACCTCACCTGTTTAAAAACTCGTGCGCTGGCTGACACTGAACAGGTGTCTAGTCAGAGGTTACAGAGGCTGTGTCAGATAGATACCGTCTTGTCTTTCAATATGTATACACTAGAAGCCCGGTGCATGAATTCATGCACCAGTAGGGTCCCTCGGCCTGGCCTGTGGGATCAGGTCGAAACCAGCTGTCTGACATCCCCTGAGGGGTTCCAGATTGCAAGAGGGTGCAGGTCTAGGGCCCGGGAGGGACTTGGGATGTTGGCCAGCCAGGGAGGGACCGCAGGAAGGCTCCAGGGCTTGTCTGCCTGTCTTCGCTCAGTCCTGATCGGCCGGAACCCAGCAGCAAGTTAACATACTAGTCAGAGCGTCTGTCCTCTGGTGGTCAGTGCACATCCTAGTGACTGGTCGACTGTCTGCCCCCTGGTGGTCAGTGCATGTCATAGCGAGTGGTTGAGTATCCTTAGCATATCATTAGCATATTGAGCTTTGATTCGTTGAACGGCTGACCAGACAACCAGACACTTAGCATATTAGGCTTTTATTATATAGGATGGTTTTTTAGAATTGCTTTTTAGAAGAGAGAAAGAGCAACATTGATGTGAGAAACTGCTCAGTTGCCTCCTGTATGCACACCAACCACAACCTGGGTCTGTGCCCTGACCAGGATTCAAACCCATGACCCTTTGGTGTACAGGATGACGCTTCAACCAATTGAGCCACACCAGCTGGGGCGAGAAATACCATCTTATCTTTTAACTAAATGATAGCCAGTGTAGTTATAACAGAAGTGAAAGTGTGGGTTTTTTTAACATTTGGCAACATTCTGTTTAGGCTTTTGGGCATGCTATTTTTAGTCTTATAATGTTGGAATTCTTTACTATTTTAGGTTCTGCTCTTGATAAAATAACAGCAAGTCTATGTGACCTTAAATCGAGGCTCGACTCAAGAACGTGTGTAGCACCAGCTGCTTTTGCAGAAAGCATGAAGCTCAGAGAGGACACCCATCACCTGGGTAAAATGTTCTGTTAATATACACACGTATACACCTCAAAGCCTGTAACAACATGAAACATACCACATAAAGATAAGGTTATCCACAGATCTAGAATACAAACTTGATGTTAGCAAAAATAGTAGGAAAATAGGCACATCTTCAGTTTACCAGGTAAATTGTGTGTCATAACTAATTGTTCACATTCTCCACCTTTCCTTCAGGCAACTACATTCCCCAGAGTTCCATAGATTCCCTCTTTGGAGGAACATGGTACCTGGTTCGAGTGGATGAAAAGCACAGGAGAACTTATGCCCGGAGACCCCCTCCAAATGCCGACACTTTGGTTGAAGGCGTAGGACTTGTGCATTCAAACACAGCCGCTGAGGTACGGGGAGCGTGTGGTGTTTGGTGGGGGGACATTTCTATCCCCAGATTGCCGGGTTTGAGGGACCTATCTGAGGCTTAGCAGCTTAGGGACTATCAGAAAGCAGGGAGATTCAAAGCAGACTTGGGGCCTGGGTTCCAGCTGTGCCCTTTCCCAGTTTTATAAAGTCCTTGCACTAAATGGTTAGCATTTTCAAGTGTTAATAACACCAGAATGGAAGGGAAGACTGGTCTAGAGAGAGAGAGGCTCATTTGTGTCACATTTGGGAGAGAACATAGGAATAGGGTGTTTCGCCCTCACTTCTCTTCTCTCGGGCCGTTGACAAAGCGGTCTCCAGAGTTGCCAGGAGGTGGCAGTAACAGCTGTGCTTTGAATGCCTCCTGTGCTCGGCATTTTATTTTTAGTTTTATTTTCCCATTTAATCCTTATCGAAATGGCCTTTTGGCTAGTGATATACTATGCCCATTTTAGAGATGCGGCTGCAAGAAGTTAAATGGCTTGACCAGGATCATGGCCGGATGTCAAACTGATGACTTTATAACCTTGAAGTTATTTATTATCTCTCAGCACGGATTCGGTGAACACAGTCTTGCTTCTTGTTATTATACAAATTAGGTAGCAGCCGAGACCGGTTTGGCTCAGTGGATAGAGCGTCGGCTTGCGGACTGAAAGGTCCCAGGTTCGATTCCAGCTGGGGGCATGTACTTTGCTTGCGGGCACATCTCCACTGTGGGGCGTGCAGGAGGCGGCTGGTCGATGTCTCTCTCTCATCGATGTTTCTGACTTTCTATCCCTCTCCCTTCCTCTCTGTAAAGAGTCAATTAAAAAAAAAAAATTAGGTAGCAGATCAGCCATCCGGCATTTGGGTTGTGAATGCGTATGTAACAAGTACAGGCCTCGCTGGTGGGTCTCTGGCCTTCCCCTCTCTTGCTGGGTTGATACTTGTAGAAGTTCACCGGAAGGTAAAGAATGATATATAATTCCCGCTGTGAACAGTTATATAGAACATATCCAGCATACACCTCCCAGGTTGCGTTCTGCTTTTCCATTGGATCTTGCATTGAGCTGTAGGATGCGCATGGTGTGGGGTGACTCAAAGCCACTGTGACCTGAGGCAGCTTCTCCCATTGATTTCCAGCACATTCCAAGTCCTGCGAAGAAAGTGCCCCGGCTCCCGGGGACGGCGGCAGAGCCGGAAGCAGCTCTCATCAGCAACGGGGAGCACTGAGACCTGCCGGGCCGCGCGGGGGAGGACCCATTCGGGCCGGGCGGGGTGGGTGTATAGGGGGACGGTTGGGAATGGGATGTCTGGGACGATATTAAAGGATTACATGTTGCTTCAAATTTCGTGACTGACATGGAGCCTGGAGAACGATCGTGTTCTTGGGGAAGGAAGTCTCTGCTCAGTTTGCTCATTCGCTGCCTGTCGAGGCTAGCCAGTGCGGACTGTGCTCCATGATGTTAAGGGCTCTGCACAACCTCAGGCCTCTCCGGCCATCCGTATGCATGACGCTTCGTTTTTAAATGCGGTTTGATGAGTCTTTTTTTTTTTGTTCCTGGCAGAAAGGAGCAGAGGTACTGGTCTTCGATTTTAATTTTTTTTTGAATGTGTAAGACTTTTATACTTTGAACAAACAAGGATTATTACCGAAAGTACCTGTGGTTTTTGATAAAAAGTTTCCAGTTTAAGGAGTGTGCTCTTACATGTGATATACACAAACCCTGTTTGAAAATGGTAAAACAACAAAAACACACAACATGATGTTTTTTTAAACTTTGTACATTCTGGAGAGGAGAGTTAGGATGGTAACTGGTTCTTGGGAACCGGACTGTGGCTTTAAATGCAGGCAGCAGTGGCGAGTGATTGCAGAGGCCCTGAGCGGAGAGATGACCCTGAGCGTGTTTCTGCTCTGAGCGTGGCCCTAGTCTGCCCTGAATCCGTTCATGCTGGACGAGGCAGAACAACACCGAGGAACTTGTGTATTCCTCATACACAAGCTTGTTGCTGCAGTCCTTCTTTGTACCTTACTCTGAAGGATAAATAAAACATTTTTCTGGCTGCCTTGTCAAAATTTTTGAAAGGAAGGATGGGGGTCAGGCGCTAGTGACTCTGATGCGTCAGTGTTATAAATGCAACTGAAAGATTGACAACCTAACTTCACAGTGTAAGTCTTCTTCTTTTTCTTTTTTTTTTTTTAATCTGTTTAATGGAAATAAAAAGGTAAAACCCAAGTTTTTACATAGTTTGATCAGCCAAAATGAGGATTCCACTTAGATCTGGAAGGAGGATCTATAAAGCATCTTCTCAGACTTCCACCTTAAGAAAACCATCACAAGGTCTGAATAAGACTGGCTAGACAGTTCTGTTAGGTATTTTTGGTGCTGAACTATGACATGAGCCTTATAGACTGTAAAATAGAGCTAGTTGGAACTAATGTACAGAATTCAATTTTTAAAACTTTATTTGCTGTTAAATTCTGTGAAGCCTCAGTTATCGAAAATAAACGTACACAGATATGAAATGTAATGTTTCAAACTGCAAGGTAATATGTAATGTAGTGTTTGTAAAATACTCTTGTCTAATATGAACTAGTGGTACTTTGTACAGTCATACTTTGTTAAAATGACTTCATTTTAACATCCAGATTAATAATGGGAGTTCAGATTGAAAGATCGATGGGAAAGTGGTGCATGCAATACTTTCACAAGTATTGGGAGTTCGGTATGTCTGGAAAAGAGTAACTTTTAGTGTCAGAGAAAGGGTTGTCTCAGGTCCATTGCCAGCAATGGGCAGGCCCAGTAATACTGGCACAGAATTAACTGTACACCTTATTGACAGTGAGGTGAATAACTTTGAATAAAGTTTTCAAGAAATACAGCAGATATTTGCGTCTTCTTTTTCTCTGCTAACATTTAGGCAAGAAATCATTTGATAATCTATCTTTAAATATGGGCTCTCCTGTTATTTAAATTTATTCATTCACCAATTCATTGATTATTAAACATTCTAACATGTCACAAGTCAGAAATAAAATTTACAAGATAGATGGTCTTGCCTTCAAGAAACTGTCCATCTAGTGTGGAGAGATTCATACTGATAATTTATTATTACACTTTAGACAAAGAAAGGAAGTCCCAAATTGGGTGATAAGCATATATGAAGTTTGCTATAAACTTTATTTTAATAGGTTTTTTTATTGATTTCGGAGAGAGGAAGGGAGAAAGAGAGACATCCATGATGAGAGAATCTTTGATGGGCTGCTTCCTGCGCGTCCCCTATTGGGAATAGAGCCTGCAAACTGGGCACGTGCTCTGATAGAAATCAAACCCTGACCTCCTGGTTCATGGGTCGATGCCCAACCACTCACCCACACCGACCGGGCTTGCTATCAGTTTTTGTATAGAGAGTCACTTTGTGTTCCTGGGAACAACTTAAGTATAGAGTTGGCAATAAAGGATTCAGACTAAGTTCTATAGCCCAGCGACAGCTGCCAGCCCGAGGGTCACGTGGACATGTCCCTGGTGCTGCCAGGGTTTACAGGGCACTTCGGCATTGGCAGTAATTGGACTAGGTAATTTGAGTTCTATCAATGCTTGGATTGTATGAATTAGGGAGGACACCTAATTTCCTGGTACTGATTAGCTCATTTTATCATGTCAGGTCTGGATTCAATTACTTAGTAATAATTTCATTTCTCTCCTGTCCCTCTGGGTCATTCAGAGGAAGGCCAGTGTCCTCTAAGGTCATGTTTGCCAATTCTAGAACCCTAGGGAATATGGCTTTAAGAGTCCTTACCCTTCTGAAATGAATTCATGTACTTTTCCCCTCACCTCCTGGGTTTTTTTGTTTTGTTTTGTTTTTAAATATATGTCTTTATTGATTTCAGAGAGGGAGAAGAAGAGAGAGATAGAAACATCAATGATGAGAATCATTGATCAGCTGCCTCCTGCATATCCCCTACTGGGGATCGAACCTGAAACCCAGGCATGTGCCTTTGGCCAGAATCGAACCTGGGACCCTTCAGTCTACAGGCTGACGCTCTACCTACAGAGCCAAGCCAGCTAGGGCAGTTTTTGTTTATTTTTATGAACAATGACTGGTAAGTCTAAGATTTTAAACAATAGAAGAAACTCGAATAGATGCAAACAACACTTTGGTCCTCTGGTGACTTAGTTGAAGTAATATCTCTTGTCCTGTTTGAAATTGCCTAAGAAACAAGAAAGGAAATCAACAGAACAAGGAATGTAACATGATCTTTTAAAAAATATATATTTTTATTGATTTCAGAGACGAAGAGAGAGAGAAACACCAATGATGAGAGAGAATCATTGATCGGTTGCCTCCTGCACGCCTGGTGATCAAGCCCACACCTGGGCAAGTGCCCTGACTGGGAATTGAACCCTGACCTATTGGTTCATAGGTCGATGCTCAACCACAGAGCCATGCCGGCCGGATGTAACGTGATCTTTAAGGAGCTTAGAGCTCTGTAATCTTGACACAAACAGGAATACTTGCTTTAAAATTTCTAGCAACTGCTCTTCATTGAACATAGCTTCCTCATTTTATTCCCTCTGATTGGTGGTGGGAGAAAATAGTTGACCTGTGATCCGACTTCCCTGCAAATTGTAAAGGCGGTAATTTGATGTGGGAAACTATGAATCAGGAAGTTTCTAGATCATCACGGTTCTAGCTTACAAAAAATGCATTTGTATTTAAATGTTTACAAGTAAAAAAACAAGGAAATCTTACTTGTCTTATTCCATCCTCGTGTAGGCAATAGTAGTAAGAGTTATTGCATTAGTTTTGCAAAAGCTCCCATCCCCCCTTAGCAAAGTCTTGTTGGTCTTTGGGGTCCAGCTCAAGCGGAGAGTGGCCTGGACCACCTTACTTGGTAGAGAGCACTTTCACCCCAGTGCATCACGTTCCTCGCTCAGGCTGGCAAACTCCCACGGGATCTGGTCCCTGCCAGCACCACACTCCGTCCCACACTCATCCTGCCTTTTCTCCATCCCTCCAACATGCCAAGGCACTCCAGCCTCCGAGCCTGTGAGCTATGCATCCGAAACCTTGGGCCCCACTCAGACCTCTGCCCTGTGGTCGTAACCGGGGTCTCAGAGAATGTGAGAGCACCTCCCTGTGGATTCCTGCTGCTACTCCCCTCTTTGGCCTCACTGCGATGTGGGATCCCCAAGAACTCACTTGGGCTGAGACCGGTTTGGCTCAGTGGATAGAGCGTCGGTCTGCGGACTGAAAGGTCCCAGGTTCGATTCCGGTCACGGGCATGTACCTTGGTTATGGGCACATCCCAAGTAGGGGGCGTGCAGGAGGCGGCTGATAGATGTATCTCTCTCATCGATGTTTCTAACTATCCCTCTTCCTTCCTCCCTGTAAAAAAAATCAATAAAATATATTAAAAAAAAAACTCACTTGGTACACACAATTTCACATCCCGGAAGTGTAGAGGGGTTGTGATCCCCTGGGGTCACTTGCTGGGGACCAGTGGTGGACGCTGGTGAGTGGATAAATGCTTTTGCCTTCCATCCCCTGGCAGACAGTTCTGGGCAGTGATCAGATCCTGCAGAATCAACGACCAGTGTCCTGTGGCTGATCCAGCCATACATCTCACGCTGGCTTTCCTTTTCATTGTTGTCCTGTGTATCCTGCACCCTGGGATCATTTTCCCAATAAATGACCTGCCTACCAGCTCTGTCTCAGGCTCTGCTGTTTTGGAGAACTCAGGCTGAGACAGTTGACCTCTTCTTTGTCTATTTCTGGCTCGCTGTCTCCCCAGGAGAATGTGAGCCCCAGGAAGGCATGGGATGGTTTGTTTGTTTGCTACTGGCTCTGAGGGACCCAGAGTTAGGTCCCCATACGGTGGAATACCATTAGCTGGCTGACCAGCTGACCTGTGGCTGATGCCTCTCTCCATCCCGCAGCCCTCAATGACTCAGAGACTGGAGGAGCACCCATCACGCGGTGTGGGTTTTCCTTTCCGGCCTCCACCTCATCACATGCTGCTCCAGTTGATGGGAATCCAGCCCTTGTGACCATGGGTACCGGGATAGTCATAGAATGGACCCTCGGGATGGGAGGTTGGAGCTGGTTTACTCATCAACCATGCAGACCATCCCATTGGGGTGTGCGGTGTGCAGTGATGGCCTTACCCCCAAACGATGACCATCTCTGGCCCCGGAGACTGTTCCCCTGCGTGCTGAAAGCATGTTAAGGGGAAGGACTGGGCTGCAGTCTGGGGGCCCTGGGGGGATGGGCAGTCAGGGAGATGCACGGTGCTGGCTTGGAGGACGGAGGAAGGAAACCACCAGAGAGGGGAACGTGGGAGCCTCCAGAAGCAGGAAAAGGCCACGAAATGGGTTCACCCTGGAGCCCCCAGAAAGCCAAGACCTAACACATTTCAGCGCAACGAGGCTCATGCTGGGCTTCCTCCCACAGAACCGTCCAGATGTAAATCTGTGTTGTTTCTTGCCACCGAAACACCATGGCATCGGTGGAACCTAAGGCATTGCTGGTGGGCAGGGTGCAGTGCCCTGCCGGCAGGGGCAGCAGGTGACTGTCACTACAGGGGGGGGGGGGGCCAGAGCCGGGTCCTGGAGCACCTGTGGTGTGTGAACAGCCCAGGGCCATGAGAAAGGCTGGGTTTGGCAGCTCTCGTTAACTGCTTTGGAAGCCGGGGAAAAACTAAACAACATGCTAAGTCAGCCAAGCATCACGTCTACTGAGACAGTCTGAGGGCCTTGGGCAGCAGCCGAGGAAAATCACCTGTGAGGGAGGCCCAGGCCTGTGGGGGAGGGTGGCTGAGGGGCACAGGAGATGCTGGACCCCTCTCCTTTATCAAAGTCAGGGCCTCGAGAGGAAGAGTGGGAGACAAGGCTCGAAGTCACGAAAGAGAGGATGAGCCTGAAAATGTTGAAAACCGGCTCCCCTCTGTGGGACTTGCTTGTCTGAAGACCCCGCTGAGGTCCACTGTGGGAAACTTGTTGTGCTTGACAGCCATTTTGTAGTAAGCTCCAGCCACGTTAGCATTAACCTCGGGCTAGGTTTCTATTACCCCAAACCCTCTCTCTTTCCCGTAAGCCAGGTGTTTCGCCTTAAGGGCTAGGCCTTATTCCTCCTTCTCCCTATAAATACCCCGAACTCCTGCTGAATAAACGAGACTTGATCAGAACTTTGTCTTGTCTCCATTCCTTGTGTCTCTTCCCCTTTCATCCCCACTCCCCCTCTAGGATCCTCGTTGACTTAACCTGAGGGTTGGGACAGTCCACGGGGGCAGATGCCTGCCTGCAAGAGGCTGCTGGACCTCGTGGGGATGCTCTTCCAAGGCCTTTGTTTCCCCCAAACGGAGAGCTGGGGGGGTCTGCTCGCATCCAGCGCAGAGAACTGCATCTCTGGTGGAGGAAATGGCTTAGACACCAACGGAGCTGCGGAAGCTGGCGAGGTGCCCTGTCAGGAGCCCTGGGGAAGGAGGGCAAGTGCCCTGACCGGGAATTGAACCCTGACCTATTGGTTCATAGGTCGGTGCTCAGCCACTGAGCCATACCGGCCGGGTGTAATACGATCTTTAAGTCATTTAGAGCTATATAATCTTGGCACAAAAGGAATACTTTTTAAAATATATACATATATGTATATATATGTATATATATATATATTATATTATATTATATTATATTATATTATATTATATTATATTATATTATATTATATTGATTTTTTACAGAGCGGAAGGGAGAGGGAAGAGAGTTAGAAACATCAATGAGAGAGAAATATCCATCAGCCGCCTCTTGCACGCCCCCTACTGGGGATGTGCCCACAACCAAGGCACATGCCCTTGGCCGGAATGGAACCTTGGACCCTTCAGTCTGCAGGCCGACGCTCTATCCACTGAGCCACACCGGTTTTGGCTAGGAATGCTTTTTTTTAAAGGAGAGGGGGAGGATCCTGAGGGGATGGGGCCAGGGGTGGAGGTGGAGGGACAAACAGGAGGCAGGATAAAGGACGTTTTATCCTCAGGGGCGCATTTCACGGTGACTTGGAGCGAAGGGCGTCTGAGCTGTCCGTATGTCCTGCGGGGTTGGCCACGAGCCTGGCTCCCGGTGACTGAGGCGCACACAGCGGCGCTGCCGGGGCCTGGTGCTCAGGGCAGCAACACGAAGTCCCAGGAGGTGTGAAGGTCAGAATGGATTCCTTACGTGAGACGGAAGATCCACCTGTTTCCAGGAGCGCGTTCCCTTCACTGAGGCCACGGGCACGCGCAGCACCTGCTCGAACGGCAGGGACAGATGGGGAAACGCTGGTGGAGCCGGCCACTCCTTTGCAAACGGGACGGTGGGGTTCTAGCAGGGCCGAGGCCACGTGGTATGCTATGAATGTCAGGCGAGGTGGACATTACCGAATGGACGTAAGCTGGAGTGGGAATCAGGGGTCTTGCCCGGAGGGGGCTTGTGACAGTGGCTTCCAGATCACCGAGTTCTGAGTGGCAGCTGGCTGGAGTGTTGGCTACTTGACATGCATAACCAAAAAGAGGGAGAAATGAGCCAAAACCGGTTTGGCTCAGTGGATAGAGCATCAGCCTGCAGACTGAAAGGTCCCAGGTTCGATTCTGGTCCAGGGCATGTATCCTGGTTGCAGGCACATCCCCAGTAGGGGGCGTGCAGGAGGCGGCTGATCAATGTGTCGCTCTCATCAATGTTTCTCTCTATCCCTCTCCCTTCCTCTCTGTAAAAAAATCAATAAAATATATTTTTTTAAAGAGAGAGAGAGAGAGAAAGAAATGAGGCAAGTCGGGGAGCAGAGCCTGGGGTAGCCCATCACAGTGAGAAAACATGGCCCAGGTGTAAGTTGATTGACAGGTCCCGAGCAGTGGGAGAGGCCAAGTCTCTCTGCTGCCATACGTGTTGGCAACATATACACCCAGAATTTTCGAGGGCTGTTGGATAAACGTCTATACTGAACGAGACCAGGGAATGGAGGGTCAAAAACAGTCCCAGCCAAAACCGGTTTGGCTCAGTTGATAGAGAGCCTCGGCCTGTGAACTGAAAGGTCCCAGGTTCGATTCCGGGCAAGGCATGTATCTTGGTTGCAGGCACATCCCCAGTCAGGGGTCGGGGTGTATGTGTGTGATTGATGTTTCTAGCTCTCTCTCCCTCTCCCTTCCTCTCTGTAAAAAAATCAATAAAAAATATTTAAAAAACAAACAAAAAATCAGTTCACGCTTCTCTGGGATGTACCTCGATTGTCATTTACTCCATTGCCCCAGGTGGTGACCAGTCTCCTGCTCTGTGTCACTAGAGTCTGAAGGACCTTGACATTCTCCCGAACTTCATGCCTGCCCACTGCACCAAGGTGGCTCTAGCATCTGACAGTGGCAGGTAGAGAACCAAGATGGTGGTGTAGGCAAGCGCCGGTACTCGCTGCCTCCCACAACCACATCGAAATCACTACTAAGATACGGACCCACCAGCACTCAGAACCACCTGAAAGTGGCTGCGTGAAAGCCCTGCCACTAGAGGAGTAAAGAAGAAAGTGCTGGAGAGGAGGAGGCACGGAATGGGCTGGCCCACAAGCAAATGTGCTGTTATTTTAATGGGGAGGGAGGTTGTCCCTGTCCCTGTGGAGGCTGCCCGTGAGGAGAAAGGGGTCCCAGCCTCACACCAGCACCCCCAGCCCAGGGTTCCAGAGCTGGGAAGAGAAGGCCCCAAACTATGGGCTGTGAAAACCAGCAGGGCTGTGGCTGAGAGAGGGAGACTGCCGGAGACCCTTTAACGGGCCAGCACACAAACTTACTCAGACTCACAGCACCGGGAGGCTTCGGGGACCCACATGTGGGGAGGAACTGGATTGTCTGGCATGGGACAGCTTTCTCCCAGATGGGTGTTTGTAGGGGTCATTGTTCCCTCATTGCTGGCACCTCCCCTGGCGCAGGGCTGACTGGCAGGCACTGAGTCTCCATCAGCCTGGAGCACCCTGCTTTGCCCTGGGGATTCCGAGACCCCACCCCATCCCATTGGCAGTCCCGCCCAAGCTGTTTGCACAGCTTTTTCCATATGAACGGCCAGTCCTGGCTCAGGCTTCAGACTTTGCTAAAATCTCTTAAACAAGCTGCAGCTGGAGCAGCCCTGCCTCACACCAATCAATCAAAGGCCCAAGACCCGGCACTGGGCTGCCTTGCTTCCCAGCTGGGCCTCGTCTGGGCGCCTCCAACCCCAATACAATTACAGTGGTACCTCGAGATATGAGTTTAATTTGTTCCGTAACCTTGAGGCATGGGAAACTATGAGACGCTCGAGTCGCGGTAAACTGGTGGGTCATGTGCAGCCGGCCGATCCTCACGACGACTCCTATCTCAAATGTTGCTCGTATTTCAAAGCAAAAATCGCTCGCTCGACGGCTCGTATCTCAAAAAATCTCGTATGTTAGGGCGCTCGTATCTCGAGGTACCACTGTAGCAAGTAGCCGTCTGAAGATCCCTCTGTAGCTCCCGCCAGGTGGCCCCAGGCAGTGGCTGACTTTGCACCTCCCTGGAGGCCACAGAACCCAGCACACCCGGTGGACAGCTTCAGGCCACACCCACAAGCAACACACTCAAGGGGCAGACTCAGTGAGCACCAGAGCCCCAAGTCCTGCTCCCTCGGGGTGTCTCCTGCCCAGCAGCTCTTCCACTGTAGACAAAGCTGGAGTTTGGGAACCAGAGGAGACTGTACAACCAGCCAGAATCTGAGCTCATGCACATCTTTTGGCGGGAAAGAATGCATACCTTAAATTTAAATTTATTCAGAAATTATAAAAAACGTCCCCACCGAGTTGACCGTGAAAAAATGTAAAAGCAGCCACAATGACCTCGGTTAACGACCACGAGTCTAAACACAGCTTATAAAATGGAGCACAACTTGGAGGTGTGTCTGATGCCTCTGTAGACACGGGACCCTTTCTTTAAGTCCCGATCTTTAGGGTCCGGCAGTATCATGACCGGGACGCTCTCCAGCGCCTTCCTCCTTTGGACCCGATGCAGCACGATGCGGTAGACCCCCGTGATGGAGCTGCGGGCGTCTCGCCCGTGGTTGTTCCGGATATGCTCTTCCGTGATTCCCAAACGTTCCAACGTGCTTCTGACCTCGTTCTCTTCCTCTCGGAGGGCGCTGGTGTCGGACAAATGTCTGGGGTCCAGCTGGAAAGGTTCCAGAGGGGTCGGGTACGGCACCCCTTGCATCCATTCGTGGTTCATGATGGAATCGATGCCGTACCGCTCCGAGGGTGTGGGCTGGAGGACTCCCCGGATGAGGCGGAGGCAGGGCTCGGACATGTGGGGAGGCACGTGGTACGCACCTTCGAGGATGCTCTTCTTCAGCTTGGCCACGGTCTCTGCCCGGAATGGCATGGTGCCGGTCACCATGAAGTAGAGGAGCACCCCCAAGGCCCAGATGTCCACGTACACGCCCACGTAGTGCTCGTCTCGGAAGAGTTCGGGGGCGGCGTAGGGAGGGGACCCGCAGAACGTGTTCAGCATCTCCCCTTTCCTGCTCACGGTGCTGAACCCGAAATCACCCACCTTCACGCAGGTGCTGCTGGTGTAGAACACGTTCTCCGCTTTCAGGTCTCTGTGGATGATCTGGTTTTCGTGCTGTGGGGATAGACAGAGGGGAGAAGGGTCATTTCCCGAGAGAAATGCCAGCAGGAAACAGGCATCTGGAGGGCTGAGACAGGGGGCGTGACGTCACACCGGAAATCCAGTGGAGGTTAATCCTGTCAGCAAACCTGGGGAGCTGCCCATCACCTTTAGCCAAACGACACCCACAGGCCCAGAGAGAGGAAAGGCTTCATTTTCCTGTGGGATGAGGTTGGAGTCTGCCCCCGACGTGTGAACTGGGGAATCAGAGTCGGAAATAAGACCCAGATCTTACAGAACGACTGTTGTGGAACACGGCGAGACAACAGACCTTTGTTTTGAGGTCACAGATGGGTGTTTCTGGCTGAGCAATCCCTTGACTAGGGTCAAACCCAACAAGGCCTGGCGCCCGCCCAGCTGGCCCCCCACACTCCACTCCTCCAGGCGGCGCCTCCAGCGCACAGAAGGCAGGAGAAGGGAGGAGGTTCCAGCGACAGGTGCGCTGTGGGTTGGGCCAGGCCCCACCCCCACCCTAGCGTTCTGAATCCAGACCACCTTCCCCGGCTCAGTGCCCATGACTCCTGGGATGTCTTTCCTATTCCTCTCGCTGCTGGGTCTCCTGGGTAAGACTCCAGGCTTTGGAGCCTGACAGTGTGGCTGTAGGTTCAACCATACCAGCTGTGCCAGTTCTCTGCCTTAAAATGGGATATGGAGGGGCACCTCCTGGGGCGTCGGGAGAACAGTAAATGCTGCTGTGTCTGTCCCGCCCAGCAGGGTGCTGGCACCGAGGAAATACCCGCCGTGAAATTTGGAACCGTGTCTGTGATTCAGCCTCTGGAGACCAGAGGGCCGGGAGCAGCGTCAGGACTCTGAGCTCCGGAGGACTCGGTCTGCACCCTCTGCGGCTGGGTCTGCTGATTTCTTCTCCCGGGAGGACATGGAAGACTGCTCTCTCCCAGCTGCCCTGTGTGTGATGTGTCCAGCTTATTTCTGGGCCCGGGAAGGGTCACTACAGCAGAGGCCACTGAATGACAGGCTCAAGTGCCCGCCGCCACTGTGACCAGCCTCTTGTCTCCGGCTCACTCCTTCCTCCCCCATTCCTCCTGCCTGCTCTCTTAGGTCCCCAGCTCACTAATTTGCTGCTGGTCATTTGGCCAGGAGGTCACTGACCCCACAACATCCAGGCAAAGGAGTGAACTAGAAACAGCCTCTGAACTAAGACCCAGACAAGTGTCTGCTTTCTGCCTATCGGACTGACTGAGGCCTGGGTAAAGAGGCAGCCAAACGCCTGCACTAAAGTTGTGAAGGTGGTGGTTGGGTCTGTAGTAGCTCCTCCCGCGCCCAGCAATTCAGCCAGCGCCACAAAGGGCACCGAAGCACAGCCTGCAAAGATCTAGCCCAGCCGAGACCAGTTTGGATAGAGCGTCGGCCTGCGGACTGAAAGGTCCCAGGTTCGATTCCAGTCAGGGGCATGTTCCTTAATTGCGGGCACTATTCCAGTAGGGGGCGTGCAGGAGGCGGCTGATCGATTTCTCTCTCTCATCAATGTTTCTGACTTTCTATCCCTCTCCCTTCCTCTCTGTAAAAAATCAATTAAAAAAAAAAAAAGATCTAGCCCAGCAGGCATGGCTCAGTGGTTGAGCGTAGACCTATGAACCAGGAGGTCAAGGTTCAATTCCTGGTTGGGGCACATCCCCAGGTTTTGGGCTTGATCTCCAGTAGGGGGCGTGCAAGAAGCAGCCAGTCAGTGATTCTCTCTCATCATTGATGTTTTTCTTTCTCTGTCTTCCTTTCTGAAATCAACAAAAAACATATATATTTAAAAAATATATCTGGGAAATGTGCTTTAGGAGTCCAGATGTAGCTAAAGAAAGAATAAAGGCCTAAAATAGCACACCATAAAGTCTGAGCACTGAGGCAGCAAGAGCTAGAGGAGTTCTCGGAAGTCGAGAAAGTGGGAGCTGCTGTGAGATGGAAGGGCGTTTCAGAGAGACAGGTCTGAGCTGGGTGGTGAAGGGAGGATGGGCTTTGGAATGTGAGACGGGTTGAAAGGGGAGAGGGCATCCTCAACATGGAGTAAGGAAGGCAAGGCCAGAAAGAGCAACGGACTAGCTTTCTGGCGACAGGAAGATGAGGTTGGCAAGATGGGGGTGACCAGAGTGGGTGAGTGTCATTGGGTTGCTCAGAGTGACTCCTGCTAACTTCCAGAACCCTGTAACTGGAGATCCCTGGGTGATGCTTCGGAGGCAAGGAGAATGAGCGCAGCCCGGCTCTGACAAGCAGAAAGGGGGCTACTGTCTGCCCATGAGACTGACACCCCATATATACAGTGGTACCTCAAGATACAAGTTTAATTCATTCCGTAACCTTGAGGCGTGGGAAACTATGAGACGCTCGAGTCGAGGTAAACTGGTGGGTCGTGTGCAGCCGGCCGATCCGTGCGATGACTCCTATCTCAAATGTTGCTCGTATTTCAAAGCAAAAATCGCTCGCTTGCTCGACAGCTTGTATCTCAAAAATCTCGTATGTTAGGGCACTCGTATCTCGAGGTACCACTGTAATGGTAACTAGAAGCCACACGCTCCCACGGCGGGTAGAACGAGAGCAAACCTCTCCTCCTTCGCCCACTCACCATGTGCTTCACAGCAGACACAATCTGGGAGAAGATGCACTTGCTTTCTGGCTCCGAGAGCTTCCCTTCGGTGCTAATTTTCCCGAAGAGCTCCCCGCCCCCCGCGTACTCCATCACCAAGTGGAGCTTGGACAGAGTCTCCACGACTTCGTACAGGCGGATGATGTTGGGGTGGTGCAGTTTCTCCATGCTGGAGATTTCCCGGGAGAGCAGCCGCTGGGTCTTCTGGTCTAGCTTGGTCTTGTCCAGGATTTTAATGGCCACCTTTTCTGGAAAAAAAAGAAAAGAAGGTGCCAGTGTTCACAGGCTCAGAGACATGTAGAACCAGCCCAGCTGCAGCGGCTCATCGGTTGAGCCTCGAGCTATGAACCAGGAGGTCATAGTTTGATTCCTGTCTGGTGGCGTTTTGGGCTTGATCCTAGATCGTGCAGGAGGCAGCCAATGAATGATTCTCTCTCACTATTGATGTTTCTATCTCTCTCTCCCTCTCTGTTTCTCTCTGAAATCAACATATTAAAAAAAAATTAAGGAAATTTAGAACCCAAAGGGACCTAGCTCAGGCCTTTATCTTATGAGACAGAGGTTAAATGGCTGTCCCCAAGCCCACAGAGCTCATTCCTCATCTTCCCTCACAGGGCCTGATGCCAACTCTTGCCTGCCAAGGAGTTGGTAGTTGATGACCTTTAGCCAGTTTCCTGGATGACATTGAAGTTCCTTTGCTTACACTCTGGTTTCTCTTCAGATCGTATAAATCTTTCGCCTTTTAAAGTTCCTTTGCTTAGCCAAGAAAGCCCCTCTGGATCAGACCCACCCACGTCCTCAGCATCACTATCCTTCATCCGTGTCCGCCTTCCTCACCTCCTGTCCACCATCCTCACCGCCTGTCCACCACCCTCACCTCCTGTCCACCATCCTCACCACCTGTCCACCATCCTCACCTCCTGTCCACCATCCTCCCCTCCTCTCC
>JAAGEH010002531.1:73866617-73900757 GCA_011751065.1 Lasiurus cinereus
CATACACCCCATTCCCCCAAAATCAGACCGTGTCTTCTATTAACATATCCCCGTTTCCCCCAAAATAAGACAGTGTCTTCTAGTAACATACACCCCATTCCCCCAAATCAGACCGTGTCTTCTATTAACATGCACCCCGCTCCCCCAAAATCAGACCGTGTCTTCTACTAACATACACCCCGTTCCCCCAAAATCAGTGTCTTCTATTAACATATACCCCGCTCCCCCAAAATCAGACCGTGTCTTCTATTAATATACACTCCGTTCCCCCAAAATAAGACAGTGTCTTCTATTAATATACACCTCGTTCCCCCAAAATAAGACAGTGTCTTCTATTAATATACACCCCGTTCCCCCAAAATAAGACAGTGTCTTCTATTAATGTTTGCTCCCGAAAAGGCGCTAGGTCTTATTTTCAGGGGATGTCTTGTTTTTCCATGAAGAAGAAGATGGTACACAGTTATTGTTGAACAAAAAAAGGAAACATATGACCTGTAGACAGTGCGGTAGTCGTTGTCATCACAAACCAGCTCCCTGAGGGGCCGCAGCGCAGCCGGAGCTGTTCAGGCAGGGCGAGGTCTCTTTACATCAGGAGTCAGACGCCTGACGGTAGCTTCGGGGGGCTTCTATTCCCGGGAGGCCTTATGATCGGGGAGGTCTTACTTTCGGGGGAATGTCTTATATGACAGCGAGAAGCAAAACTGGAAATGGGTCTTATTTTCGGGGGATGTCTTACTTTCGGGGAAACAGGGTAACAAAGGCCACGCACCTGGTTCAGGGCCGAGCCACGACGCCGCACTCTTTCCACCTCCTCCTCCTCCTCCTCCTCGGGGACCCGGTGTGCATGACGCCAGGGTCATCGTTACAAAAGCAACGTGCGGGGGAGAAAAGTAACCCAACTTCAAAATCCTTTCATGCAGAAATGTGGGAACCCAAAGTTCCTTTTTCCTTTTCTTCTTTTCCCTATTGGCCAACCATTGTTTTAAGTACTTTCACGAAGACGATTAAATCCTCAAAGTAGCCTTCCACGTTAGCTGCTCTCTCATCGCCGTTCCCACGGGGACAGGGGAGGAAACCGAGGCCCAGGAAGGGGTGTACTCGCTCAAGGTCACCCAGCAGCCCACTGCTGGGGCTGGGATTCAAACCCAGCCGGCTCCAGAGTCCGTCTTCCTCCGCTTTCCCGCCCTCTGCCGCCTCCCCCTCTGCTGGGGAAGGGCCGGGAACAGGAGGGGCAGGAACCAAACCTTGGACAGCTCCAGGGTCTGGCCCTCCGAGGGGCAAGAAACCAAGAGGACTTGGCACGATCCGTCCTTGGGGTGTGAGAGCGGCTGTCCACTCCCCTGGGATAAGATTCTCTGAGAGAGGCTTGTCTTTAAAGGGGGGTCCTCTCCTCAAGGGACAAGTTCTATACAAAGAGGAGTCATCAAAATAGTGCCTGCCATCCGTCTGTTTTCTCCCTTCAAGCAACCCAATATAGGATAAAACTGCATTCCTTTTCTATTTTAAAAATATATGTCTTTATTGATTTTCAAGAGGAAGGGAGGAGAAAGAGATAGAAACATCAACGATGAGAGGGAATCATGGATCGGCTGCCTCCTGCATGCCCCCCTACCCCAATGGGGATCAAGCCTGCAACCTGGGCATGTGCCCTTGGCCGGAATCGAACCTGGGACCCTTCAGTCCACAGGCCAATGCTCTGTCCACTGAGCCAAGCCGGCCAGGGCTAAAACTGCATTCTTAAACAATATACAGTGGTACCTCGAGATACGAGTTTAATTCGTTCCGTAACCTTGAGGCGTGGGAAACTATGAGACGCTCGAGTCGCGGTAAACTGGTGGGTCGTACAGCCGGCCGATCGGCGCGATGACTCCTATCTCAACTGTTGCTCGTATTTCAAAGCAAAAATCGCTCGCTCGACGGCTCGTATCTCAAAAATCTCGTATGTTAGGGCACTCGTATCTCGAGGTACACTGTAGTATGAAATGGCCGTTGAGTTCTATACTGCGATGACGCATGGGATAGGATGTCAGGAAATGGCCTAGAACTCAAGAACCTCAAACACCCAACCAGACGGAGGCCCTCCCATCGTCCCACGGACACCTGATGCTGGATTCTAGGGGCCCAAAGGCTCCCCCCAGAGACGATCACAGGAAAGGGAAACTTAAATCAGCATCGGAGGCAACTTCTCAAGTCCACTGGCCAGACTCGACTCCAGGAGCCCCCTGCACCCCCGTTTCTCTCAGAGCCATGCTGCTAGGACCTGCTGCTTTTCACATCAGAACCTTTTCCTTGGGGGTCCTGGGACCCACCGCCATGGAGGCCTGACTGCCCACCTAACTCCCCACAGTCGAAAAAAGGTGTTTTTCTCCTAGCAAGGGCCTTCAGCAATGGGCTGATCACATTGTTGTAGAATACAGAGGTTAAATTTGTTGTTGTGAATAATACGAGGAAACATTTTCACAAATGTATATATGTTAAGTGAAAGCAAAAGTAAAAACAAAAAACACGTTTTTCATTAGCTGGTAGAATCACAGGTGTTTAAATGATCTTAATAGTTTCTAGTGTTTTTGAATTTTTTTTTTACAATGGGTGTATGTCAGAAAAGTATTTTAATGTCAAAATTATTTTTCCAAAAGAATTAATGAAACTGTCAGATCTATTAGATAGGGAAGGTAGTTTCTTTTTTAAAAAAATATATTTTATTGATTTTTTTCACAGAGAGGAAAGGAGAAAGATAGAGAGCTAGAAACATCAGTGAGAGAGAAGCATCAATCAGCTGCCTCCTGCACGCCCCCCACTGGGGATGTGCCCACAACCAAAGTACGTGCCCTTGACCGGAATCAAACCTGGGACATTTAGTCCACAGGCCAACGCTCTATCCACTGAGCTAAACCGGTTTTGGCGGGAAGGTAGTTTCCTGGTTATCGGGGAGCCCACTGAAACACCGTAGTTACTAACCCTGCCCCCTGTGTTGGCAGGAAACACCCGGGGGGTTGCTGATGCAGGCGGCCTTGGTCTGTGCGCTGAGAAACAGGGGCAGTGTCAGCATCGCACCCTGACTCTCAGTTCTGCCGCTTGCTGTGTGACACCCTTTGGTTTCAAGACTCTGTTGACCTCAGTGTCCTCATCTCTCATCTGGGTGGTGGTGTGAGAATTGATGAGATCCTGTGATTCTTTCTGGCAAGTAAAAAACGAGCCGAGACCGGTTTGGTTCAGTGGATAGAGCATCGGCCTGTGAACTAAAAGGTCCCGGGTTCGATTCCGGTCGGGGGCATGTACCTTGCTTGCGGGCACAACTCCAGTACGGGGCGTGCAGGAGGCGGCTGATCGATGTCTCTCTCTCATCGATGTTTCTGACTTTCTATCCCTCTCCCTTCCTCTCTGTAAAAAATCAATAAAATATATTAAAAAAAAAAAACAAAGAAAAAACACAAGGTTTTCTTAACCTGGAGTCGATGGGCTTCGGCTGTTTGGCAGGAGGATCCCCTACTGAAAATGTGTGAAAGCACATTCCTCTAAGTCGTGAGGCTCCAAGAAAAGCCAGAAGCCCCTTAATAAGCTTAGTAAGTGGTAGTGAGCCAGACCGCCATGGCTCAGAGGTTGAGTGTCAACCTGTGAACCAGGAGGTCATGGTTCGATTCCCGGTCAGGGCACATGCCCAGATTGTGAGATTGTGGACTCGATCCCCAGTGTGGGGGGTGCAGGAGGCAGCCAATAAAAATGACTGTCATCATTGATGTTTCTTTCTCTCTCTCTCTGAAATGAATAAAAATATATTTTAAAAAAATAAGTGGTAGTAATGATTATGATTATTGTAAGTCCTGTGGGATCCTATGTCCATTTTCCCCAAAGTGGTTCCAGGACTTACAGGAGGCGGCAAAGAGCTATCCACACGCAGCTGGCTGCTCCATTCCCTTCCCTCCACCCCTGACCCCATCAAGGGCCCATGTGGATGTGGATTCCAAAAGGAAATCAGGTGTGTTAGCCTCGAATCTTGGCAGGGGGGGCGGGGGAAGGAGGGACGGGGAGACTGGAATTCAATGAGGAGAGGAGTCTGCTGAGCTAGCCCCCTGGTTTCCCACACTGCTCCCACAACTCCTAGCCATTCTCACCTCCCCCTTTCCTCACAAGGTCATTGAGGCAATTAACGGTAATGTGCTTGATGTGTAATAAGTGACTCACAAATGATGCTATTACGTCGCAGTGAAAATTTTCATTCCTAGGCTATATATCTTAGTACAAATGTCAAGGTGGATGGGCATTGCTTGGTGTAAAGAAGCATGTTGTATTAGGTTACCAGAAAGTTCAGGAGGAAAAAAACCCATGGAATGCACAGGCTGCCTTTCTACTTAGCACGTCAACAGACTGAATGGAGTAACGTTTACGGGACACGAGGCAGTTTGCAGGCACCCTGTAAAGTCAGAGTGCGTTTATGATGAGCAATGTCAGCCTCCCAGTTACTGTTTAAAGCCGGGTACTTCCGGCCACCAGGCCGCTGGTGAGGTTTTGACAGTTTTGATTCCTGCTGCTTCTCCTCTGAGTCCTTTGTGACAAGTTTTGTCAGCGCTGCAGCGCAGCTGAGCACATCACACAGAGAAACAGGCCGCCTGCGTTCCCATCTCCGGATGTCACAACACGGAGGCCAGCGTGACCCTCATGACGGCAACGCTATTGCGTTTTCTCCGACAGAATCAGCCTAACTTTTGAGGTCAGGCATTTTCTTGCAATTTTGGTGATGACAGTAATAAAACACTATTTCCCTGTGAACACCATGACTGTCTGGTCATTTGTTTAGAACTATCAACACTATTCAATTGAAGACATGCATGAAAATCCACTTGATTTCCTGATAAGAGACTTTTATCTGCATTTAGGCCCCAGTCTCTTTACACTTAGCTTAGGCCAGTGGTCGGCAAACTCATTATTCAATAGAGCCAAATATCAACAGTTCGATTGAAATTTCTTTTGAGAGGCTAATTTTTTAAACTTAAACTATATAGGTAGGTACATTGTTATTAATTAGGCTACTCCTAAGCTGGCCTTTGATAAAAACTCAAGGGGCCAAAGAGCCTCATGTAGCTCGTGAGCCGCAGTTTGCTGACCACTGGTCTAGACCTTCACGACCCTTTTAATCCTGAAATCTTTACTTCCAGATGGAATGTGGTGGGGGCATTGCCGTCACCATAAAAATATTCCTACTTCAGTGGTATAAGAGGATGGCCGCCTTCCCGGCAGACTATAGGAAGAGCCTTCTGGTTTTATACATATTCGGATTGCTACCCTGTTTCCCCGAAAGTAAGACATCCCCTGAAAATAAGACCTACTTCCAGTTTTGCCTCTCACTATAAGGCATCCCCTGGAACATAAGGCCTCCTCGGAATATGAGGCCCCCGAAACTACCATCACGCGTCTGACCCCTGACTTAAAGAGACCTCGCCCTGCCTGAACAGCTCTGGCTGCGCTGCGGCCAATCAGTAAGCTGGTTTGTGATGACAACTGCTACCATACTGTATACAGGTTATAAATTCCCTTTTCTTTTTGTTCAACAATAAATGTGTATTCTTCTTCATGGAAAAAGACATCCCCTGAAAATAAGACCTCGCGCATCTTTGGGAGCAAAAATTAATAGAAGACACTGTCTGATTTTCGGGGAAACAGAGTAGGTTAGAGTTCAGTTTACTTTTCCTTTGAATCTCACTTGGTAGGGGTGCTGTAATAAAAAATATTTGGGCCCCAGCCAGTTTGGCTCAGTGGGTAGAGCATCCATCAGCTTGTGACTGAAGGGTCCTGGGTTCCATTCTGGTCAGGGGCACATGGCCGGGTTTACCGGCTTGATCCCCAGTAGGGGCTGTGCAGGAGGCAGCCAATCAATGATTCTCTCTCATCATTGAGGATTCTCTCTCCCACTTCCTTCCTCTCTGAAACAAACAACAAAAAATTGGCCCCTGGTTCCTGGCACTGCACCCCTAAAACCCTTGGAATGTCCTGATACCTCAATTGTATTCATAACAAGCCCCTTTGGCCAAACCTGAGTTTATGCTAACAAGGGGCCTCTTGGCCTTGGTTGCCCTCACATTGAAGGCAACCCCCTCAGCCTCACTCCAAGATCCCCAGGGAAGAACAAGAGGCAGGACGGCTCAACTAACGCTGGGCAACGATTTAATCCATCACGTTCACGTGACAGACCTCTGGCCAACAAGGTCCAGGAAGCTTCCAGGTTAGAACACCTGCTGGGAAGCTGAGGCGCCAGAAGCTCTGCCCACCTCCCCCTAACTGCTCCCTCACCCTGTGCACCTCCTCTTCCATCTGGCTGTTCCTAGGCCCTAGCCTTTATAATAAAACTATTGTTATATGTGTTTTCCTGAGCCATTCTAGCGAGTGACCGAGTCTGAGAAAGCCCTTAATTTGCAGTCGGCCAGGCAGAAGTGTGGCTCTCTTGGTGTCTGAAGTGGGGCGGTCCTGTGATCACAACTTGGGGAGTCTCTGCTCAGTAGGGCCTGACGTGAGTTGATGGACACCCAGTTGGTGTGAGCAGAGCATCGAAGAACTGCAGCTGGAAGAGTGGAGGATGGGAGAGGGAAGAGGCTCCATCGTCTCCAGGGCGGGTGGGATTCCCGGGTGGCCAGTGGCTGGTACACTGCAGACCCAGCCACAAACCTTAGCCAGAGTCAAGTGGGAGGAGCAAAATACCCAGTTCAGCACCGGGAAGCTTGAGGAGCTGTGTCATCTGTAAAGTGCTTTGCAAACTGCAAGGCAATATCAGGTTCTCACAGAGGTTAATCAAAGTTGCTGGTATCTGGAGCACACAGACATATCTTTTTGGAAAAGTAAAATGAACTGTATCTGCACCTTCACAGACCTTGCCAAATCTGAAAACTCAAATGGTAATTTTAACTTGGTTGGGCCTCTCTCCCTGATCTCCACCTTGTGGGCAGAACCCTTCAAAGTGTTTAAAAATAAACCTTGTTTCATACCTTGGCTTAAAGGGCACAACCCGGGCTATTTTCAGTATTCAAAATTCACTAGGAACGTGCGTACTTAAGACCATTATTTGTCAGGGATTTTTTTAAAAAAAAACTACAACTAACTCAGAAACACGGACATTCTAAGACAAATTGAAAATGCAATCTGATTTCAATTTATTTCATCAGTATTTCCTGACTTCAAAGAAAAAAAAAATACGCCAAACAGAACAGACCTGAATTTTGTGCCCATTGTTTACTAACTGCAAATATCAGCCTCTTCCTCCTTCCTGCCTTTTAAACTGGCTTTTGAGGATTGGAGGTGTGTACTGAGACTTTTATATCTCAATTCATGTGTCAATCATGTTAAAAGTGGTACATAAAGTCATGTTCATACAGAGGAGAAAACATCTCTGACCACAAACCAACTTCCACACTGGTAATTAAGAAAATAAAGAGTCGTGAACACTTAATTTTAAAGTTTACTTTAAAAATGTAAATATCTCCCAATATTTAACAGGTAAAGAAAATAGCATATTGGTTTATGTGGTTGTTATATTTTATTTTCCAAGTAATACTGATTAAAAATATTTACACACCTACTTTGAAGTCCACAGTTTAGCACTCTTATTTGTATGGCTTTAAAAGTTATAGCACAAGATCTTTACATTAAGGATCGGGGGAAAGATTCATTCAAAACAAAGCCTGATATATTATATACATGTTTTTTCTCTGTACTTTATTTTAAATACATTAATTTTTAAATGATGCTCATCTTTTGTCTTTTTTAATCTGGTGGTAAAATTCTAGTGCAATTTTTCTTCAAAATAAAGGTTACCACAGATAGAAATGAATTTTCCCAATTGGAAATGGCCCTTCAGCTGCCATTAAATGAAATTCCTCAACCTAACTTACGTGAAAAAGAACTGGTAGTTGTCACTATCAACAAAAATATAAAGTACTACACAGCATCATCTACATCGCTCCTCACAACACAAACGTGGAAAGAACCAGAGATGCTTCAGAGAAGTTCGGTTGGTTTTGAAAGGCACGTGGGTGTAGATTTTTTTTACATTCTGGACATGTTGCCACCATTTCTGTTGCAGAGATGACACCTGTGACTATCGGGTAGACAAGAACGCGTTCAAACTAAAGAAAGCCAGAAGCCAAGACGTGACTGCACAGTAACAACGCACTTTTCTTCATGCGGCCCGTTTCCTATGGATTCGCTTTTCTAGCATGCATTAGAATACCCGCTTGTATTCTAATGATTTTGTTTGACTTTACGATATGGAAAAACTCCGAGGAAGAACACAACCTGGGGAAGAGAAGAGGAGGACCCTTACCACAATGAAAATAGATCCGTTCGTACCCAACTATATATATATATATATATATATATATATATATATATATATATATGAATATAATCCATTTAAAGTTTCCAGAAATATACTTCTCAAAACTTCCCATTCGCTATGGGCAACATCCCTCCTCTGGGGCATTAAGTGGGAGGGAACTCAAGTTTGTTTCAATAGAAACAGTTCAGCACAAGGAAGAGTGGAACTTTGGTCCGCTGGTCTGTCAGCTCAAGGACAGTCACACTGCCCCCCATCGGTTCGAAAGCCCAACACACACATTTAAAAATACACTCGCTCTCTCATTCTAAAACTGGCCTCGGCATTCTGTTCTCTGTCCCTGCGCTTTCCACCGGGGGATCCTCTGTCGGTTTGGTCTCTAGGTCCTCCGCGTCGCCCTGGTCTTCCGTGGCCGCCTCCGCCTCGTCTTCCTGGCCGGGCTCCCCCTCCTCCGGCTTCATGATGTCGGGGGACACGTGATCCAAGTCCGCTTGGAGCAGCTCCGTGTGGACTTCTAGGGGCACCTGGTTTAGCCGTTCCACATGCAGCTCCTCCACGTGGACTTCAGTACCTTCTTCCGTCTGAATGCGACCCACTTCCAGGTAGCTCACCTGGACCTGCTCCGGCAGCTCGGTCATGTGAGAGTCGTGCACTTGGCCGTCCTGGAGCAGATCGGGATGGACCTGCTCCACGGTCACCTGTGCGGAGTCCACCTGGACCTGCAGCAGCGGCAGCACATGCACCTTCCCCACCTGTTCTATGATGGTCATGGATGTCACCGGCTCCGTCTGCACGCGCGTTTCCACGGAAAGAACCTCTTCGGTGACTAGCCGCTCCGTGATGTTATGGGTGTCGCTGAGATGCCGTCTTAACTCATTTCCTTGCATAAACCACAAGTCACACAAAGTACAATGGTTGGGTTTATCTCCAGTGTGTATTACCAAGTGATCTTTGAACTGGTCCCAGCTGTTAAACACACTGTTACAGACCTGAAATAACCAAACATCTGGTGTTAACAATGCTTCTATTCAAACTAGAGAGAATATGGATTCATTTATTCTTTGTAAGGAAAGCATGGAAATATTTTTCTAAAAATGTTATGAATATGAAGTTTGGAACATATGGTTCCAAGGGACTTCATAATTCTTTTATTTGGTCTTTTAGCTGATGTAGCGAACAAATTAAATACATTTTGGGAAACATTTTAATTGTGCCCTCATTGTTTAAATGTCACATAAATTCTAAGAATACAAAGTAACAACGTTATAATTTCTCCCGCAACAGCGAAATTTAGAGCAATACATATTTGCGATAAATATACATTCATCAGCCAAGACCGGTTTGGCTCAGTGGATAGAGCGTTGGCCTGTGGATTGAAAGGTCCCAGGTTCGATTCAGGTCAAGGGCATGTACCTTGGTTGCGGGCACATCCCCACTGGGGGCTGTGCAGGAGGCAGCTAATTGATGTTTCTCTCTCATTGATGTTTCTAGCTCTCTGTTCCTCTCCCTTCCTCTCTGTAAAAACTCAATAAAATATATTAAAAAATTAAAAAAATATACATTCATCAGGGGGTAAGCCATGATGGTCCGGCTCTTCCTGGCCCGCTCCTGTTTCAGACAACTTGCCAGTGAGAACACAGCTTTTGGACACTGGTGCCACCCAGGGTTCGGGAGAAATCACTGATGTAACCCCCTCGTAAAAGTAAGACAACGATGTTCCCGGCTCTCCCTTCTTCCCACACTGTCAGCTCTCGGCCTGGGCTCCAGGGTCACCAACTTCAAACACAGACTCTGCCGCGGACAGGACACACCTGCACGTACCTGACACTCGTAAAGCTTCTTTCTTCCCTTTTTTGCCCCCACTCCAGTTTGGCACGCCGTCAGGTGACATTTGAGGGTGCTATTTCTAGCAAATCGTTCGTGACAATTTGGACATTCGAAAGGCTTTTCACCTGTTAGAATAGAAAAGGTTATACTGACAAATTAAGGAAAATAGAAAAAGCAAAGAGAGGTTGATTCTTTTGGTAAAATGTGGATCTACGTTCTGTTCCATAATTTGGCATTTCTGAAAAATTATCTATCTTCCCTTAGGTGAAAATTAAGGTTGATCTCTATTTTGGGGGAACGCGCTACTAACTGTCCGTTCCCCAGGCATTTTATGAGCATTTACAGTGTGCCAGACCACGGGCTCGCTGTGTGACGAGGACAGAGAAATGGTCCTTGTTGTTAAAAGCTTCACCAGGGTGGAAGACCGGAAAACGAACACACACTGCGGACAGAAGGCCGGTGGCGGACAAGGGGGCCGTGGGAAATGTATGCAGCAGCAGAGAAGAGAGGGATCAGCTCTGCCTGGAATGGAGTGAGAGAAGGGAAGAAGGGCAGAGCCTGGGAGTAAGGAGTAAAGAGGGAGGTATCTGGCTTAGACCAGCAACCAGGATAAAGCGCACAGAAGTGCAGAGCGGTGTGGAGTGGGCTGTGCTGGGAGACACTGGAAGCTCAGTTTTGTGTCTGTTGAGTTTGAGGTGCAGACAGGTGTACAGTCAGATTTGGAGAGAAACAGAGGCGGACTGATAGGCAGGTTAGCAGCTACATTAGGTGGCGATAAAAACCCTGATGGGGATGAAGCTCTTGGCATGTTACGTAACAGAATCCAGGACAGAACCCAGTTAAGACTGCAGGCTGATGAGGCTGCAAAGGAAATGCAAACAGGGCAAGCGGAAGCAGAAGAAAAGAACTCTGAGGGCATTTAACAAGCTCAGGAGGGTAGCCACCGTGGACAGAGACACAGAGAGGAAAATGGGGGACAGCAGCGCTCCAGCAAGTGTGTGGTGTGATGGGAAGGCAGATGCAGCAGGAAGAGGCACCGCGCGAGGCAGGTGGGTGAGAAGTCTGTGCAGAAACTGTGAGAGGGCTTGGGAGAGAAGAGAAGTGGCCAGAGGGGACTAGCCAATGAGCGGGGGGAGAGAGTCGTTACCCATCTGGAAAAGGGGAGGCGGGAGTGACAGACGGCACAGTCTAAGGGAGAGGGAAGTTGTGGGATCCAGAGCTCAGCTCTGAAAAAGTACATTACTTGAGGCCCTGGCTGGGAAGTCAGATGGTTAGAGCATCATCCTGCTCCACCAACGTTGTGGATTTGATCCCCGGTCAGGGCACATACAAGTCAACCAAGGAATGCACAAGTAAGTGGAATAGCAAATCAGTGTTTCTCTTCCTTCCTCCCTCCTTCCCTCTCCCCTCTCTTTTACTCTCTCCCTCCCTCCCTCCTTCCTCTTTTCTCTCTCTAAAATCAGTAAATAAAATCAAAACATTAAATTACTTAAACAAGTACACAAAGGTATATGTACCAGTATAGTTAGTGCTGCAGTCTGTAACAGCAGACTGGAAACAATCTAGCATGCATCAAGGAATGGTGGCGGGAACCACCACACACACACACACACACACACACACACTGAAATGCCCTGCAGCCACAGTGAAAACAATGAGAGGCTGACAAATGCTTCCTGTATTTAAACTCAACAGCAGTCGGGACCCACAGGTTGAGAACCTAGTATGGTCGCCTAAGACCATCGGAAAACACAGATATTTACATTACGATTCATAACAGTAGCAAAATGACAGTTAGGAAGTAGCAAGGAAAGTAACTTTATGGTTGGGGGTCACCACAACATGAGGAACTGTCTTAAAGGGTCGCGGCATCAGGAAGGTTGAGAACCACTGCCTTAAAAGCTGAAAAGCTCTGTGTGCGTCTCTCTATGGTGACTTGAAAATGCAAAAAAAAAAAAGAAACGTATCTGGAAGGAAAAGTAAGAAAAGGATGGCAGCTGTGACTTCTGGAGAGACCGATGCAGCAGGAAACAGGTTCACTTTACAGAGCGGGTCATCTGAGCTTCAGTATTTAAAATGCCAAGTCTAATAAGCCCAGCCAAATCTAAAAATAGCAGCGGATTAATTATACTTTGGCTGTGTGGGATGCCGCCTTCAAAGTGCCCTGATCTTCTCTCCCGTTTGCCACAAGCCTGTACGGTAGGTAGGAATCAGGATTCTTATTTACAGCGACAAGGAGAGGCCCGGAGATGGAGTGACCAGCCAAGTGCCTGCCGGTGGAAAGGCCAGGACTGGGAGGAATCTGACTCCCAGACCCACGTCCTCCCTGTGCCCGTGCACCACCTCTCGGAAACTAGGAGACAATCGCGGGATCACGGTTTGGGTTCTCTCACACCGGGGTCCCAAGGTGTGCCGAGCTGATGTCCCTTCTCCTCCAGAGTGCTTACACTCTGCATTTTTCTGAGTGAAGAACCCCCAATCACAAGCCAAAGCAGAGAGTTGGCGCTCCCTCACCCCCTTATTCCCACATCTAGCCCAGCACCACATCCTGGGGGTTCTGCCTGCTTTCCGCACACCCCCAGACCGTTCCCACCGTTACTGCCTTCATCCAGCCCCTCATTCTTGTTCCAATTACTCCAAAAGCTTCCTGATCGGACCTAGGTTTCACCCATCCAACCCATCCAGGCAAGCCTCTCCTTAAAACATAAACCTGGCCCTAACCGGTTTGGCTCAGTGGATAGAGTGTCGGCCTGCGGACTGAGGCCCCAGGTTCGATTCCAATCAGAGGTATGTACCTTGGTTGCAGGAGGCAGCTGATCAATGTTTCTCATGGACGTTTCTAACTATCCCTCTCCCTTCCTCTCTGTAAAAAATCAATAAAACAAAAACAAAACAAACAACAACAAAAAACATAAACCTGAACAGACCTCCTTCTGGCTTACACTTCTTTAAATTGACCCGGCCTTCCAAGATAAAGCCGGAACTCATTTACAGCACTTCTGAAAATACCTGCATGAGCTCAGCCTCACCTCCCGTCACTTCCCCTTTCCCACTCATGGTACACTGTCATGATGCCCAAGTGCATGCCTGTGGTCAGCATCCTAACGGTGCAGCTGCATCTCCTGGCTTCCCGTCATTTGGACCCAATCCTCGAGCCATACAACCTACGACCAGTGCTCAGAGCGAGTCCTCACTTTCCTGGGCCCGTGTGGCTTCATTTTGTTAGCCTGGAACCTCCTCTCCTGGCTAGCTCCTGCTTCCGGGAGTCACCATAGGGCGCGCCGCTATGAAGCCACCTTGTCTCTTCCGTCACAAAGAGCCAGGCAGGCACCCCCAGACTCTGGGCTTACCCCCACCAGCACTCAGTCTGCTGCACTGTTATTCCCGTGACCTACCAGGTGGGCATTTTCATTACTATTTCCCAAATGGAAACAAACTAAGTCAGAGGATGACCAGCCAGAGTCATAGAGTACATTGCAGACTTTAAGAAACCAGATCACTAAACTAATAAAAACAGGCAAAATAGGGAACTGGCGGGGGTGCATTATGTATATTTTGAGGGTAGAAAACAGGACAAGAATTGTTTCCTTATTTTTACATTTGGTTTAAGAGAAAAAAAACGATCCATTCTTTATGAACATCAGCACAATTTAAACCTGTCTACTTGCACTCCTCTTGAATTCCCGAGCTCACAGATCACATCTACATCTTACTACTAATTATTAGTGCAATAATTGAAGTTAAAAAGGCAACAAAGTTCAGTTTGCTTTATGCACAAACTTTAAACTTCCAATGGGCATCTGGTTCTATAGTCTGTAACAGATACTTAAGTTAAATTACTGTACATCATTGTGAAAAAAAGACAAAGACATCCAACAAGGTCTTTAGCTCTAACACCCTACTGTTCTACCCAAAACACAAAGTGCAGGACTTGGAAAGCACATTTTAAAACTTCCCAAATGGCCTGAGCTGTCATACTCTCAAACAGGTAAGTCACAGGTAATGTTTTCAGCAAAGAAGACAATTACTTTTACTTTCACACTATCGGGAAATTACATGAGTGATTACCTGTTGCGGCACTGGAAACCCCTTATCAAAGCATGCTAGTTTCCAAGTAATGTTTAAATGCTAATTTAATGTGCTTCTGGTATGTCAATCCTTTTCCTAAAGGACTGCAGTTACCACAAAAATGTACATCAGCAGACCATTAAAACAGATGAATGTTATTTAAAAACCGATAGCTATAGGAGTTTCCAAAATGCAACAGGTATTTACATATAATGTTTGAAAATAAAAAAGCATTTCCCAAAAAAGATTTCATAAATACCTATTAGTTAACCAAATTAGCGTACCTTAAATAAAGCCTTTTATTCCAGACAAGAAAAATAAAGGAGTTCATCACCACCAACCTAGTATTATAAGAAATGTCAATGGGGCCTCTTTAAGAACATAATTATGAATAACAAAATGGCAATAACTACATATCTATTGATAAGCACTTTAAATGTAAATAGACTAAATGCTCTAATCAAAAGACAAAGGGTAGATAAATGGATAAGAAAATAAGAACCATGTATATGCTGTCTACAAGAGACCCACTTCAGATCAAAAACACAAACTGAAAGTAAAAAAAAAATAAAAATAAATAGAAAAGATATTTCATGAAAACGAAACAAAAAGGTGGGTAGCAATACTTATATCAGACAAAACAGATTTTAAAACAAAGGCTCTAGAAAGAGACAAAGGAGATTACATAATGATAAAAGGCCCAAAACAACATGTATGCACCCACATTGGAGCACCTACACATATAAAACAAATCTTGATGCACATGAAGGGAGAGATCGACAGTAATACAGCCACAGTTAGGGGACTTCAACACCCCAATGACATCAAATGACAGATCTTCCAGATTAAAAATCAACAAGGAAACAGCAGCATTAAATGACACATTAGATCAGATGGATTTAATTGATATTTTCGAGCATTTCACCCCAAAGCGGAATATACATTCTTTTCAAGTACACACAGAACCAGTATTATTTACAAGTCAAGCTATGGAAGCAACCTAAGTGCGCATCAATGGACAATTGGATAAAAAAGCTGTGGTATACATACACAATGGAGCATTACTCGTCCATAAAGAATGAAATCTTACCATTTGCAACAACATGGATGGACCTAGAGGGTATTATGCTAAATGAAATAAGTTAGACAGAGAAAGACAAATACCATATGATTTCACTCATATGTAGAATCTAAAAAATAAACTAATAGAAATAGCTAAAGAACAAGCTAATAATTGGAGACTGGGGGACTGAGTGAGAAAGGTGAAGGGGTTGAGAAGTACACATTGGCAGTTACAGAACAGTCACAGGGAAGTAAAAACAGCATAAGGAACATCCTATATAATAAAGAGCTAATATGCTAATTAGATAGGAAGGCGAGCAATCTTCTGGAAATACCAGTGGGAAGAGGGGGCAGGGCCATGAGACAGTGGGGCTGCTAAGGCCTATTCTTGCACGAACTTTGTGCATCAGCCCTCTAGTACTCAATACATTGTGCTAACTACATATGTTATCAAGTGAGCTCTATTACTTACTGGGGAGGGAAGTCGCTTTGTACGTTATGTAAATGTCTAACCACTATGCTGCACACCTGAAACTAACATAAAATACTGAATGTTCATTGTAATTAAAAAGAGAAAGAAACGCCTCTTAAATCTATACTGAGCCTTAAGTAAGAGATTCCCTTGCTATTTGCATTTATTCAGTTCCTGAGTATTACCACCAAGAATCTGAATAGTGAGGAATACCAAATTATTTGAATCTAACAGGTTTCTCAGTTCCAAGTAGCGAGCAACTCTGAAAAGTGACAGAAGGATCTAAGAAAAAATGTCATCCAAAGTTGTCCAAACTCCAGCACCGAAGAGAAAGATTCTAAATAGCAACCCTGCATTCACTGTGTCAACAGTCCAACATCCCGTAGGAGGAGGAGATGGAAACAATTTCTAGGCGCCTGGCACTTAATACACTGCAGCACCTGCCGTCCCTCGCACCTGTGCTGCATTGGGGGAGGGACTCCCCAAGGTGCAAGTCATCGGTGGTAGCTCCTGTGTCTGGCACAGGAGATGTAACGAAGAACAAGCCCGGAGAACCGAACGGGAAAAAACAGGCAAAGGGGTTGGAGGCAGACTCCCTGGGACCCTCCCTCAAGCCTGGCTCAGGGCATCATGTCCCTGCTGGCCCACCAGGCCTGACACGTTTGCCCATGGCGAGGGGGGAGGGAGACGGACCTGTACTGTCTGTCTATCTACCAGGCCAAACAGAGGACCCAATGTACATACGGGAAGGCACAAACATACTCAGGGTTGGTTATAAGTGCATTCAGCTATGTAATGTGGCAACATAAGACAGGAAATGCAAAAATAGTAACAGTGAAGTTTCACTATAATTAAAATTTCATCATTTATGACTTAGGAAATAATTACAAACTGTACTTTACATATTTTTTTAAAAAGTGGAAAGGTGCAAGAGTGATGAGCACTTCCAAAGTTGATACTGATTTTGCTTTTTAAGCGTAACAAACTATCATTATAGAGACAGTGTGCATATTATAAAATACGAGAGATGGTTTCCGTGGTACCAGTAATAAAGGACTTAGACATTTAGACTTGAAGTGGTTTGGAGAGAATATACTTTTAACATAAGGTATGTGCTAATTAATTACCTGTATGTTTTCGAAGATGCTCTTTAAAATGTCCAAAGTGGTCAAACTGTTTCTCACAGTACTGACATATGTGAATTTTTTTCCCAGTTCTTTGCTTCTTACTGACCCCACCTTCCTCAAGGTGGTAACAACTGAGGTGCTGTTTCCACGCGCTCTCCCGAAGATACCTTTTATTGCATATTTCACACTTGAAACTCTCAGTGGAGTGTGATTTCATGTGTTCCTTAAAATGGTAAAACAATTTAAATGAACGGTTACATTTCTCACAATGGAACAAGTCCTTCACATGTGACAGCTGAAGTTCCACAATTTCAATACCTTCTACCTGTTTGCTTGTGAGGTCAGATGCGCAGCCTTCTTCGTTAAGCTGCCCTTTCCTATCACCTTGGCGGTACTTGCTGGTAATGTCTGCCAACAGTGCCAGAGCCGAGTCGTCAGAGGAGCCTGTGCTCTGAATGTACTTGATGGACTGCTTGGCAGCAGCCACGTCCTCCAGTGTCTCCACGCCTTCGTCTTCCACCTCGATCGTGCCTTCGGCAATCTCCACCTCAATTTCCACCGGTTCCGATTCCACGGATGGCAACGACTCAGTGATAACGTTGGAAGTTTCTGCAATCTTCCTTTTCTTGGCCTCACTTTTTCCCGTGCTACTGTCCTCTACTGGAGCGGAGTTCTCTTTGTTCCTGAAATACATAATGTATGAATTTAAAAATCAATAACATCAAAATCCTAGTATAAACTTTTTATAAAAAAAACAACAAAAACAAAAAACAAAAAAACAACAAAACAAAACAAAACAAAACAGATAAGCTGGTAATAAAATATATATGGAGAGGCAGAAACAAGGTTGGAGGGTATATCCTACCTAATTCCAACACTTACTGTAAAGCTGCAGTTAAGTTAAGACCAGTGATACTGGTGAAAGGACACAGAAGATGAATGGAACAGAAACAGACCCACATTCACCTACCAAATGATTTAAAATTAGCCTGACTTGTCCTAACCAGTTTGGCTCAGTGGGTAGTGTGTCAGCTGGCGAAATGAAAGGTCCCAGGTTTGATTCCAGTCGTACGTACCTTGATTGCAGGCACATCCCCACTTGGGAGGTGTGCAGGAGGCAGCTGATTGATATTTCTCTCTCATCAATGATTCTATCTCTCTATCTCTCCCCCTTCCTCTCTGTAAAAAACCAACAAACTGTATTTTAAAACAATAAAATAAGCCTGACTCACGTTCTTGTATCATACACAAAAAAAATCAAAATGTATCACACACTTAAATGTGAAACCCAAAACCTCTACAAGCAGAAGAAAATCTCTGTAACACTGGATTAGTGAAATGTTTCTTAAGTAGCACACAAAAAGGAAAAATCTCAATAGCAAATATTGGCAGAATGGATTTCATGAAAATTAGAAACTTGTGCTCTTTGAACTACACAGTTAAGAGAAAGGCAAGGACACCTGCAAACACATTTGTCAAAGGTCCTGTATAGAGAATGTAAAAAGAACCTCACAACCTAATGAGCACAGGAGGAGAAGATGCTCCATGAGTCTGTTTCTGCATCTTACGAACTGGAGGCTGGGGCTCTGGACTATCTTTTCAGGATGTTTGTAGTAAAGTCAACTGCTTGGGAAGAGAGACAGAGGCTCCCTCAGGTGCAGAAGAAAGCTGAGCTTCCTGTCCCATACAGTGATGTCCCCTCTGGAACGAATGAAGGGCAGGCAGGTTTGCTCTCAGCCCATTAAAGAGAAAGCCACCTGGCTTTGCAGGGACTGTTCAGCTGGCTGAGTCCAGGACCTTAGGGAATGCTCAGCACTGCAGGATGGCCACATCCTGATGTTTGGAGTTCTGTGGAGAGTTGTCTTCATTAAGCCCAGTGTGAGAAGAGATGAATGGATGAGGTCGCAGCCCCTACTGGCCAGATTAATCAGAGTGGTCAGGGAGAGGTATGCTCATGGGAAAATTCCCCAGAAGCTGAAACAGGTAGAAATGAGGGCACTGCTGGGAGACATCTCTCCATGGACCTTTTATGTTTCTCGTGTCCTGTAAATAAGACACTGGCAGCCTCTTGTTCCGGACTATCTTTCAAGGTTGTCTGTACGGCAAATAGCCTCAGAAGATAGAGCTCGCCTTCCTCCAGAGGTTCACTCTGGCCAGTGACTGACGATAATGGACCTTCTGGGCAGAGGTCAGGCACATTTGCTTGTAGCTCGCTATAAAAGATTTGGATTTCCTAAAGCTCAAGAGTCCTCAACTGTGACACAAGCATCGGGAGTCTAGCACACACTTAGGTCACTGTGTCACCCCTGTGGAACCTGGGTACAAAGGTTAAGAAAAATTGATATAGATATGAAGTTTATACTATGAGAAATAAAGTCCCTTTTCCATGACTTAGGAGTTTCATGTCTTCTGCAGCATCTGTAAAATTCAGCCTGCAAATAGGATTGAATCTCAGACCCTTCACTGCTCTTACCAATAAACCAATTAAAAAAAAAAAAAGAAGATTTTATTGATTTTTTACAGAGAGGAAGGGAGAGAGATAGAGAGCTAGAAACATCGATGAGAGAGAAACATCAATAAGCTGTCTCTTGCACGCCCCCTCCTGGGGATGTGCCCACAACCAAGGTACTTGCCCTTGATCGGAATCCAACCTGAGACCTTTCAGTCTGCAGGCTGACGCTCTATCCACTGAGCCAAACCGGTTTTGGCCAATAACCCAATTTTTTAAATGGGCAAAAGATGTGAACCTCACCAAAAGATAAATAGATGGCAAAGTAGCAGGTAAAAAAATGCTTAACATTATTAGCCATTATGGAAATGCAAATTAAACCTATGAGGACAGCTAAAATGAAGAGGCTTCACCATATCAAGTGTTAGCAACTGAACTCTCAACCCTGCTGACTGGGATGTAAAATAGCAAACACTTTGGTGTTTAAAAAAAATTAAACACATTTATCATACAACCCAGCTATTTCATTCTTGGGTCTTTACTGAGAAAAATGAAAGCACATCTCCAAAGAATATACACAAAAAATATTCACAGCCACTTTATTTGTAAAAGCTAAAAGCTAGAACAACCTAAATGCCCATCAGTAGGTGGCAGATCCATACAATTTGAACAGAACTGAGCAATAAAACGGAACAGTCATACCACAGCATGGATTCTGTCTAAAACACAATGCTAAGTGAAAATGGTCAAACACGAAAGACTACACACTGTAACAGTCCATTTATATGACATTCGAAACAAGGTAAAACTACAGTGGTTGCCTGAGGCTGGGGGCCAAGGTCCACTGCAGTCGTGAGAAAACTGAGGGTGATGGAAATGCTCTTTTGTCTTAACTGTGGTGGTGGTTACACCACTGTACACACCAACAAGATTCAAACTCCATACTCAAAATGTGGGATTATATGTAGATTATACCTCTATAGACGGGGGAGGAAAAATCTGTAAGGCCAAATGTTGTTTCCTACCAAAAAACAGGAATCTTCTCGCTTAAATAAATAATGATGCGATTCCAGCAAAGCAAAATAAGGTCCTAGTATTTTTTCAGTAGCATTAAAAAATACTTGCATACTATAACTATGAAAAGAATACCTTATACACCTTCAGTATCTTGAAAGTTATACAATAACCTTCTCAATAAAGAGGTACCTTAACCAGTGGATTTAATTATAACTAAATTAATTTTTTTACTTATCTTTAAAAAATGTTTTTATTGGTTTCAGAGAGGGAGGGAGAGGGAGAGAAAGAACCATCAATGATGAGGGAAAATCACTGATCAGCTGCCTCCCGCATGCCCCCTGCTGGGGATAGAGCCGGCAACCCGGACATGTGCCCTGATCAGGAATCAACTGGGACCCTTCTAGTTCATGGGTTGACGCCCAACCACTGAGCCACAGAGGTTGAGCTAAAATTAATTTTTATTCTTAAATATTATTATAAACAGCCAAATATGTAATAGTTATCTATTTTCAAAAAAAACTTCGGAGTATACTCAATCCTCAATGGTTCAAGAAACAATGCCACACATTAATTACTGTTTTACACTGAAAAGCACTGATGACTGTAATTACTAGAGGATCCCAGTCTATAATAAATCCTCTAAAAGTTCTAAAACTAGAAAAATGGCTGTACCAAGTTGTTCTTACCTTCATCTCCCAGAACTCATACAAGAACTGAATTAAATGCCTCCCAAATCCGACCTAGAATGCATTCCAGTGTCCTGTTGCCAAGGACTTCTCCTGTAGTGAGGTATTACTCACTACCATTACAGCAAAGGCACCGCACAGATACACTTTTAATGAAGATTCTCATCTAGTATTTAACCACAAATTTGGTATTGCCCGTTCCATACACAGGGTGTCTAAAAATGTACACACACATTGAGCTAATAGCTCTACTGATGTTTCTTATCATATTTAACACATTGGAATTAATAATTACTCAAAGTATACAGTTTTTTGAGACACCCTATATATACCTCTAGTCTATCTCCACTTTGAGAAGATGTGACCTAATCAACTCATTTCCATTTTGCCAGCTAGTACTCCGCAGAAGATACTGATCTGTTTTAATCAGTATGCACTCCTCCATCCAACCACTCACAAATATTTACTGCATACCTATGTGCCAGATAGTAGGCATCAGAGAATATATACACACTACCCTCTGATCACAAGTTTCATCTTGAACTGTCATCAAACTAATTCAAAGCTCACTAAAAAGTAATATTTATAAATGACTATTTTTTGGAGTTATTCTAAATTATAACTTATGACTAAATCACACCAGTGAACTAGACTAAATTATTTTGTCCCAACTGCCCTTTAACGTTATGCCAATGACCTACACTGAGGATCATCATAAGGACCAGAGCAAGCAGAGTTTTTACATCTTAGAGTATTATGTGCCCAACACCATGCTAAGCACTTTACATGCATTCAGGTCATTAACTCTCACAAATAATCCTATGCAAAAAGTACCATTATCATCCCCATTTGACAGATAAGGAACTGCGTGGTGACAGGAGGCTAACTTCATTAAAGCCACACAGGGTGGCAGAGCTGGGATATTGCTCAGAGTGCTTGCTCTGAGTCACTATCTTCATTTTATCAGTTAATGTTTTCTTAATACTTCCTCTGAGAAATTATGTGTTTTAATACCAGTAATTGCTCCTAAGCAATTTTGTTCTCATATTATAAACCATGAATATTGTAACAGAGTAGTTTTTCCTTTTTCTTTACACTGTTTCAGAACTCAAAGCTAGATTTGGTTCAACTAGCAAATATACAGACTCCAATGGCATACACTTTGGCCACCACATTTCTGACTTCACTAATTATTACCCATACCTGGTCTATTTTATTTTCACCAAAATTTCTTCACTTTTAAAGAGTACTATGTTAATTTTTGTAAGCCATACCTTTTTTTAGAATAAGGCTTGGTACAAATTAACAACTTGAATTCATCAGAACTATTTACAGAGAACTCCTTAAAAGCTACCTACTCCTAAAAAAAAATAAATAAAAGGTCTTAAGGTAGTTGGATAGTCAGTGCACATATATGTAAAAAAAAAAAAAGCTATCTACTCCTTTCTGATGCAAAAGATGCTGCTTTAGTTAACCTTAGCAGTTTTTACATAAGGACAGGAAATCAAATAAGAGGGAAAGAACAAATTGGTATCCAGAATTTTATAAATCCTTAAATATTCTTAATTTGAAAACATCAGTTTTATGGCATGACACATGCAATAATCTCTTCCCTACCACGGCGAACATGACTATTACTAACTGCACTACCTAAAAAAAAAGCTACCTATTCCTTTCAGATGCAAAAGATGCTGCTTTAGTTAACCTTAGTAGTTTTTACATAAGGACAGGAAATCAAGTAAGAGGGAAAGAACAAATTGGTATCCAGAATTTTATAAATTCTTAAACATCAGTTTATGTGGCATGACACATGCAATAATCTCCTGCTTACCACGGCGAACATCAGTATTACGAACTGCACCTCATTAAAGAGGCAAGTAATTACCTGACTTCCAGCGCTTTGATAGCTTCCAGCATTTGCAGAAACTCTGCTGCTTTCCACACATCATTGGCCTCTTCTTCTCCTTGGATCATTAACTTTGCTGTGTATGTGAACTCGATTAAGTGACTGAAGGCCATTTTACTAACACCTGTAAAAAAGATGTGCATTACAATGTATTCATGTTGATCCAAATCTTGTAACATTTAGTAAAGAAAAAAAAAAAAAGCCCAGTGTTTGGAACTTGACTGGTACTTGTCACTTTTGAAGATTATTTCCTGGTAGAATTTTATGTAACAGTACAACATTATTGTAGCCCAGTTCTAGCACTAACTATCCAACTACCTTAAGACCTTTCCCAAAGACTTCCTGTGGCTCTCACAGAAGACTAACCTGAATAATGAGAAACACCACAAAATATAACCATGTTACATGCTACCAAATAAGGAAACTGAAATAACTGGATTCACTAAACCTCCCCACCCCTAGGTTGTCCTTTGAACACATTATTCTTTTTCATATGAGAACTAGAGACCTGGTGCACAAAATTTGTACATGGGGTGCGGGGGTGGAGGGTGGTCTCCTCAGCCCAGCCTGCACCTTCTCCAATCCAGGACCCCTTGGGGGATGTCCAACTGCTAATTTAGGCCTGATCTTGTCGGGCCTAAATCCAGGACTGCTGGCTCCTAACTGCTCGCTTGCCTGCCAGCCTGATTCCCTGAACCACCTCCGCCTGCCTGCATGATAGTCCCTAACCACTCTGCCTGCTGGCCTGATCACCCCCTAACAGCTCCCCTGCTGGCCTGACCATTCCCTAACTGCACCCCTGCTGGCCTGATCGCCCCTAACCACCTCTGCCTCAGCCTCCACCACCTCGGCTTTGTCCAGAAGGACATTCGGCTGTCCAGTTTAACTAGCATATTATGCTTTTATTAGTATAGATAGCTTGAGGATAGACAACTAGATTTTACTGGGTTGTGTGGGTTTTTTTAGGGAGTTTAGGCCAAATGTTTCAAAGTGCAAACATCCCTTTAAAAAGCAATGTGTAAATTTTTCCTGAAATGGAATGGAATTTTGACTGTTAATATAACACACATATATAATGTTTAACATATATACATATATACACACACACATATATACCGGGCACAGTTCCAAATACTTTAAGTACTAACTTACTTATTCATTATAAAACCCTATGAAGTACTTACTATTATAATCCCCATTTTACAGATGAGGAAATGAGTTAAGTGACTTACCCAAGTCACATAGCTAAGTGGTAATAAACTAGGATCAAACTGATGGCCCACTCCAGGTCCATAGGATGATGGCAGGAAGCATTCCTGCTTAGAAGAGTGTGACTACCATGGTGTCATTCACTGCAGGCCCACAGTCTCTTACTTACAATCCCCAAACCGCCCAATCTCCTAAAACCAGTTTCCCCCCTACATTTGGCAGCAAAATTTGACTGGAATTGACATGAGGCTATTTATAGTCTCAATTATATGCTGCTGAAGTAATGTAAGTAATATGCTGCTGAAATATTATTTGGTTACAGTGCGTTGTCCTAGATCCCACTGAGAGTATTTTGTAATACACATCCTACATTACCTTCAGAAAACTAAACATTTGTAATTTCAAGAAACATCTGGCCTCAAGGATTTGACTGTTCCCAACCTTGTTTACTCAGAATCACCTCTCGTTTCCAGATCAAAACTGGGCTAGGAAACTGATCTATAGCACCCTCGGCATTTCTGATGTGGCCTGTCCAACACCGGTCGTGGGAGTAAATCCTGACCTGCTTACCCAGCTACCATGGACTGGACTGGTTACTCCTGCCCAGGGAAGAAGTGATGGCAGATGATGTATAGCTGCAAAAATATTTCGTAACTTTCAAAAGCTAAGCCCATTTTCTCATTAGGCCTTTAATTCTTTTATAATAGAAAGTATGCTATAGAACAGCGACTGCCAACGGGTGGTTCGCAGACCACAGGTGGTTTGTGAGGTCCGAAAGGTTGGTGATGGCTGCTGTAAACTACATTTTCTAAGCAAGTCTCGGAGAAAATGTTAATATTAGCACCTTAATCTAAGTCTTCTTTTTTCATGCAGGAAGAACAAAAGGGAAGCATTCTGCAATTTCTCTAGTTGTAGGGAATTCCCCCAATTGGTGAAAATTCTCGTGCAAAAAGGATGCATGACCGTGTGCTTGGATGTTCTGTCCTTGATAGTAGGATTAAAATTTGATGTGATGGTCGAGTTGCTATTAGAGAAAACTAGGTGCATTAAGGATGTGGTTTCAGGAGGAATAGAGAAAGAAGGGGTTTAGAAAATTGGAAGCTCAGATTTAGAAGGCTGTGTTTTGAACAAGGAAATTGATGTTTGTTGATTTTATGCAGGTGTGAATTCAAGTCACAAACCACAAAGCAATTGGCTTTGAGGACAAGAATTTTTATTTGAAGCCAAAGATGAACGAACCTCTGGATCTAATGAAAAGTAACTTACTTCACCGGGGACCTAGCCAACAGGCATAGTGGTAGCTCAGCCTGCATCTGACAGTTTATACTCACAGAGCAAACTGGAAGTGAAATCTACTTCACATGCATGTCATCCGCTTTACAAAGCCCCTAAGAAAGGGACTCCCAGCACTGGCTACACACTGAAATGGTTGTGTGGCAGTGCGCCCTACCTTTGCTGTACACACGCATCATCTAAGATCCTAGACTGAGTCAGCAGGTCTAGGGTGGAGCCCAAGTCTCCACTTCCAACAAGCTCCCAGGTGATACACATGCATCACTGGTCCTCCAACCACACCTTGAACAACAAGGACCTAGACAACTTTAAATTCAGATGTTTGGATCCCAACCTCCAAAGATGGGCTTAATTGATCTGGAGATAATGCCTGGACTACTTGCCAAAGCTCCCCTGATGTTTCTAATGTGCTGCCCGGGACGAGAACCATCACTACAGTCATTACTTGTATTTTACAGGTGGAGGGTGGGAGCAGTATGCTCCAGTTCCAGCTAAGATGGAGAAAGCACACTCCACCGTATCTTCTCCACTGATTACAACTAAAAATCCTGGACAGAATACAAACAGCAAACATAAAAGGACTCTGAAAAATCAATGGAAGCAAGCAGATTAGAGAGAGAAATCAAAACTGTAAGAGCAGTGCGTCTGCTGGCTTTTATTTTTCCTCCCACATACCCCAGCTTAGACTGGGGGACAGTCGGAATCCCGTAACTGTGCAGCAGGTGCAGGCAGAGCGTGCTTCCAGGAAACGCTTCCTGGCTAGAGAACCAGGAAAGAAAATGGAGAGCTTGCATGTATGTGTGCGTGTGGAAAAAATACTTGGCTTTTACTGTTCCACCTCAGCTCTCCCGAAAGGCCAGCCCCAGTGCTGATGCTGCACGCACAGCTGTGGTTGGTGGCCACCAAGCAAGCGCCTGGATCAGTGGTCGGCAAACTCATTGGTCAACAGATCACAGGCCTAGACTAAGAGGAAAGTTCTGCTCTCTTGGCAGAAAACTAGGGAAGAGATTATATGTGAAGAGCATGCAGGGAATTCCTGCTATTTTTCCTCTCCCTTTTCTCACGCCACTTTGTCTAAGAGGCAGATCCCATGGTGGAAGTACGGAGAGCACAAGGAGGATAAAGCCCGTTTTCTAGCTGGAGGACCAGGAAAAGGTTAGCAACCTGTGGAGACACAGCAAAAGCTCTGCCAACCGCACTCCGGCGCGAACTACCACCAGGTTGGCAGTCCCGGACGTGAACAGCACAACGAAGGTTCTGAAAACAGAACTGGAATTGGATCTACAGCCCACATAAGGCAGTCTGACCCTAACCAGGTTGCTTACCTCACTAAAAGAATCCAAAAGCACTCACCAGAGTATTTTAACAGCACCCAGGGTGTGATGACTAATAGTCAAAATATCCGTGTCAAAAAATTTAAATAAATAAATATCCAGGTCATGGTCCAAAATTACTTGACATATTTTCAGATTAAAAAAAAAGCAAAAAGAAAAAAAAAATCCAAGATATCCAAGTTGACACAACTGACAAATAGTAAAGCCAGGACCGCAACTCAGGTTTGTAGCCACACAGCCAGGGTGTTTTCTACAGCCAGGTAGGAAGGCCAGCGGTCAGCAAGCCGCCATTTGCCGACCACTGAGCTAGGCAGACAGGAGCCCAATCCCAAAGTTAATGGTTTAAGAAGACATTGAACCAGGATGGTGTGGCTCAATGGTTGAGCATTGACCTATGAGCAGTTTTATTCTTGGTTAGGGCACATGTTCAGGTTTTGGGTACACACCCAAGTTTTGGGTTTGATCCCCAATAGGGGGCATGCAAGAGGTAGCCAATCTAGGATTCTCTTTCATCACTGCGGTTTCTAACTCTCCCTCTCCCTCTCTGAAATCAGTAAGAAAATACTTTTTTACATAACCAGACACTGAGCCGAACTGGTTCTTTTATATATATATATACACACTAGAGGCCTGGTGCACAAAATCTGTGCACTCAGCGTGGGATGGGGGGATCCCCAGCCTGGCCTGTGCCCCGTGATCGATCACCCCAAAAAGGCAGGCCCCACCCACCCAGGGCTCCTCGATGGATTGCCCCAAAGAGATAGGCCGGAATGGGGGTCCCACCTCCGCACCGCATGGAGCCAAGACCCCCAGGACTCCAAGGCAGGCCTCACCGCGTGGAGGCAAGAGGATACTGGACCCCCAGGCAGGCCTTGCTGCGAGGAGTCGGGGAATCCGCAGGCAGGCCTTGTCACGCAGGGCCAGGAGGTGGGACCCCCCCGGGCAGGGTTTGTGTTGCACACGCAGCCATCTTGTGATGGCATGAGGGCATCACAGCATGACGACCACTTAGGCTTTTATTAGTAAGAACTAGAGGACCAATCTGTGCACCGGCGGGGTCCCTTGGCGTGGCCTGAGGGGATCTGGCCCAAACTGGCAATCCAACACCCCCGGGGGATGTAGTAGTGCACCAAGTGGCCTGGGCGGGCACAGCACCACTCCACTCATCCCGGCCCCGCTGTGTCTGCTGCCACCCAGTAGGCTCACTGCTGCTCCGCGGCAGTCACCAGGCGCCTCTCCTGGGGCAATGCCAGTGTGCCCATGACCGAGAAGTGGCCGCGGGCTTGCGCCCAGTCAGTCCCGGACCAGAGGGGGGAGGGGCGTGCAGGGCGAGTGTCTGTGGGAGAGGCTTGTGCTGCCACAGCTGTGCTGCCAGCTGTGAGCCCGGCAACTGGTGCCCATAAGTCACCTGAGCGGCACTGCCACTGTGGGAGCTCACTGACCACCAGAGGGCAGCTCGTACATTGAGTGTCTGCCCCCTAGTGGTCAGTGCGCATCATACCAATCAGTTGAACAGTCGTTTAGATTTTTATATATATACTAGAGGCCCGGTGCATGTAATTTGTGCACGGGTGGCGGGGGGGAAGTGGGGAGGTATGGGTGTCCCTCAGCCCAGTCTGCACCCTCTTCAATCTGGGACCCCCTGAGGGATGTCCGATTGCCCACTGGGATCAGGCCTAAATGGGCAGTTGGACATCCCTCTCACAATCCAGGACTGCTGGCTCCCAACTGCTCACCTGCCTGCCTTCCTGATTGCCCCTAACCACTTCTGCCTGCCAGCCTGATCACCCCCTAACCACTCCCCTGCCAGCCTGTTTACCCCTAACTGCCCTCCCCTGCAGGCCTGGTCACGCCTACCTGCCCTTCCCTGCTGGCCTGGGTCCCCCACAACTTCCCTCCCCTGAAGGCCTGGGTCCCCCCCCACAACTTCCCTCCTCTGCTGGCCCGGTCACCCCCAACTTCCCTCCCCTGCAGGCTTGATCGCCTCCAACTGCCCTCCCTTGAAGGCCTGGTCCCTCCCAACTGCCCTCCCCTGCTGGCCATCTTGTGGTGGCCATCTTGCTTCCACACAGGGGCAGGATCTTTGACCACATGGGGGCAGTCATTTAGTGTGTTGGAGTGATGGTCAATCTGCATATTACTATTGTATTAGATAGGATAGAGGCCTGGTACACAGGTGGGGGCTGGCTGGTTTGCCCTGAAGGGTGTCCTGGATCATGTTGGGTGTTCTATGGGGACAGCCTGGGCAAGGGACCTGTGGTGGTTTGCCGGCCACACCCCCCAGCAACCCAAGCAGAGGCCCTGGTATCTGGTATCTATTTATCTTCTATAATTGAAACTTTGTAGCCTTGAGTGGAGCCAAGCCTCCTGCTCCCTCCCTGGTGGCAGGCATTTCTGTTGGGATTTATTTATCTTCTATAATTGAAACTTTGTAGCCTTAATCAGAGGCCAAGGCAGGCCAGGGCAGGTGGAAAGCTTGGCTTCCTCCCTCTCTAGGGGCAGGAGCGGGGGATGGCGAGGAGGAAGGAGCAACTCAAGCCTCCTGCTTTCTCTGGCTCTGTGGCTGCCGCCATTTTTGTTGGGATTTTACTTTATCTTCTATCACTGAAACTTTGTAGCCTGGAGTGGAGGCCTTGGCTGGCCAGGGTGTGTGGAAAGCTTGGCTTCCTCCATCGCTGGGGAAACCCAAGCCTCCCTCCTGCTCTCCATGGCCACAGCCATCTTGGTTGGGTTTATCTGCATATTTGCTCCTGATTGGCTGGTGGGTATGGCTTGTGGGTGTAGCAGAGGTATGGTCAATTTGTATATTACTGTTTTATTAGAGAGGACTAGAGGCTCCCCATGCATGAATTTGTGCACCCCCCAGCCTGGCCTGCAAGGATCGGGCTGAAACTGGTCCGGTGCATGGATTCATGCATTGGTAAATCCGTGCACGTGGGTTCTCTCAGCCTGACCTATGGGGATTGGGCTGAAACCAGCTCTCTGACATCCCTCAAGGGGTCCTGGATTGCAAGAGGGCACACTGGTGTACGAATCCATGCACTGTGCCTCTACTATATATATAAGATCTTTGGTTAATCTCTTCCCGCCCTACTCCCTCCCCTCTGAGATTCATTAATCTGTTCCATGTTTCCATGCCTGTGCATTGAGCATCTGTACCCTGGTGGTCAGTGCCTATCATAGCTACTGGTTAAACAGTTCCTTAGGCTTTTATATATGTGCTAGAGTTAGAGGCGCAGTTGGGGGGGGGAGGGTCCCTCAGCCCGGCTTGCACCCTTTAGCAGCCCAGGAGCCCTTGGGGGATATCCAACTGACGGCTTAAGAGGGGAGCGGGCCTAAGCTGCAGTTGGATTTCCCCAGTGCTGCCATGGAGGTGGGAGAGGTTCCTGCTACTGCCACCACACTCACCAGCCATCAGCACACCTTGTGGCTGAGCGGCGTTCTCCTTGTGGGAGCGCACTGACCACCAGTGGGCAGCTTCTCATTGAGCGTCATAGTGACTGGTCATTCCACCATTCAGTCGATTTGCATACTACCCTTTTATTATATAGGATATATTGGTATGAATGTATTTTTATTTTTATTTCAGAGAGGAAGGGTGAGAGAGAAACATCAATGAGAAAGAATCATTGATCAGCTGCTTCCTGAGGAATTGAACCCGCTACCCAGGCATGTGCCCTTGACCAGAATTGAACCTGGGACCCTTCAGTCCGCAGGGTGACGCTCTATACATTGAGCCAAACCAGCTAGGGCCAAACTGATTCTTTAAACCCGAATCTGGCAAACAAAAAAATCTTCCTTTCTTATTCATCTATAGTTAAACACTGAAGACTGTGTGTGCTGTACCATAATGGACACAGCCAATCAAGGGTACTGAGAAATACAAGAGACAACCAAGATGCTTGGTCTTCAAAAGAGAAGACCCTACTTCTCCAGGTAGTTCAGTACTCCTTGCTTCACCAGCAATCCATAATGTGGCCTGGTGATTTATCTTACTTTCTTTACCATCTCTCTAAGGTAGACTAAACCACCCATCCTCCCTCCTCAGGGACACCATTGCACAATAAAAATCTCTGCAACATTTCCTGCACTCCATTCTTTACCTGTTGCTTATCCGTGATTAAATTTGCAAATTTAAAAAAGCTTATCTTATTCATCAAATCTTCATTTATGGGTCTAGCATAATGGGTATTCAATTGACAAATACCTCCAATTTATTAAGCTTTGACAATCTACTAAGCCCTATGCCACATATTCGGCATGTTATTTCAATTAGTCAAGTCTATCAATCCACTTTCCAGATGAGGAGGCTAATACGCAATTGAGATAAAGTAACTTGGGGGTTACACAGTTTCTCAGGTGAATAAATGCATGAAACCTTAGCTCATAATAGAAACCAATACCATATAGGCCACTCGATTCCCACTTTAGTAAACTTTGTGGATTTCCATTATGCCTGTGCTCTCTGTCCATCACAGATAATCAGAAAATAATTTACCCATGAACAGAGCAGCTAGAACGCTAGATAAACTAGAAGGTACTGAAATAAAAGGATATTCTTAAACTCTTTACATTTTTTCACTCTCTTAGGCACAAAAATTTTTCCAAGGGAATAGTGTTTCTAGGTAACTCACTCATAACAAAGACTATATACACTGTGAAAGAGATACAAAACCAAAAGTCAAAAGCCATGAAAAATGCTAAAATTCGGTATTTATGTAGGCAAGCTCATTTATTTCCTAATTCTGAATAGTGACTCCCTTGCTAACTGGGCAACCTTGGGCAAGTAACCTTTAGAGCAGTGGTTCTCAACCTCTGGGTCGCCTTTGGGAGTCGAACGACCCTTTCACAGGGGTCGCCTAAGACCAGCAGAAAATACTATTTCCCATGGTCTTAGGAACCAACACACCGCTCCTCGGTGTAGCAAAGGGTAGCCATGTAGTTTACTGTTGTCATATGAAGACTGTTACCCATGCTACACCACGATTCAAGACAAAACTTTATTTATTTGTCATTAGAAATAAATATTTCACAATATACAACTACATATTGTTTTTGTGATTAATCACTATGCTTTAATTATGTTCAATTTGTAACAACGAAAATACATCCTGCATATCAGATATTTACATTACAATTCATAACAGTAGCAAAATGACAGTTATGAAGTAGCAATGGAAATCATTTTATGGTTGGGGGTCACCACAACATGAGGAATTCTATTAGAGGGTCCCAGCACTAGGAAGGTTGAGAACCACTGCTTTAGAGCCTGTTCCCTGATGTATAAGTTGGAAATACCACCTACTTCAAAGGATTGCTGTTCTGAACCTCAGGAAATGCACATAAACGACACAGCACAACACCTGACAGTAGAGGGCCATTATTACAGAAAAGTCAAACAAGTACAAAACAATCACTTATCTTATTTTAAATCAAGCATTATTGAAAGACAGTATCTAGTGGATAACCCTTTCCATCCCTGACCTTCTATAGCCACTGGAACTTCTCTGAATGCTTAGTATACTAACCCTTGCCACTTCCCACTGAACAGGCCATCTACTCAGAAAGGCTTCTACAGACTCCTTCAGCGTCCCCGGGCTGAAACGTAAGGCCACTGAACAAAGATGGGAACTTACTTGTAACACATGTTTTCAAAAGACAGTGAATGGCCATGGGTTTTAGCAGTGGAAAAGACTCTTTTTAAGAGACCAACACCTACCATCTAACACAGGAGTTTTTCCTGGCAGATCACTGTCCTAAGCACTTTACTGAAAGTAAGAATTCTCAGGTGTCCAAAGAACAACCTATCCAGTCACCTAACAGGAACCACAGATAACTTCGTCCTGTGGTCTCTCACTCAATTAACTGTTTAAACATCAATTATAAGGTCTGCTAAGCAGGATTATTTAAAACAAGCATTTACCTTCTATTTCCACCAAAGGTTCCTGAGTAAATTCCTGAAAGAATTTGTAGAAGAACTTACTGCAAGCAGCCAAAACAGCCTTGTGGGCCTTAAAATGGTGACCTAGATAAAAACAAAACCACACAATCAGACATAGTCACAAAAATCAAACATATAACTAGAAGACAAGTTAGAAAATCACATAAAGTCTTTCTTTCTTCATAATCTGTAATAATAAAAGCCTAACATGCTAATTAGACTGTCCAGGTGGTCATTCCGGACATCCTTCCTGACGAAGCCGCAGCAGTGGGGGCTGCTGAGGCAGCGGCCATCAGGTAGGAGGCAGGCAGGTAGGCAGTTAGAGGAGTTCCCCAGGCAGGCAGTGATTAGGGGCGATCACACAGGCAGGCGAGCGGTTAGGAGCTGGAGGTCCCAGATTGCGAGAGGGTTCAGGCCTGGCTAAGTAAGGGACTACTCTTCCCCTCCCCCCTAAATTTCATGCACCAGACCTCTAGTATAACTACAAAACCATATACATCACTAAACTAGTATCAAAATATCCTTGGTACCTATCTTGACAAATTTCCATCTCCATTAGACGCAACGCCAGACCTTCACCTCGGAGACCGCCTTCAGTCAAGTTTTACAAAGGCCCGTTTACAAATACTACTTAAAAAAGCGTGAAAGGCGATGCATCCTCTTCGGTTGAAATCACTTATTAGACGTAAAACCACCACCCAGAGGGCTACCGATCATTCCCAGAAGGAAGGGAGGAGAAAAAGGCCACCCAAAAAAAAAACGGCAGGAAGCTGGCAGGTGTTTTTGCAGTGGGAAGCGCTAACACGCCTCGCCTGGGGAGGAGAAGCCCGCTTCCCACTCAATTGAAGTCACCCCACGCTGCGCGTGCCTCCCTTATCCATGACTGATAAAGGGGGTACTGGTGCTGCAAACCAAAAAGAAGAAGAAGAAGGGAAGAAAAAAAAAAGCAGCCGAAACCGGTTTGGCTCAGTGGATAGAGCATCGACCTGCGGACTGAAGGGTCCCGGGTTCGATTCCGGTCAAGGCCATGTACCTTGGTTGCGGGCACATCCCCAGTCGGGGGTGTGCAGGAGGCAGCTGGTGGATGTCTCTCTCTCTCATCGATGTTTCTAACTCTCCGTTCCTCTCCCTTCCTCTCTGTAAAAAGTCAATAAAATATATTAAAAAAAAAAAAAAAAGCAACCCTCTCCCCACCTGGGCTCCTGGGAGACACTCCTCCCCCCAAATCAGCAGCTCCTCCAGAGAAGACGCGGCGTGGACCTCACAGACCCTTCAAGAGACACCCTCCGCGCTGCCCCTGCACCACCGTAACCCTGCACTCGAGCGTGCAAACGGGGACCAAAAAAAAAAACAAACTTGTGCAAGTTCCAATGGACAGCGTGCCTGCCTGCCTGCCTGCCCGCCCCACGGGCAGAGCCTCCCATTGGGG
>JAAGEH010002531.1:73950757-74004366 GCA_011751065.1 Lasiurus cinereus
CAGCGGTTCTCAACCTGTGCGTCGAGACCCCGGTGGTGGTGGTGGTGGGGGGTCGGACGATCAAAACACAGGGGTCGCCTAAAGCCATCGGAAAATACATATTTCCGATGGCTTTAGCCGCTGAGAAGTGGCGCTACCGTCCGCAGCAAGGCTATTCAGCTGGAAGGCACGCGTTATGGATGCCCCGTCCCAACTGAATGCTTACAAGCATGGCCAGACGTGATTGCAACATCCCACCGGGGCCTAAGGGGCCGGAGGGGGGATAGCTCCACAGTCCCTAGCAGCGCATTACGTGTGTCCGGCGCTTGCTGATGGTCATCAGTGGGCGGACCCAGGAAGCGCCAGAGGACAGAAGCCTAGGAGACAGAGAGGCAAGAGAGCCTGCGAGACAGCCCGCTGGTGCAAAAAAAGGTTAATAATGTAAAAACAGTACACACGCTATACACACAATACTGTGTAAGGGTAAGGTGCTTTGTGTGCAATCATTACATAGTACACAAAGCAGCTTACACTTGCACAAAGCACCATACATTTTTTAAAAAAATATATTTTATTGATTTTTTTACAGAGAGGAAGGGAGAGAGTCAAAACATCGATGAGAGAGAGACATCGATCAGCCGCCTCCTGCACCCCCCCCCCCTGGGGATGTGCCCGCCACCAAGGCACATGCCCTTGACGGGAATCGAACCTGGGATCCTTCAGTCCACAGGCCGACGCTCTATCCACTGAGCCAAACCGGTTTCGGCAAAGCACCACACATTTACACAGTGTGAACTACATCGGTTTTATACTATAAGAGACCACTCACTATAAGATGTAGTTCACAATGTTCCCCAATGTATAATTATCTCCCATATCTCCCACTATTTTCCCATATTCTGAATGAGGAAACTGCTGAAATCAGTGACCCACAGGTTGAGAACTGCTGCTGTAGAGCCCAAGACCATCAGAAAACACAGATATGTATTTACATTACAATTCATTAACAGTAGAAAATTACAGTTATGAAGTAGCAACAAAAATAATTTTATGGTTGGGGGTCACCACAACATGAGGAACTGTATTAAAGGGTCGCGGCGTTACAAAGGTTGAGAACCACTGCGCTAGGTCTTATTTTTCCATGAAGAAGAATACGGTACACATTTATTGTTGAACAAAAAAACAACAAAAAAAGTGAAATTGATTGCCTGTAGACCGTTAGGTAGTAGTAGAAGCGCAGCCGGAGCTGTTCAGGCAGGGCGAGGTCTCTTTAAATCAGGAGTCAGATGTCTGACAGTAGCTTTGGGGGCCTTCTATTCCGGGGTAGGCCTTATTAACAGGGAGGTCTTATTTTCAGGGGGATGCCTTATATTATAGCGAGAGGCAAAACTGGAAGTAGGTCTTATTTTCGGGGATGTCTTACTTTCGGGGAAACAGGGTATTAGGAGTAGGTGGAGAGGTGTCCTGGAGATTCCATGGGTTTTCAAAACATATATTTTTATTTCAGAGAGGAAGGGAGAGGGAGGGAGAGAAACATCAGTGATGAGAAACAATCAGTGACTGGCTGCCTCCATTAGGGCCCCCACTGGGGTTTGAGCCAGCAACCTGGGCCCGTGCCTGGGATCAGAATGGAACCCCGGGACCCTCCAGTCCACAGGCCGATGCTCTGTCCCCCAGCCAAACTGGCTGTGGCTCGTGGGGTTTGGAGGGCAGACTCTGGTAGAGGAATGGGGGCAGGTGGCGGGAGGATCCAGTTAATGAGAGTTTCCACTGAAAAGAGAGAAAGGTGCTCCAGGTTGCAGACAGGCCTGGGGAAGTTACACTGGAGCGTGATCCAAGGTCTCAGAGCTGGTCTGGCTGCAGCCGGACTGGGGCCCAGAGCTTTAGGCACATGGATCGCCCCCTCTGCCCCCAGCATTGTCCTTAACCTTCATGCTAATTAAGCCGGGCAACTGTCAGAGGTCGGGATGAGAACTGTGGATACTGCGTGGAGTTCCTCGGGGTGTCAGGTGACCAGATCTCTCAAGAAGGCTGGTGGACTGAGTGAATCCTGAAGTGTGTTATGGGAACATCTGAGGAAGCCTTTAACGTAGCCAAGAATATTGCACAAGCCAAAACCGGTTTGGCCCAGTGGATAGAGCGTCGGCCTGCGAACTGAAGGGTCTCAGGTTTGATTCCGGTCAGCGGCATGTACCTTGGTTGTGGGCACATCCCCTGTGTAGGAGTCAGCTAATCAATGTTTCTCTCTCAATGTTTCTTGCTCTCTATCCTTCTCCCTTCCTCTCTGTAAAAAATCAATAAAACATATAAAAACAAAGAATATTGCACAGGATTATCTGAGTCAGAGTGGACACAGGGAAATGGCCAATAAGAGGATATAGGGAACAGACTACCGTTACACAGCCTCTAAAGGCATATACTTAACTGATGAAAAAAATCATCCGTCCTGGTGTGGCCCGTGGTTGAGTGTGGACCTATGAACCAGGAGGTAGATTCCCTGTCAACGTGCAGGAGGCAGCCTCTCAGTGTGAGCTTCACTGATGTTTTTATCTCCCTCTCCCTTCCGTTCTGAAATCAATATATTTTATAACAAAACAAGGAAAGTTTCACTCTGTAGACATTAAAAATTCTCACTGAGGCTCCCAGCACTGTCAGATCTGTCCCCAGGCTGCCTGGGGTGAGGGTGAGGGCTGGGGGGACTGCAGCTCCCCTTTTCCTTCGTGCTGCAGGAGGTGGCGCGGTGCTGGGTGCAGAGACCCCGAGTCTCACGGATTCCAGGACCTCAGCGCCATCTGAGTTTGGTCCATAACGATGCAGAGAGACTTGTCTTAACCAGTTTTCCAGATTCTGGGGGGATGATTCCCAGTGACATTTCCCCCTCCGCTCGCCCAGCACCAGTCATTTCATTAACGCGTTAGTTGAGGTGTGGAGCGGGAGAGCAGGAAGGCTCGGTTAATGGGAAGTGCAAGGTCTTCTCACCCACCCTTTGCCTTCCAGGCTAATCCCTAACACGAAGGTGAAAGTATTAGCTTGCATTTCAGCTCTAGATCGGCTTAAAATACCAGTGACCCCGGGCACAGCAATATTAACTGATGTTAATGAGACACCAAGGACTTTCATATCAAGACACATCCTCAGCCAGGAAGGGAAAGTGTAACCGAACTCCGAGAGGGGAGCTCAGAGGTGGTGTTGACACCGGTAAAGTGATGGGTATGTTAATTACCTTGATTGCGGTCAGCATTTCACAGTCGTTACTCTTACATCTCAATAAGTACATTTAGGAAAAACGAACCCGGGAGCAAAGAAAGCCTTCTGAACCGGAGAGAGAAGCTCCCTGCACACAAAACAGGTTTGCGCTCTGGCCCAACCCCACCCGGTTCTTTCCAACAGTGCACGCACGTAATTGTTCCTTTTACCTCGAAGTGTCTACACAGCGATGTCAGAGGAGCAATTCCAGCACCAAAGTAAGATTGCCAAGTCATTACAATTTCGGGCATTAAAAAAATCCCGGGGCCTGGCTGGTGTATCTCCGTGGTTAGTGAGGTTCTCGGGTTTGAATCCCAGTCAAGGACATGTACCTGGGTTGCAGGTTCTATCCAGGGCTCTTTGGAGGTTCCTCCTGGAAGCAACTAATTCTTTGACCTCTCTCCCACTTCTTCCTCCCTCTCCCCCTCCCTCTCTCCTTTCTACCCTCTCTAAAAACAATCAACCAAAAAAAAAAAAAATACCCTTGGGTGAGGATTAACATCAACAACAAATCTTAGGTCTAACCCACTAGAGCGAAATACTAACATTATTCATTAAAACTGTTTCTCCTTGTGTGGGTCTGACCCCAACTTATACACTGAAGATATTTCTTGTTCAGTTGGTTTCAATTTCTAAGAATTGTTTTTACATAATTATAAAACAATTTTTCAAAGCATTGAAATTTTCTTAAGCCGAATCTACAAATCATATTCAGGGATGTTTAGTTTCTAGCCAAGTGTCCTCCACTCTGAGAGAGAAAAAGAGAGAGGGAGAGAGACCCTATTTCCCCCTCCTTTTCTTCACCACATATTCCGAGAGCCAGCTTTCCCCTTGGATACAACCCTTCCTCAACCTTCCAGGATTCCAAAGGGCAGTTCTCATCCATCTTACTGGTTGAGGACATCATTTGTGAACGAAATCCGAGATTCCTGTCCCGCTCCCCACCTGCCTTTGACTCTAGTCGCAGTGGTTCTCAACTTTTCTCATGCTGCGGCCCTTTAATACAGTTCCTCATGTTGTGGTGACCCCCAACCATAAAACTATTTTCGTAGCTACTTCATAGCTGTAATTTTGCTACTGTTAATGAATTATAATGTCAATATCTGTGTTTCCCAATGGTCTTAGACGACCCTGCTAGTGGTTCTCAACCTGTGGGTCGACTGTATTAAAGGATCTTGGCGTTAGAAAGGTTGAGAACCACTGCGGCTAGTGAGAAAGCTAGAGGGGTGCAGGAAAGGTGGAACATGTGAAAAGGGATTCCTTCTCAAGATTGAAGGAACTTGATTTTGATTCAGAATCGAATGCATTCAGAATCCAATGGATTCTGCTCTTCTGGGTTCTCACCACTCCGTGTGAAAAGATCAAGACTAGCCCTGACTGGTTTGGCTCAGTGGATAGGCGGGGCCTAAAGGTCCCGGGTTCCATTCAGGTGAAGGTGGGTACCTTGATTGCAGGCTCCTTCCAGGCCAGGACTGGGCCCTGGTTGGGGCTTGTGCAGAAGGCAGCTAACGAGGTTTCTCCCTGTCGTTCCCTCTCTCTTCCACTCTCCCTAAAGATCAATGGAAAAATATCCTTGCGCGGGGATTAACAACAACAACAACAAACATTTTTAAAAAAGGATAGACTTTCTTCATCTCTCCTTTTTCCCCCTCTCTTCATCTCTCTCTGTTTATTATTGTTTTCAGATTTGTGAAAAGGTGTTTTAGAAGATTGAGAAAAAGCCCTAATTGGTTTGGCTCAGTGGATAGAGCGGACTCAAGGGTCCCAGGTTCGATTCCAGTCAAGGGCAGGTACCTTGGTTGCAGGCACATCCCCAGTAGGGAGTGTGCAGAAGGCAGCTGATCAATGTTTCTAACTCTCTGTTCCTCTCTCTCCCTCTCTGTAAAAAATCAATAATATATACATATATATAAAAGAAGATTGAGAAATACACAGCATGGCTGGGGTGGGAGCTAGTGATAGTTCACAAAGTGAGCTCAGAATGAATGACTCTAGAGATCATGGAACTCCAAGGTCTTCACTGAGATGTGAAGATAGTTTCCACTGCCGCAAAGGAATCTCTGCTCTCCAACAGCGTTAGAGCGGTCCATTCAGAATTGCGCAGCTGCTCTCTGCGTGTGTCTGCTGGGTTTGCGGTAGAAATAGGGCAAGTCTCTCTATACTTGGAGATTATCCACTCGTCACTCGGAACACATCTCCTCACTCCTCCCCTCCTTCGCACCGGCTGTGGCCACAGGGAGGGGCTGGCTTCTCTTCCCACCTGTCCCTCCCAGAGAGGCAAAGTAAGCTGGGCTGGCTGGGCTGGCTGGTCTACCTCGCTACGCAACATGTAGTCAGCAGGTGGAGAGTGGACATCACCTGGGGGCTTGTGAGAAACGCAGAACTCGGACTCACAGAATCCGAATCTCATTTCAAAGTCCTTGCCAGGGGATCCTGCTCAGCGGCACGTAGAGGAGCTGTCTCAGGATTGTGTTCTAGGGGCTTGGAAACCAGCCCCCTCTAAGAGGCCAGGGGGACGCAGAGGCCCGATGCGGCGACCAGCTCTGCAGATCCTCCATCACTTGATCCACAGCCACTGGCTGGACCGCACAAAGCTCACCTGCTCCTCTGCTCAGAACCGCAGTTCCTTTGAACAGTGGGTGGTGCTGCCTCCGGCTGAGTGAACTGCGGGGTGGTTCAGTCAGAGGGTCTCTCTCTCTCTCTCTCTCTCTCTCTCTCTCTTTCCCCCTTCTGTCTAAATGTGAAGAAAAAAAATTTTGTGGGGCTGTTAGTCCATCATACTTTACACACACATTAAAATAGTTTATTTCTCCGCAGGCCAACGCTCTATCCATTGAGCCAAACCGTTCTTGGCAAAATGGTTTATTTCTTTTTGGACAGATTAGCTTAGTTTGGATCCAGAGGCAGGTGGCAAGATTGTTAGGAGTGGGTGAAAACATGTGTGTGTGTGTGTGTGTGTGTGTGTATGTGTGTATGTGTGTATGTGTGTGGTATGTGTGTGTGTGTGTGTTCACATAAATGAAGACTGAATTTTATCAAAGGAGTTTTCTACATCTTGAGATAAGACTTTAAAAAATTCTTTTAATGCACGGAATCACATTGATTAATTTAACCCTAGGATGCATCCAATTTGGTCTCGATATGTTTCTTCTTCATGTATGTTGCTGGTTTTGATGTCCTGATGTTTTGTTTACCGTCTTTGCGTTGCTATTCCATAGTGAAACCAGCCAGTGGTTTTTCTTCCTGGCAATATCCTTTCCAGGTTTGGTTTCAGTGGTTTTCTGGCCGTGTAAAATGAGTTGGGAAATGTTCTCTTTCTCCACTTCCGTCTCTACACTGTGCAAGTGTAGAATCACTTTGTTTTTCTTTAGGAAGCTGGCTTCCCAGATGGATGACATTAAAGGCAAGCAGTCTTGGAAAACGAGTCTTGGGTGACCCCAGCCCCCAGATCTTGGAAGGGTGGAAGCAGAGACATTCTGAGCCGTGCCACATGGCTAAACCTGTAATGCCATGAAACATTAAGAACCACGGTCTTGTAATATACTTTGTGACTTTAATAATAATTGCGCAATGAATTTAATTTTTTTCAGTGAACTCAATGTTTCTCTCTACCTGTAAGAATGATCTAGCTATATAAAAGCCTAAGCAACCTTTACGACTGAACAACCAGAAGGACTGAAATGAATGGTTGCTATATGCATACTGACCACCAGGGGGCAGAGGCTCAGGACAGGAGCTGCTCCCTGATGGTCAGTGCATTCCCACAGCCAACCTCCTGCAGCTGGCTGGTGTCAGTATCTGTTCCTTCCGCACCCAGCCTGGAGACTGCCACCTCCTCTCCCCACCCTGCAGGGGCCTTTGGGCTCTGGGCTGGGCTGGGGAACTGGGGTGAGTAGCAGCTGTAGCCCCTTTCCCGGGGGGGGGGGCGAGGGCCAGCTTCCTCCTTGGGGCTGGTGGCCAACCTCCTGTAACCCATCTTTACCTCCCCTCCACCCTGATCGACAGGCCCTGATTGCTGGCCAGGCCTACGGAACCCCCCTGTGCACAAATTCATGCCCTGGGCTTCTAGTTTACTATATAATTTCAGCAATATAAAGAGAGAAGCTTGCTGGCAAGTGTGGGCCAGTGTTTGAGCATCGAGCTCTGAACCAGGAAGTCCTGGTTTGATTCCATGGGTTGGGACACATGCCCATTGTGGGGTGTGCAGGAGGCAGCGAACCAATAATTTTCTTTCTCGTCATTGATATTTCTTTTTTTATTTTAATATATTTTATTGATTTGTCACAGAGAGGAAGGGAGAGGGATAGAAAGTTAGAAACATCTATGAGAGAGAGACATAGATCAGCCGCCTCCTGCACGCCCCCTATTGGGGATGTGCCCGCAACCAAGGTACACACCCTTGACCAGAATCGAACCTGGGACCCTTCAGTCCGCAAGCTAACGCTCTATCCACTGAGCCAAATCGGTTTCGGCTCATCATTGATATTTCTATCTCTCTCTCCCTTCTCTCTGAAATCAATAAGAATATATTCAAAACTAATAAACTCAAATTTATCATAAAATTTTAAAGATGTACTTGGAAATTTTATAAAAGTCAATATTTACGGTTTTCCTGAATATGTTGTATTTTTTATCATAATAATATTGAAAAGTAACAATTTTTAAACCAAGCCATATAAAACTCTTCCCAGTCCTCTTCACTTTATTCTAGATGTTCATCTTCTGTATGAGCCATGATATGAAAACATTAAAAAAGCTGTTTGAAGTTATCGCACAACTTAGTTACAAACTATGTTGACTAGTATATGACACATTTCCCCCAAACTGTTCATATAATCAAACTTATCTGACTTAGGAAAACAAATTTTGAAATTTTATTGTATTATTTTTAAAATATATTTTATTGATTTTGTACAGAGAGGAAGGGAGAGGGATAGAGAGTTAGAAACATCTATGAGAGAGAGACATCCATCAGCCGCCTCTTGCACGGCCCCTACTGGGGATGTGCCTGCAACCAAGGTACATGCCCATGACCAGAACTGAACCTGGAACCTCTCAGTCCACAGACGGATGCTCTATCCACTGAGACAAACTGATTAGGGCCAAATTTTGACATTTTAAAATCTTCATTCACTGCAGCTCATTGTTGTTGGAAATAGTGGATCTCTGCGAGGAAGAATGAGTGCTTGCCTTCCAAGGACTCTGCCAGTACTCACTGCTCTGTTACCAAGGCGACCAACTGTCAAGTTGCTTTAGACTGTGGAAGAATTATATATATATTTAATTTTAGAGAGAATGGGAGAAAGACAGAGAAACATTAAGGATGGAGAGATTAAGGATGGAGAGAATCATTGATCGGCTGCCTCCTGCATGCCCCCTTCTGGGAGTCGAGCCTGCAACCCGGGCATGTGGCCTTGACTGGCATCGAACTGGGGACCCTTCAGTCCTCAGGCTGACACTCTATCTACTGAGCCAAACCAGCTGGGGCTGTGGAAGCATTAAAAAAAAAACAACCCCAAGTTGATGATTTAAGAGGCTTCACTGCTGGCCAATGTTACTATGGTAACATTGAGCTACCCGCCCAGTCATGGTTCCCTGTGCTGAGATACCAGCCCCACAGAATCCTGCAATTGAAATAATCAGGACACACTTGCAGCATTTTCCTCGTGAATTTGGGAATCCTGATTGGGCCCCGATTTCATCAAGACTTCTCCTTCCGCTCCTCCCTCTTCCTGGGTCCCAGGTTCTCCCTCTCTAAGACAACTTCTTCGCTTGCCAGATGACTCCTTTCCTCAATGCAAAGTTTTCTTAACAGCCAAAGACTAGTCAACACCGTAAACAAGCTTAGGTTCAAAAGGAAATTCCCACCACAGCATGGATACTACTTCGGGGCCGCTGCGAGTACCCGGGATGGGTTTGGAGGCACCCGGGTGGGGGGTCAGTCAGGTCTGAGTGAGCTCCAACGCCAGGAAAAAATCCTGAGGTCTCAGCTTCCTCAGATGAGAACGCAAGAGCCCCAGAAGGGCAGACACAGTAAACGTAGTGAGTGAGCCAGAAAGAGGTGGTAGAGGCAAGGGGGAGTGATCTGCACGCCTGTCTTTATTTTAATTTAATTTAATTTTTAAAATATATTTTATTGATTTTTTTTACAGAGAGGAAGGGAAAGGGATAGAAAGTTAGAAATATTGATGAGAGACATCCATCAACTAGCTGCCTCTCTCTCGCCCCCTACTGGGGATGTGCCCGCAACCAAGGTACATGCCCCTGACCGGAATCGAACCTGGGACCCTTCAGTCCACAGCCCGAACCTGGGACCCTTCAGTCCACAGCCTGACGCTCTATCCACTGAGCCAAACCGGTTTTTTTTTTTAATTTTTAAATTTTTATTGAGAGTATTACAGATGACCCCCTCCCATTGCCCCTCTCCATCCTGTTCCCATCCCACCCCAAGCCTTCACCATCCTTCTGTCTGTGCCCATGAGTAAGATCTTAGGTTAATCCCTTCCCCCTCCACTCCTGCTTCCTCTTCTCTCTGAGAGTCCTCAGTCTCTTCCATGCTTCCATGCCTCTGATTCCATTTCACTCACACCTGTCCTTTTTTAAAAATATGTATTTTATTGATTTTTTACAGAGAGGAAGGGAGAGGGACAGAGAGTTAGAAACTTCGATGAGAGAGAAACATCCCACACATCCCCAGTGCCCGCATCCAAGGTACATGCCCTTGACCGGAATAGAACCTGGGAACTTTCAGTCCTCAGGCCGAGGCTCTATCCACTGAGCCAAACCGGTTTCGGCGACCCCTGTCTTTTTTTGAAGGCTGATTTCCTGTTGTCCTTAATTTCTGGAGAAGCATCTTAAAGACTGAAAACAAACAAACAAAAACCCTGCCTTCCTTCCCGATCGCTCCTTTGAGCAGCGAATGAGCCCAGCCCTTCCCCACTGCCCCCCACTCCCCCACTGCTCAGAGTCTGTCCTCCCACCCCCACGCTGTTCTCTGTGCTGCCGGAAGCCGAAGCATCCAAGCCAGAAGGGGTGGGAGGTCTCCAGAGGCAGGAAAGGAGAGAAACAGCGGAGGCAGGGTGAGGTCTCTGGGAAAATAACCCACACTTGCTTGGTATTTGTCATAGCTTGTTGTTTTCTGCCAACGAAGGGTGGCCCTAATGTCTCTTCAGCCTGTCCAGCATCGAAGGGGTAGACTCTTTTTCTTTCTACTCTCTCACTCCAGCCCCAGCAAGGAATTTCTCTTCCTAAGCTTGTGTTATCTTTATTTGGATTTGACAACTTGGGCCACAAGCAAGACAAACGCCAAGCATTCAGCACACGTGGCCACCGTGAGGTTTGTGATCAGCTGACGGTCCGAGATGAGAAATTCAGCTCATTAATCAGGAATATTTACCCCGTTCTCATGCACACATGCACAGCACACACCAGGCGCTGGGCTCGGTGCTGGGAAACAGTGGTTCTGCCCTCAGCCAGCTCTCTGGTCACCCTGCCTTCCTCATCATTGACCGGACTCTGGGTTGGGACCAGGTGCCTCCTCAAAGTTCTTTTTCTTTTTTCCCCTGTTATTTATTTATTTAAATATTTTATTGATTTTTTTACAGAGAGGAAGAGGAATAGAGAGTTAAAAACATCGATCAGCTGCCTCCTGCACACCCCCCACTGGGGATGTGTCTGCCACCAAGGTCCATGCCCTTGACCGGAATCGAACCTGGGACCTTCAGTCCGCAGGCCGACGCTCTGTCCACAGAGCCAAACCGGTTTTGGCATATTATTTATCTCTTAAAATTTAATTTCTTTGTTGTTTAAAGCAGCGGTTCTCAACCTGTGGGTCGCGAACAGCTAGCAGGGCCTCCTAAGATCATCAGAAAACACAGAGATTTACATTAAGATTCATAACAGTAGCAAATGACAGTGATGAAGTAGCGACAAAAATAATTTTATGGTTGGGGATCACCACCACATGAGGGACTGTATTAAAGGGTTGTGGCCTTAGGAAGGTTGAGAACCGCTGGTGTAAAGTATTACATATGTCTCCTTCCCCCCACTGACCTCTCCCCGGCGCTCCCAGCCCCCAGGACGTGGCATTGGGATGGGAATACGCTGTTCATTCCACAGGTTCTGGGTGTCAGGACCCCACCTGGCTCCTCCTCCTCCATCTCACTCTCTGACGCCAAACCAGCCTGGGGAGGAGCCCGAGAAGGAGGGGAGGATGCGGAACAAGGCCAGGGCATTAAGGTGGGGGCTCAGGTGTCTGGGAACTTCCAGCAGCTACTGTCCTCCCTGAGGAGCGGGAGGGAGAGTGAGCGGAGAGCGGAGCCAGCGGGGGCTAGGCCAGCACTGGGCACCACCCGGTCCCTCTCACAGGAGCCCCGCCCCTGCCAGCTCCCAGCAGCGTCTCGGGGAGGAGGAGGGCGGGCCTGTGGGCAGAGGTGGGCACCCTCGCTGGCCTGTCTGGCTGGGTCCTCCACTGCAGTGCGCCCAGCTCTGCTTCTGCCCCAATGCCCCTGCAACAGACTCAGCGTCAGAAAAACCCTCCACTTCCCAAAGGTCAAAGCCACCAGCATCCTGCCCTCCTCCGGGCGCTGAGCACCCAGAGGCGGGAAAGTGCGCCTTTTGGGGCCCGGACACGGCGAGGCCAAAGCCGCTGGTCCCCCCTCCTCCCCCCCGCAGAGAGCGGCCCAAGCCCATCCTTCTCCTCCTCCCCGCGCAGAGAGCGGCCTGGATTCCCCGGTGAGCAGCTCCCTCCCCCTGAGGACGAGCTGATTCCTTTCCTGTCCCCTCTGCCCTTTCCCAGATGGCTTTGCAGTTCTTCTGTAACATCTTACAAAATAAAAAATAATGACAAGAATCGCCTGGGGTCGAGTTTCTGCAGACCTCGGCTCCACCGTGTTATAGAAGCAGCGTGGAGACTGCTGGTGGATCCGGTGCCAGGTGCTCTGCTCGAGACAGGGGAGGGGGACGCCCCAGGTGGAAGAAGGTAGCATTGTGCTCCCTGCGGCCTCTTAAGCTCCCCTGCTTCTCTGAGCCCAGACCCCTCTCTTCTCCCCACGGCCTAGCGGCTGGTCAGAGGCTCAAGTCCAGCGGAGCCGGAAGGAAGGAAGGAAGAAAGGGAGGAAGGGTGCCAGCAGGGAGAGCTGGGCATGCTGGTCACAGGGAATGGGCAGGGGCAGCTCGGAAAGTGTGTTTGGCTCATTCAGGGAACTTAAATGCAGCGCCTGGGCCTTCGAGCCAGGAGCAGAGGCCAGAGAGACACCCAGGAGCTAGGTGCTGGGGACCTGGGAGCTGGGCTAAGGGGGCCAGATTTTACCCTAAGAGCAGTGGAAACACACACACACACACACACACACACACACACACACACACACACACACACACACTGGTGTTTTCTTTTTTGGGTTTGAATAGCAGAGTACCCTAAATAGAACTGTTTTCCGGAAGACCTTCCTGTGGCTTCCAGCAGAAGGAAGCCTGGAGGAGCTCGCTAGATCCTTTCTCCTCCGTCCTGTCTTGTCTCGATCCTGAAAAGATGGCCAGCAGTGCCGAAGACAGTCTTCCTGAGTGTTCAGTGTTAGCCAGATTGTGTCACGCTATTTCTATCGAGCTTGGAATTTAATATTCTACTCGTTGCCTTCATGATGCCCATAACGGGCACAGAAGATGCTGCCTTCCAGCCCAAAGTGCTCAGCATTATAAGTATCCTCCCAGGAAACGAGGCTGGTTATCGCACAGAGTGTGTCCAGGCCCTGGCAGGCCTCTGGGCATCACCCCACATGCACCCCCAGGTTTCCTGCTCCAGCTTCCAGCTCTCCCGCTCTACACACTCAGCCCCAGGCGGCTAACTCCTGTGCACTTTGGGATGTTTTTAGGGTGTTAGATTCCATCCTTGGCGGCCTAGTGTTTCACCCAGACCCAGACCAGCATCCCACCCAAGAAGGAGAAGTGAGGGGGTGGGTGAGCGTATCTAGCAAGATGCACAAGTTTGTGCCTTAAAACTGTCACCTCCCCCACCCCCACCCCCACCGTTACAGCTCAGATCCACTCATACCTTCCCCATATGTCCAGCCTCCAAACCCCATTAGGAACTTCGCCTTTCCCCCTTGGAAACAAGAAAGCCCTCACTCTTTGTCGGTAGGGAGAGGAACTCTGGTCCAAGCTGCAGGCAGGTGCGAAGCATCTACAGCAGCGGTTCTCAACTTGTGGGTCGCGACCCACAGGTTGAAAACTGCTAGCAAGGTCGCTTAAGACCATCAGAAAACAGATATTTACATTATGATTCATTAACAGTAGCAAAATTACAGTTATGAAGTAGCAACGAAAATAATTTTAAGATTGGGGTCACCACCACGTAAGGAGCTGTATTAAAAGATCACAGCATCAAAAAAGGTTGAGAACCTCTAGACAGTAAAGGGTGAGCTCCTAGAGCAGCGGTTCTCAACCTGTGGGTCGTGACCCCTTTGGGGGTCAAACGACCCTTTCACAGGGGTCGCCTAAGACCATCGGACAACACATATTTCCCATGGTCTTAGGAACCAACACACCGCTCCTCGGTGTAACAAAGTGTAGCAATGTAGTTTACTGTTGTCCTATGAAGACTGTTGCCCATGCTACACCACGATTCAAGACAAAATTTCATTTATTCGTCACTAGAAATGAATATTTCACAATCTATAATTACATATTGTTTTTGTGATTAATCACTATGCTTTACTGATGCTCAATTTGTAACAACGAAAATACATCCTGCCTATCAGATATTTACATTACAGTTCATAACAGTAGCAAATTACAGTGATGAAGTAGCAGTGGAAATAATTTTATGGTTGGGGGTCACCACCCCATGAGGAGCTGTCTTAAAGGGTCGCGGCCTTAGGAAGGTTGAGAACCACTGTACTAAAGGAAAAAGCCAGAGGTAGACCAGTAACCCTCCCGCTTCAGCATCAGGCGAGCAGTTCCTGCTGCGGCCGCCAGGCGGAGCCCCCCACCAGGCCAGGCACCTCTCGGGCTGAGTAAGGCAGGTGGATGCTCAGCAAGTGTGAGTGCACCGTGTGAAACACCATGGGAACCATGGGCTCAACCAAAAGGCACGCACATTACGAAAGTATTTGTAGCAGAGTGTCTCCTTTCCAGGTTGCGGGCTCCGTGGTAGAGTGAGACAGGCGTGAAGCTCCGGGCTGACTGCCAAGGGCACAGCCAAGGTTGAGCAGCACTTGCAGGGCCTTGCAGGCCGCCTTCAGAGGCCCCTCTCCGCCCGTTGGGCAAAGGGACCTGCTGAGCTAGAGTCTGCCCGGCCACAGGCTCTACTCCCAGGGAGTAGAGCTGCCCTCTGTGGGGACAGCGCAGTCTTCCCGGGGATGCCCTGCTACGTCCAAGGGCAACATCAGGTGTCGCTGTGGGGCGTTAGGCCTGGGAAGGACAGGAATGCCCGGGAGATGCTCCCACATTTCTCCAGATCTGACATAAGGGACCGATGTGCACACCCCGCACAAGCGGCCCTGCTTCCTGCTGCTCCCCCCGGCAGTGTCCACACATCCCTTTTCCGTGACACCACGTGTCCCTTGAAAATCTGGCATCTTACTACCACGTGATAAATAGCAAATGCACACTTTTATAGGGACACAGCTGTCTACAGAATACTCCCGCATTGAGCGGCTTAAATCACACCTGGAAAGGATTGTGCCTCAGTTTCTGAGTCTGGCGGTGGCTCCGCTGGAGAGGCTGGCCAGCTGTCAGCTGGAGCTGCGGGCTCTGGGGACTGGACTGGGACTGGAGGGTCCCCTTCTGGGTTCCCTCCCATGGCTGGTGGACAGAGGCCTCGGTCTTCCCCAGCTGGGTCTCTCCTCAGGGCTGCTGCCCCCTGCTCCCCCCTCTGCCTCCCACGAGTGATCCTTGAAAGGAGAGAGAAAGGAGGGGGAATCTGACTGTGGCCCGGGCCTCTCCGCCTGCCGGCTTGCTGGGATGGGGAAAAGCAGCTCAGAAGGGCAGAAGGGGTCTAGCCCCTGGGAAGCCCTTAGGGCAGCGATTCTCAACCTGTGGGTCGCGACCCCTTTGGGGGCCGAACGACCCTTTCACAGGGGTCGCCTAAGACCATGGGAAAATGCAGATATTTACATCACGATGCGTAACAGTAGCAAAATTTCATGGCTGGGGGTCACCGCCCCATGAGGAACTGTATGCCAGGGTCACGGCCTTAGGAAGGTGGAGAACCACTGCCTTAGGGCATGGTGTGGGGGTATTTACTCCCTTTTCCATTTTCCAGGGGAACCACCTGGCTGGGGGAAAGTGGGGGCAGGGATGGCGGGAGTTCTGTAAAGGACTCAGAAGCCCCAGCAGAACCGAGCACCCAGGACCCCAGCAGGGACCTCCAAACGCATCCTCACAGGAAACCCCCCTCCCCTGTCTCGCTCTCCAAGCTCACTCCTGCTCCTGGTATCACCTCTCAGACAACCCCCGGCCCCAGGCGCTTAACTCGGGCCTGGGTTCCAAGGAATGCTGGAGGAGCCAGCCTGGATTTGTCATTCCATCGTGACCATCCTGCTGACTCAGAGGGCGAAGTCCCGGAAAAGACCAAGGCTTCTTCGCTCTCCTGGGCCTGCACGGACGCTGCACGCCCTGCCTCACTGGGCCGTGACCAGGGAAGAGCCAGCTTTCCCTCATTCCCCTCCCTGAGCACCTGGCAGCCAGCCGCAGAGAGATGCGACGAGAAAGCCTGGCTTCCCAGAAAGGAGTTTTCTGAGCCACGTACAGCGGTACCTCGAGATACGAGTGCTCTAACATACGGTATTTTTGAGATACGAGCCGTCGAGCAAGCGATTTTTGCTTTGAAATACGAGCAACATTTGAGATAGGAGTCATCGCGCGGATCGGCCGGCCTCACATGACCCACCAGTTTACTGCGACTCGAGCGTCTCAGTTTCCCACGCCTCAAGGTTATGGAACGAATTAAACTCGTATCTCGAGGGACCACTGTATTTGGAAACATCACAAGGGTTTTCCTCCAGGAAAGAGAAAGGAGTTAAGATCCACCATACACGAAGCACCTGCTCTCCTGGGGAATTAGGGCCTCCCACTTCTCCCAAAGGTCAAGGCCATGCGGGAGCAGGATGCAGCCAGTTAAACAGACAGGCTCACCCCCACTGCTCTCCATGGGCCAAAGCTACCACTCAGAACAAGTCCCCGTTCGGAGGACAGACACAACTGGAAGTCTCCTGGGGAAAAAAATAAAGTTTTAAATCCCCATAAACACAGAGGGCGATGTCCATTTATTTAGTCAGGGCTCATCTTAGACTCAGATTTCACCCTCATTAAAATTCTCCACGTTCAGAAAGGAGGCCAGCTGGTCTCCCAGAACAGCCGTCTGTTATACTGTGTGTGAGAACTGAGCTGAAAACAGGGGCCCCGGCAGGACCGCGCCTGTGACCTTACTATCAGTCAACACGTGGTCAAAGGTGCAGGTGGCATGCAGGAGGGGGCACGGGTACTTCAAACCTGAATGCTGTGGTGCAGTGAGAAATGCTTCTATCAGGTAAGGAGCCACTATTTTTTAAAAAAAATATATTTTATTGATTTTTTTACAGAGAGGAAGAGAGAGGGATAGAGAAGTTAGAAACATCGATGAGAGAGAGAGAGAGACATCGATCAGCCGCCTCCTGCACGCCCCGCACTGGGGATGTGCCCGCAACCAAGGTACATGCCCTTGATTGGAATTGAACTTGGGACCTTTCAGTCCGCAGACTGACGCTCTATCCACAGAGCCAAACCGGTTTCAGCAGGAGCCACTATTAATGTCTGCGTGTTTCACACATTGGATTTGCTGGTGAATCACACATGACCCGTGTTATTAAAAGAAACATAATTTTTGCTAAAAGCAACTTCCGCAGCAGCAACAACAACAACAAACAAAACTCGAGCGTCTATTAAGTCCTCACAGTGCTAGACTAGGCAAATGAAGACAGTTTTTTACAAAAATAGAACTCTATCCTGGCTGGGGTGGCTCTCCTCGTCGATGGAGCAACAACCTGTGCACTGAAAGGTCACCGGTTCGATTCCCAGTCAGGACACAGGCCCGGATTTCGGGTTTGTGCCTAGGTTTGTGGTTCGTTCCCTGGTCGGGGTGCGTGCTGATTTGTGTCTCTTTCTCCCTCTGTCTCCCTTCCTCTCTCTCTCAAATCAATAAAACATATTAAAACAAACAGAATCTTTAAGGAACTTCTTAGACTTTGATCAGCCCTTTCCAGGGGACTTTGGTGTCTGAAGACCAGGATCAGGAAGCTCCACCTAGGTCACTTCTGTTTCTGGCGGGGGGTGAAGGGTGTGTGTCTGGGTCACTTGGTGCAAACCAAGCTTGGGGCCCTGGTAGTTTGAAATGATCACCCTGCCCGTGCCTGGCTATCTGGTATCTAACGACCATAAAGCAGTCTAGACAGAGAACCTTGACCGCCGGGAGATGAGTTCATGGCCACATCCATGCGGGAGGGACTCTTCCCAGCGAAGTCTGCGGGAAGACGTCCCATCAGCATTTCTAGGCTCAGACTCCCCTTTTCCAGTCAGAGCTGGCCTGCTGCTGCTGCTGAGGGGCGGGGCCTGGTCTCTGCTGGCAGGACCAGCGGCAACTGCGAGAGCTGAGAGAGAAACGTTCCATTCTTCTGCTTTCCACTCCACGACGCTCTCCCATTCCTGCTCCAACCCCTCTCTGACTCACATCCCCCAACCCCCCCTCCCAGGCGCACCATACGCAGGTGCTGGCCTCTCTCCAGCGTGGGGAGTAAGTCATTAGGACAGCCCTGGATAGAGTCCTCAGTTTCTCTCCCTCAATGCGCAGGCATGCATGCGCGCACACACACACATGCACACATACACATGCATGCATGATGACACGTGCAAACACACACATGCACACACGCACAGGCACACACATCTCGTAGTTAGGAGCAGGAAGACGACCCCTGGGCACAGCTCACAGACCCAGGCTACAGAGCGCTTTCATGTCTGATACCCAGCACTGCCCGCGGTGCGTCACCCCGGAGAAGGGCTCAGTGGGAGGACGGCCATCTCTCTTTTCTCCCCACCCCTCACCCCCGCCCCGTCCTTCTTCCTCGAGAAAAGGGCTCAATGCTGACTTTACATTGCTTTATTTTTTATGAAGCCAGATTATCTTTTTTCTGGATCTAACTCCAGAATTTTAAGTGGTTGGCTCTGGTCCTTAAAACGTTGAGGTCCACCCTCCCCCCCCTCTTCAATCTTCCCTTTAGGAAACACCTAAAAGAGAGCATCGTTTTGTACGTTGGGTGGTTAAATATAAGATGATGATAATTAAAAAAAAGTGTGAATATGTATCTTGGTTCACGGAGCAGCCACTGGGATTCCAGCCTGAACTCTGTCGGTGGGCAGAGACCAGTCTATTTCAGGAGTTTTGGTTTTGTTAACTCTATGGCTGCTGCTGCAATTGGTTATCGAATACTTTTCAGGATTTTTCTATTCTCTCTCTCTTCTTCCTTTTTAACAGTTTGGAGTCATTTTTTGAGGATTACTGTTATTGCCTCCTATTATAGCCTTCTGTCCCAGCCAGGGACGCTGCCTCCAGCAGTCTGCTCCCTGCTCCCTGTCTGTGCTCCTCCTGCCCACCCAGAGGGCCTCCCTCTGCCCCCCTTCCCCCACCCCCTCAGCCTGTCAGGGGGTCAAGTGCGTGAAGAAAACGTGATAAAACAGCCCAGAGGGACTGGAAGTTCTGAGCTCTCTGTTGTGCTCTCGCCTTTGACCCCTGTGTGACCTTGAGTTGAGCAGACCTCAGCTAGAATCACCCAAGACCGGAAGCCAATGAATGGCCTTCTTGTTTTCCTCTTCAGAAGGTCCTCGACCCTGAGGCTTCCCCAGCCACCTGGAGCTGCGTGGCTTCTGCTGGGGAAATGCTTTCTCGTTTCCTCCTCCAGGGACCCAAGCTGCCTCCTGCACATCCCTACTGGGGATGTGCCCGCAACCAAGGTGCATGCCCTTGACTGGAATCGAACCTGGGACCCTTCAGTCCGCAGGCCAACGCTGTATCCACTGAGCCACACTGGCTAGGGCAAGAAATTTCTTTGCTGAGCACTGATTGATGAATCAGGAGGTCACTGGTTTGATTCCCAGTCAGGGCACATGCCTGGGTTTCAGGCTTGATCCCCAGTAAGGGGCATGCAGGAGGCAGCTGATCAATGATTCTGTCACATCATTGCTGTTTCTCTCTCTCTCTCCATCCCTTCCTCTTCCTGTCTGAAATCAATAAAAATATATTTAAAAAACATTTCTCCACACACCATACAGACTGAGAACATAATGGCTTCCAATGTTGCAAACACTCCGTGTGGTAACACTGCTGGTGCCCTAACTCCTTTGCCCCAGATCTCCCCTGTTCCCCTTGCTCCCCCGCTCCCCTCCCCCACTTCTGGGAGTGGGGGCCTCCAGCAGGCAGGAAGTGGGTCCCAGGAAGCCCTGATCCCCCAGTTTTCTGAGCCCCTGGAAATGCTACTTGGATTGTCAGGAAAAACTGAAATTCTTTTTTTTTTAAATTGATTTTTTACAGAGAGGAAGGGAGAGAGGTAGAGTTAGAAACATCGATGAGAGAAACCGATCAGCCGCCTCCTGCACGCCCCCTACTGGGGATGTGCCCACAACCAAGATACATGCCCTTGACCGGAATTGAACCTGGGACCCTTCAGTCTGCAGGCTGACGCTCTATCCACTGAGCCAAACCGGTTTTGGCTGAAATAAATTCTTAAAAAAAAACCCCACACAACCATATGGAAAGAATTATTTTGGTCACAAAAGCTTTGTGCATTTTTTAAAATGCCAGCAAATATGTGCTCACAGCATGAGCTTCAGAGTGTGGCGTCCAGGGTTCTGGCTGTATTTTCCCAAGAATCTGACACAGGGTCATTTAGTGGAGGCAGAAAGGAAGTGGTAAGGGGCCTCTCTGAGCATCCCTTCAAGGTGAAGGGCAAGGAGGAGCCAGCACACATTTTGGCCACAATCCCCCCTCCCCCACACGGAGCCGCTGGGAGAGCTGGCGGTGGTTTTACCAATGCCTTTCGGCACAGCAGGCGGGACAGAGAGATCAGGAGGTTCAGCTGGGAACGGGCTGCCGTGACCCGAGTTTGTTTTCAGAAGCGCTGCCCTTCCGTTCACCTAAGACTGGGCTTTTCAGATGCGTTTTGTAGGAAAGGCTCGGGCGGGACGGTGGGAAAGGGCCAGTGTTGGCAACGCATCGGTCCACGTGCTGTGCCCCAAAGAAGCAAGCGTCCCCCAGAGTAGAATGGGGAGGGCGGGGTCCACGGCTGGGAGACCTGCACCTCCCTCTCGGGGGACAGGCAGGGACCGGGCAGGGACCAGGCACTGTGTGTTCCCAGGGAGACAGCCCTGAACCGGCTGTCGTGGTCAGCTGGTTCCCTAGCAGGGCGTCGGCCAGCACGCGGACAGTGGGGGGCTGGCTGATTTTTCTTTTCCACGACTGGGCACAGGGCACATACTTTTTCAGTGGAGGGTTCTGAATGGAAAAGGACATGGGAAAGCATTGTGCGGAGTAAATGCCAGGACACAGCTTTCTTCTCCTTTCTCCTATTAGCCCACTGAGCGGCTAAGACAGTGGTTCTCAACCTTCCTAAGGCCAAGACCCTTTAAGACAGCTCCTCATGTGGTGGTGACCCCCAACCATAAAATTATTTCCGTTGCTACTTCATCACTGTCATTTTGCTACTGTTATGAACTGTAATGTAAATATCTGATAGGCAGGATGTATTGTCGTTGTTACAAATTGAACATCATTAAAGCATAGTGATTAATCACAAAAACAATATGTAATAGTATATTGTGAAATATTTATTTCTCATTACAAATAAATGAAATTTTGTCTTGAATCGTGGTGTAGCATGGGCAACAGTCTTCCTATGACAACAGTAAACTACATGGCTACACTTTTCTACACCGAGGAGCGGTATGTTGGTTCCTAAGACCATGGGAAATAGGTGTTTTCCAATAGTCGACCCCTGTGAAAGGGTCGTTCGACCCCCAGGTTGAGAACCGCTGGGCTAAGAGCTGAAAACCGGGCCACGGAAAGAGCCGGGCAGCCTGAGAGGAAGGAGGGCAGGAGCCACAGCCTCGGGGGTGGGCAGGGGGGGGTGAAGAGCACTAATGTCTTCCTGCCCACAATCACCGGCCCCGGCTGTCCCACCATCAGGACAAAGGCCAACTGTCCTTTTCCTGTTCTGGTTCCTCTGCCTTCACAGCGGCCACACTCTCTCTGCTGTCCGACGCTGGGCCTGGTGCTTCTCCTCCACCAGGTGTACCTTGGGTAAGTGATTCAACTTGCTGGTCTCCCGGGCGGGAAAAGGGGATAATCCTCCTCTCAGATAATCCATGTAAAGCACCTACAACAGTGGTTCTCAACCTGTGGGTCGCGACCCCTTTGGGGGTCAAACGACCCTTTCACAGGGGTCACCTAAGACCATCGGAAAATGCAGATATTGACATCACGATGCATAACAGTAGCAAAATTTCATGGTTGGGGGTCACCACCACATGAGGAACTGTATGCAAGCGTCGCGGCCTTAGGAAGGTTGAGAACCACTGGCCTAGAACCACGTGTAGCAAACAGCAGATTCTCAGCCAGAGCTGGTAGTCACTGCTGCCCCCGCTCATGACCCCTTCGAGTTCCCCAAGGCTGTTCGATCAATGACTTGGGGGTGGTGAGAGAAGCCCGGAATACTGGGAAGGGGAGAAAGAGAATTTGACTATAAAATCCTCTTCTTTCTGGAAAGTTCTGAAGATGGGGAGACCATCCCCTAAGCATCAGGATCTAATGATAAGGACCCTTGCTTCAGCGTATGCTGGGGTGTGTGCCACATGCACATGGTGGTCCTCAGGCCTGTACGCTACAGTGGGTGGAAGTGAGGAAAAGGGATTGATCCAGATGAGGAGAAGAGAAAGGGGTACAGTGAACAGGAGTGAAGGCAAGGGAATACCTAGAAGGTTACGGTGAACACCAAACACCTTGACTTGCAGAAAAAACTCATTTTGGCTTGATAAGCAGCTGCAGACACGACTGTACTTTCCCAATAGAACTGGTGGACTTGAGCCGAGGGAAAATGGGGAGAACAGCAGGCTTGGTGAACTGAGGTTTTTTTTTGTGTGTGTGTGTTACATGTATACATATCTCCCCATTGCCCCTCCCCCTCCCAGGCATACCCCAACCCCCCCCCCCACTCGTGTCTGTGTTCATTGGTTATGCTTATATGGATAGATACAAGTCCTTTGATTGATCTCTTATCTACCCCACCTCTCCTTAATCTTCCTGCTATAATATCACAGTCTGTTTGATGCTTTACTGCCTCTGTATCTATCCTTTTGTTCATCAGTTTATAATGTTCTTTATTATCTACAAATGAATGAGATCATATGGTGCTTCTCCTTCATTGACTGGCTTATTTCACTAAGCATAAGGCTCCCCAGTTCCATCCAGGTTGCTGCAAATGGTAAGAGTTCCTTCTTTTTGATGGCAGCATAGAATTCCATTGTATAGATGTACCACAGTTTTCTGATCCACTCATCTGCTGACGGGCACCTAGGCTGTTTCTAAATTATAGCTATTGTAAATTGTGCTGCTATGACCATAGGGGTGCATAAATCCTTTCTGATTGGTGTTTGTAATTTCTTAGGATATATTCCTAAGAGTGGGATTGCTGGGTCAAATGGGAGATCCATTTTTAGTTTTTTGAGGAAACTCCATACTGTTCTCCACAGTGGCTGCCCCAGTCTGCATTCCCACCAGCAGTGCATGAGGGTTCCTTTTTCTCCGCATCCTCGCCAACACTTGTAGTTTGTTGATTTGTTGATGATTGTCATTCTGACAGGTGTAAGATGGTACTGCATTGTTTTGATTTGCATCTCTAGGATAATTAAGTGATTTTGAACATGTTTTCATGTGTCTCTTGGCCTTTCTTCTGTCATCTTTCAAAAAGTTCTATTTAGGTCCGTTGCCCATTTTTTTATTGGATCGTTTATCTTCCTTTTATTAAGTTGTATAAGTTGGCTGTAGATGTTGGGGTGAGCTGAGTTTTGAGATGGAAAGGTTAAGGCCAAAGGTCAGGCAGGGAAACCATTGATGTCACTGGCACCATCCATTGCAAATATTTACTAAATCTCTAGACAACTTTTATCTTGTAAGCAATACATCCAGGACTTTGAAACCAGATTGTTTTCATGGAGAAACCCAACTTGTATGGGTGCTGACTGGGATTTTTCAGGTGATAGCAAAAGCTCTTACTTCTGAGGGACTGCTTGAGTGGATAATGCTTGAGTGCATGATGACTGCACCCAGGAGAAGTGCGCTGGGGTAGAGGGCCAAGGTCACAATGTTAAGGTCTTGGCCCCCCCAACATGAAATTCCCCTTTAGCCTGGATGGCAAACACAGACACCGTGCAAGGTATTCACCAAACAGTGTATGTTCAATTCCTCAGAACACGAGGAAAGCATGTTCCCAACTGCTCTTACATGCAGGTGGGAACATGCGACTAGTTCCAGCCAACAGAGTATCAGTGGAAGAGACACAAGTCACCAGCATTTCCTCGATCTGCTGTTTCCCTCCCTCGCCTTCCAGGAGGCAGAGCCACAGATGGAAGGGACCAGGTTCTGCAGTGAAAGCTCAGAAGGAATCCAGCTGAAAGAGCCACCCCCGCCCGCCTCAGAATGTGAAGTGGACTCGGAATAAAGGAGCCGCATCAAGCCACTGAAACGTTAGGGCTTTGTTGTTGTAGAAGCTAAAGTTATGCACCCTGACTAGTATAGCTCCAGACAGCAAAAATCACCACTGACCACTGGTCAAAAATGACCATTCCTATTATTAGAGTAACCATGGCATTTCAGAACAATGATAATCTGTGGCGAGCAGGCTCGGCCATGGCATACTCAGCCGCAGGGCACCTTATGGGCCGTGTCAGCTCAGCGGGGTTCAGGGACCCTGAGAGGTGGTGGTGAAGGATGGAGCGAAGACAGACAAGAGAATGAAAGCTGGGTCCCGGTGGGACACTGTTCTCTCTGATAGAGAGTGAGCCACAGTGCCACGGACTACAAACTGTGTCTTTATTTTATAGCCAGATTCTCTGAGGCAAAGGGAGGGCATGGTCAAGATGTTTACAACATTTTCATGGGTTTCGATCGGACTCAATTACGTGTACCTGAACTCTATCAAGCCCACATCACTCAGGCACGTGGGACCACGTGTTCGGACCATGGGCTCAAGCTTACAACTCCAACTGTTGGCTATCATTGTGCTGGGAGGCTCTGCCCTCCAACCTGGGACTTGAACGTGGCCACCAGAGGACTGTGCCCTCTCATTAGTCCGAGGCTTGAACCTGTCCACACACTGTGGCCACTCTCCACAGTAATTTCTTCTGCCTCAGGATACTGGGGCATTCCTGTGACTATAGATCTATATTGTGATCAAAAGTCACGGTGACATTTGCTGAAGCCAGAGACTCATGGAGATGCACAGACTCATTCATTTAATATTGAATGAGTGCCCCCCGGTGCTAAGTGATGCTGAAGGTACTGACCGTTCTTCTGACTGGTAGTTTGTGAAGGACTTGTTTAGTGAATGGAGATTTTTTTAGGTTTAAAGGACAAATTTGCATTTTCTGGGGTGTCTGCTCCCTAGTTTTTAATTCCTCAGTCACACCGAGGAAGTACAAGGAAAGAGTTCCAAACTCTGACCATCTGGACTAACCCTTTGTGGCTCACGTGGAGACAATGCTTGGCTAAGAGGCGCTGGGCTGGGCTGGGCAGGGGTGAGGACAATAGGGAACCCTTCTGCCACCAAGCAGGGGGGAGGAGAGCAGCGCTGACCTATTTATGTTCCGAAAGGTCAGAGAGGAGCCAGGAGGGCTTACAGGCAACGTGCGATTCCTTGGGACTGGGGTCTGCTAGAAGGTCTTGATGTCTGATAATGACCACGGTGCGTCAAAACAAACAAACAAAAGTCACGTGATGTCTGCCAAACAGACAACTGTCCCTCGGAATTCTTCCAGCTTGGTTAGTATGGTGGAGATTCCGAACCCAGGGGGTGAGCGGATGAAGCAGAATTTGAAAATGTTGTGTCAGCAAATGCCATATTTAGAGAAAGAGAAAAGTCACCCGAGGGTGGACATTTGTCTCACGTTTCTGGGTGAGATCACTTGAGTGGCATGTTAGTTATCAAAGGTGAGACTTAGAGTGAGTGCATCCCTGGGAAAGGGGACCAGAACCTTTTGTGATGGACGGAGAGAGGCCCCTTCCCGGTTGAAACGCGCAGAGCTCTGGAGAGAGGCAGACCAGTTGCATTAAGAACCGACCTTGTGCTCAGAACCAGTCTGGCTCAGAAGATAGAGCAACAGCCTGTGGACTGAAAGGTCCCAGGTTCGATTCCGGTCAAGGGCATGTACCTTGGTTGTGGGCACATCCCCAGTAGGGAGCATGCAGGAGGCAGCTGATTGATGTTTCTAACTCTCTATCGCTCTCCCTTCCTCTCTGTAAAAAATAAATGAAATATATTAAAAAGAAAGAAAAAGAACCGACCTTGCTGCTGGAAGGACCATTCCCACCTCATACCTGCTCCCTGCGCGGTGGTTAGGGACCCAGCCAAGCCCCAGCTGGAGTCTGTGACCGGGAAGGACAGCATGGGCCTAGCGGACCGCACTCGGAGGACAGGAGACTCCAGGGTCAGAGCAGGTCCAGGGATCAGCTAAGGGCTGTTTCCAGGGCAGTGTGGGGTGAAGGCAGGGACTTGTCTTGATGACGCACTTACCCTGGCGTAGTTTCAAGCTCTTACAGAAAAAAAAAAGAAAAAGAAAAAAAAGATGGCTGAGCACCAGAGGGTGGACGGGGCCTGAAATGAAAGAGCTGAGACCTGGGCACTGACCCCCGGAGCAGGGGACCAGCAAGGAGGGAAGAGATGGAGCAGGGCCAAGGGCTGTGCCAGTGGCCTGGGCGTGTTCCCAGCTCCCTCTCCTTCATCACTAGGTTCTTGGAAACCTCTCCTGCTCTTGGCAGGGGGGTGTGTACTGTGGGAGAGAGGGGCGGATTCTGGACATGAGGAGTGTGTGGAGCTTGGAACAATTAAATAAAATAAGAAGTGGACTACCTTGCCTTTGGGGCGATCTCAGTGGAGAAAGGAGTGGGGATCGAGCCCTGAGGCATGCATTAGAAGGGCACAGGGAGGCAGCTGTGGCAAAAGCAGGTCATTCAACGGCCTGCCTGTTCCCCTGCCTCTGGAGCTCGCTCTGGCCTGAACGCGTGCCCCAGCCCAATAATGCACCAGCAGGACGGTGAGACCCATTCACACATCCAAAGCCAGCTCCGAGGTCAAACGGTTCCCATAGCCACTTAGAGGAGAAGAGCCGTTCACTTAACAAACAGCCTCTGCCGAACCTCATCCAGACCTGCTTTACGGGAAAAGACAGATTTCCACCGCTGACTTAAATGACTTTCATCGTAATGGTCAGCTCTCTCTCTTTTTCCCCCCCCTCTTTTTTCTTCATTGAGATTCTTGGATGTTGAGGTTTTGTTTCTTTTTAAATCCAATTGGGAAAAAATGTAGCCATTATTTCTTCAAAAAATTGTTCTAGCCCTTCCCGCACCCCAGCTAACCCAGGGACGTAGGAATAGGCTTCCTGCGTATTCCCCCCTTTTCCAGGGCTTACTGTCCGGCAGCACCCCCGACCAGTGTTGGAAACCGCCGATATCTGCGGAGCGTGAAGCTGGTGCCCGCTCTTCTGTTTGGAGCTGTGGTTCTCAACCTTCCTAAGGCCGCAACCCTTCAACACAGTTCTCTATGTGGTGGTGATCCCCAACCATAAAATTATTTCTGTCGCTACTTCATCACTGTCATTTGCTACTGTTATGAATCTTAATATAAATCTCTGTGTTTTCTGATGGTCTTAGGAGGCCCTGCTAGCTATTCTCGACCCACAGGTTGAGAACTTCATAACTGTAATTTGCTACTGTTAGGAATCTTAATATAAATCTCTGTGTTTTCTGATGGTCTTAGGAGGCCCTGCTACCTGTTCTTGACCCACAGGTTGAGAACCGCCGGTTTGGAGTCACTTTCCAAACCTCTCTCCCAAGCGTGAGGAGGCGTCTCTCTCCCAGACGCCCTCAGGAACGTCTCCTTTGGGTTCATCGGCCATTTACGGTCAGGTGTTCACCTGAACCCAGGACTCTTGCTTGGAGATGGGACTGTGATTTTTAAAAAAATATATATTTTATTGATTTTTTACAGAGAGGAAGGGAGAGGGACAGAGTTAGAAACACCGATGAGAGAGAAACACTGATCAGCTGCCTCCTGCACACCCCCCACTTGGATGTGCCCGCCACGAAGGTACATGCCCCCGACCGGAATCGAACCTGGGACCTTTCAGTCCCCAGGCCGATGCTCTGTCCACGGAGCCAAACCCGTTAGGGCGGGTCTGTGGTGTTTAAGCTGGGCTTGAACCACGTGCCCGGGGAGAGACTCAGCAGCACAGAGTGTATTTCTCTCCGAGTCAGAGTTCCTCCCCCTCGGCGTGGTGACCTCTGGCCCAGGCCATCGTGGACGGGAGGGCGGCGTGTGCTCTGGAGGGCGCTCAGCAGCATCCCGGGCCTCTCGTCAGCAGCGGCCAGAGCAACTAACTCTCTGCCAGTGGTGACCACGGAACGTGTCTCAGACACCGCCGAGTGTCCCTGGGGTGGGGAACACAGCGCCTGGGAGGACTTCGCTCCAAGCACGGAGACCCCCCGGGGGAGGCGTGAATGCCCGGATGAAATACAGTGGTACCTCGAGATACGAGTGCCCTAACATACGAGATTTTTGAGATATGAGCCATTGAGCGAGCGATTTTTGCTTTGAAATACGAGCAACAGTTGAGATAGGAGTCATCGGGCGGATCGGCCGGCTGCACACGACCCACCAGTTTACCGCGACTCGAGCGTCTCATAGTTTCCCATGCCTGAAGGTTACAGAACGAATTAAACTCGTATCTTGAGGTACCACTGTAGAGGCAGTTACCCAAGACGCAGAGGCCACCGCCACGTTCCTTGTCATAGACAGGCATCATATTTTCTAACACAGTAGGTCTACAACTCATTTGGATAAATGTTAGGGAAATGTGTCAGCCTTAGGCACTAATAACAAGCAAATTGCAGATAAATTAGAGAATGAGATGAGGCATATATACACAGGCACAATGTGGAGTGTAAAACATTATACACATGTGTACATACACATATATACACATGTATGCACGCTGAGGTGTAGATCAAGTCTGCCCGCGTTTTGTCTTCCCTGGAAGACTGAGTTCCCTGTAGTGTGGTATCACCAGCTAGATTCCGTTTCTGGCTTAGATTAGGGAACAGAGCACGGGACCAGTTCAGGGGAACTGGAAGACAGTTTTGCGGAACTGCATTGTTTTGCAATGAACACAACATGTCACATTGTGTCCCATCAGCAGAGCTGTTCTCCCAGGTACGAGCACGGGTGCCTGGCAGGGAAGTCTGAACCTCGGCGGTGCTGGCTGCGGCCAGGAGAAGCCCGCCCACCTGCCCGCTCTGCTAACAGACCGGCAGGTGAAGGGTGAAAGGTGAGCTGTCTTCCAAAGAACAGTTGCCGAAGCTTTTGAAGTTCCATGGAGATGTTATAAGGATCCATCGATTCCTTCCCTATACACTTCTGTTTTTTAAAATTACTTGAGCATGTAGTTTACAAAAGCACATTTATTTATTTATATTGAGGCATAACTGACATCTAACATTGTGTAAGTTTAAGGAATTGATCTGATACATTTATATATTGTAACTAGTGGCCCGGTGCATGAAATTCATGCACATGAAAAGGGGATTCATTAGAGGAAATATTTTAATATTGCTATTTGCTCTTTCTGTATAATAGAAGTGTTAAAGATGAAGAAAATTAGTAGAATGTGTATGAAAATCTTACTCCTGTAAGAGTTGGGTGCATCACAGGACCCAGAGTCAAGTCCCTGCCCACCCATATGTGCCTCAAAATTGTGTGAGACCCAGACCCGGCCACCCTCTTCCCCCATTGGGCTACATCCAGACCTGGCCAGTTCCACCCTTAAGCCTCACTGGCAGGAGGAGTCAGCCTCAGGTCCCCCATCGAGCCCTGCTGGGCGGGGGCCATGGCCTGAGTTCCCTCGACACAGCACTGGGGTTGCACCTTGAAGTCCCCTGTCAAATCTCGCTGGGTGGGGGACATGGGCTGAGGTCCCCCGTCAAGCCCAGCCAGGCAGGGGTTGTAGCCTCAGGTTCCCTGAGCTGGTGCTGGGGCAGGGGGTGCAGCCTGAGGTCCCCTGTCGAGCCTTGCCAGGTGGGGGCACAGCTTGAGGTTCTGTCAAGCCCTGCCTGTCGGGGAGGATGTAGCCTCAGGACCCTGCTGATTGCTCGTTAAGGCTCCTTATGGCAGTGGTTCTCAACCTTCCTAATGCCATGACCCTTTAATACAGTTCCTCATGTTGTGGTGACCCCCAACCATACTTTATAACTGTAATTTTGCTATTGTTATGAATTATAATGTAAATAGCTGCGTTTTCCGATGGTCTTAGGCGACCCCTGTGAAAGTGTTGTTGAACCCCCAAAGGGGTCGGGACCCACAGGTTGAGAACCGCTGCCTTATGGGAACTTGGCCTCAGCTGTAGGCACCACCATCTTGGTGAGGGTGTGATGGTCAATTAGCATATCCCCTCTTTATTAGATAGGACTATTAGGTAGGATATGATGGCCGCTGTAGTGTTAGCTAACACCTCTGTTCCATCACATAACTGTCATTTATTTCTTGTAATTGGAACAACTAAGATCTAGTTCCTTGGCAACTTCGAAGTTTATATAATATAGTATTGTTATCTATTCTGACTTCTCTGGCCTCTTTTTTTCTTTTTTCCTTTTTTTTGGTAAATGAAGGAGTTAGACTGCTATTAAAGGCGTCTGATAGCCCCTCAACACAAACAAACATAGCTGTGGCCAGGCAGCGAGATAACTACCTTTACAACAGCGACAGGGTGTGACTACGACGTGCAGTCCTATGAGTATCAGTTACGGAAACTGCCCAGTCGGACTGCGGAAATGCTAAGCGTAGCCTGAGGGAGAGCCGGGAAGGACTTGGAAAGTCTAGCGAAGAGGACTCTTGCAGGAGAACGTAAGTGATCGCCTCCAGCTAGCACGTGGAGGTCACTGCGGCCTGGTGGGCAGGCGGGACAGCTCGCAGGAGCCTGACTCATAAGGTCAAAGCTCAGGTGCTGCTGAAGACACGTCCCTTAAAGATGCGGGGACACATCTAGTTCTGCTTCTGCGGGTGAGGCCCCACCGGGACAAAACAGACTTCTCCTCGTTCAGTTTCTAAACTTAGTGAAGGGCCAGTGATCGTAGCAGTGAGAGCAGTTAAAAGCATTACAAGCCATTCTTTTTAATTTAACTGTAAAATATTTCAAAAATACAAAAAATAATAAATAGCCGAAACCGGTTTGGCTCAGTGGATAGAGCGTTGGCCTACGAACTGAAGGGTCCCAGGTTCGATTCCTGTCAAGGGCATGTATCTTGGTTGCGGGCACATCCCCAGTAGGGGATGTGCAGGAGGCGGCTGGTCGATGTCTCTTTCATTGATGTTTCTAACTCTCTATCCCTCCCCCTTCCTCTCTGTAAAAAAAACCACCAATAAAATATATTAAAAAAAATAAATAGAAACATCTATTGAACGAACAAGTGTCAATGTATTGTCATATTTCCTTTAGATCTTTTTTCTATAGAAATTAATTATACATAGGTACATAGCAGATACATATATATCTGCTCTAAAGCTATGATTTTGAAGTTCTCTCCATTAGAAATTAGAGATTATAATTTGATTCCTATAATGAATGCTTTTGCGTATATTAAAAATGCATATTGTAAAAAAGTTATAACCGATCTCTCATCTTGAGTTCTTGGGACATTATAAGATTTACTGTATGATTTAGTGTTTATTGTTTTAAATATATCTGCACATTATTAATATTTTTCTGCATTTTGAGTTCTGCCTATTCACTTGTGTTGCTTTGCCTCTCTCCACGATACCCACCCCAGGATTCTAATAATGGCTAATTAACCCTCTTCTTCATTGATTGCTGACAGATTAACTGATGCTTACCTTCTGAGTAAAGTTGCTGAATAGCTAGCATTTACCTTCTCTGAGTCGTGACATAGTTTTCAAGTTAATGAGTGAATAACAGGCACAAACTTTCACTTACAAAATTAATAAGTCATGAGGATATAGTGTATAGCACAGGGAATAGCATCAATAATATCCTAATAAGTTTGTATAGTGATAGATGGTTAATAGACTTAATGTGGTGAGCATATCATAAAGTATATAAATTGAAATCACTATGCTGTGCACCTGCAACTAATATTGTATTCCAACCATACTTTAATAAAAACATAGCAGAGTAAATGCTGCTTAGATTCTCTTACGTGTAACTACAGCAAACAGTACTTTGTGCTGACTTAGAGACTCAAAAGTCCTAACTTAGCGGGCAGCTTCCTGTGTTTCAGGAACATGTGATCTTAATCTGCAAACATTAGCACACTGGAAAATGATGTATTATTTACTGATTGCACAATCACAAGTCCACAGCCTTGTGAATGTTAATGTTTTCTGGAAATGCCAACAGACTTAAGAAAGATAAAAGCTGCAAAACTAGTCAGAAGTTATCTACATGTTTGGAGCTTGACTTCTACTGCACAGGAGAAGAACCAGAGGCAGAGTCTGGGGTGGCAGTAAGTTAGTGGGGGGCCCCGGAGCCCGGAGTTCTAGCGCTGTTGTGGTTGAAGCCTGCCGACCACGGATAAGTCTATAAATCTGGCTGGGCCTACAGTGTCTCCTCTTAAAAACCTGATGACTAAACTTCAGATGACTGGTGATGTCTCCTCCAGTTCTAAGGTTCTGTTGTTTATGTTCAGGGCTGGGGAATGGCCAGCCCTCGGGCTGTATAAGGCCCACAACATTATTCGGTCTGGCCCTGCCAAAGCATTAGGGGTGAGTTAATGAAACGTTTGACCGAATATAGCAGGCTAATTTTTAAGTGGATCATTTTGTATTGCCCAATAATTATAAAGATCCAAATGGCTCCTGGTAGTGAAAGGCTCCCCACTCCTGATTAAAATCAACAACTACTAAGATAGAAAGGATGTGTAATGCCGATAGAAAGTGTTAGCCCTAGTCCTGGCCAGTTTTCTCAGTGGTTAGAGTGCTGGCCCACGGACCAAAGGGGCTTGGGTTTGATTCCCGGTTGAGGGCCCATACCTCAGATGCAGGTTCAAGGAAAAAAAGGATCCTCACTCCTTGGGTAAAATGGATAAAAGACTTAAACATAAGATGGGAAATCATAACAATCTGAGAAGAATTCATAGGCAGCAAAATATCAGATGTATGTCATAGCCATATCTTTACCGATACATCTCCTAAGACAATGAAAACCACGGAGGAAATAAACAAATGGGACTTCATCAAAATACAAAGCTTCTGCACAGCAAAAGAAACCATCAACAAAACATTTTTCCACTGTTCTACCTGATAAGGGTTTAATCCCCCAAATCTATAGGGAACTCATACAACTTAACAAAAGGAAGATAAACAATCCAATCAAAAATGGGCAAAGGACCTAAATAGACACTTTTTGAAAGTGGACATACAGAAGGCCAAGAAACATATGAAAACATGTTCTAAATCACTAATCATCTGAGAGATGCAAATCAAAACATCAATGAGGTACCATCTCACGCCTGTCACAGTGGCTATCATCAACAAATCAACCAATGACCAGTGCTAGAGAGGATGCAGAGAAAAAGGAACCTTCCTGCACTGCTGGTGGGAATGCAGACTGGTGCAGCCACTGTGGAGAACAGTATGGAGTTTCCTCAAAAATTAAAAAATGAAACTCCCATTTGATTCAGTAATCCCATTTCTAGGAGTATATTCTAAGAAAATAGAAACACCAATCAAAAAGGATATATGCACACCTATGTTCAGAGCAACACAATTTACAATAGCTAAGATCTGGAAACAGCCTAAGTGCCCATCAGCACACGAGTGGATTAAAAAAACTATGGTACATCACAATGGAATACTACACTGCTATAAAAAAGAAAGAACTCTTACCATTTGCAACAGTCTGGAAGGGCCTGGAGAGCATTATGATGAGCAAAATAAGCCTGTAGGAGAAAGATATCACATGATCTCACTCATTTGTGGAATATAAGAACAACATAAACTGATGAACAAAAATAGATCCAGAGACACAGAAGCATCGAACAGACTGTCAAACCTCAGAGGGAAGGCAGGGGAGGGTGTGTGTGGGAGTAAGAGATCAACCAAAGAGCTTGTATGCATGCATATAGGCCTAACCCATGGACACAGACAGTAGGAGGGTGAGGGCATGTGCTGGGGAGCAGAGAAGGTGGGGAGAGGTCAATGGGGGGAAAAGGAGACATATGTAATACTTTCAATAATAAATAATTTAAAAGAAAAGAGCCCCGAAAGATGCTTAGATGAAGAGGAACAAACTAGTGATCTTTTGATGAAGGACTTCATCCTTCCATCGAAAGCTTGGGTTTCACAGCTGAAAACTTGAACTGAGTATTTATGGGATGACTTCATTCGGAAAAAGATGTCCATAGATATGTCCAGCTACCCATGAAATAAATGAGACCATGTCAGTGGATGATTTCATAGAGCTGGAAACTCTGGCACAATTCTCCATCAGCTGTTTTGTGTTCCGGGACCAGGAAGATCAAAATCTTCATGGTGTCCAAGACCGAAACTTTCTAGTCATTATTGCGAAGATATTGCCTAATGCAGCCCACAGTCCGGTTGCTAAGGAAGGCAGCAGGTAGCTAAGGACAACTGTGGCTTTGGGAAGCCCCTCCCCTCCTTGGAGGCTATGGATGGCTGCTCTCTCTCTGCAGGGTCCTGGGTCAGTCTCAGGGGACAAGTGGGCTCCTTAGCTTGTAAGATAGCAAGACTTCCTCTCACTGGAGAACAGAAAGACATTGCCCACCGGGCCTCGCAGTGGCCAAACACTGAATACCCAGCACCATGGTGGAGAAGACTGGCTATTTGATGATGAAGGGCATCGCCCAGGAAAATGGAAAGTTCATGCTCAAAAGTCTGAACTCCCTGATCCAGGGTTGGGGGCAGGTTTTTTAGGGGCTGAGGGAGCAGGTACGTGGAAATGCTGGTGGGGGCAGTTTTGATTGGAGGACCTTGGAGCTTGGCCATTTATGATAAAGGGACGTCAACAGCGGATCATCCTAAAAAATGAACCCTTTGCTTCTGGAAGGGTTCTGTTTACGCTGTTTCTGGTTCGTTGGTTTTATCGGTGGTGGTGGTGGTGGTGGTGGTGGTGGTGGTGGTGGTGGTGGAAGGAGGTGGGACGAGAGTTTGGTTCCAGCTGGAGGCCACAGTTCTCTCCTCTGCGCATGCTTCGGCGGCATGACTTGAGGTTTTGATGTGTTGTCTCTGAGAAGCCACCCCATACCTCCTTAAACAGGACAGGATGGTTCTGAGCTGGTCCTGTGGTCACACCCTGGCTGGGTGGTCGAGGTGCACAGAGAAGATCGGCCACGTGGGGAGAATAAACGAATAGTGTGGCTCCTAGGACCATATACGATTCCTGGAACCCTGGGCACGGCGGGGGCGAGGCGTTTCAGGAAAGAAGAACCCCGTGTTTGGGAAGCAGAAGGACCAACAGAACTCGACAGCCGTTTGCTGGCCGAGTCCTCAGCCCTGGAGCTCGCCTCTTCGCTGGAGCGTTGCCCCGATGGGCCTCAGCCACGCGCCTCTCTTTGCTGGCCTCTGCGTCCCTCTCCCCAAGTCACATTCCCGGGACAGAGCGGCGGTCCAGCTCACACCATCCTGTGGAACAGAAGATGAGTCTGTCGTGGGCTGTGTGCAGAAGAACTCGTGCAGCAGGCCCGAGGTGGTGATCTGCAGAAGGGCCTGCTGCTGAGTTGGCCTTGGCCGGAGTCTGGTGCTCCCGCCAGCCTCAGAACTGGTAAGGGCGGTGCTCTGTGCCCGCCCTGTCTGTGCCAACAACGTGATTTATGATGGAATCCTGCTTTCCTTCTGGAGTCTGCGTGCTAGGCAGAGTGCAGATGTGACCAACCCCAGTAACAATGTGGAACTTGGAGACTCCAGCGGCTTTCTCTCGCAGGAACATGTGCACTGCGTGGCTCACTGCTGGAGAGGGGGCAGGCTCGCCTGCATCAGAAGGAGGGAGCATGGAATTTTCTGGATTGTGCCCGCTCTTTCCATGGCGCTCAGACTGGGCATCTGTACTCCATCACCGTGATAAAGCTGAGCCGCGAGTCCTTCCAGCAAGTCTCTGAACATAGCGATGGCTTGGGGATCGCACACGGGCCACCGCAAAGCACCGAGATGTTTACACTGGTACCCAGCTGCCGCAAGAGTCTGCTGTCGGTGCACATTCCTGAACATACTGCTCCACAAATCTCTCTCTTGTGAAATCTGCGGTCACATCTGTTCCTCGGGGTGACTCAGAGAGGCTGTTTTCCCTAAGCAGAGAGATTCCTCCTTTGTCTTTGAAAAATCTGGTTGGCAGGAAAGGCCTTCCTGGGCCTCCTGTGGTTTCGCAGGGATACTTCCCTTCCGGGGCAGGAGGCTGGCTTCCTGACACCCCGTCGCCCTGACTGGGGCCTCCCCTCCAGGCTGATCCATTGGGTCCTGGCTCCATCCGGTCCCGAGGACCTGGGGCAGAGCTGACTTGCAGAAGCGCTGCTAAAGCCCCCACGAAGCAACCCCCCACCCCACCCTGGGGTCTCCAGTGCATTGCATCCTGGGTTCCATTGTTCTCGCCCACAAGTTGCTCCCATGCGGAGTCAGCACCCCCCAGGTCTGTTTTCTCTCTGCTGAGGCGACATCTCAACACTGTCCGTGTCAGGTATGTGCACGTTGTTGATCCCCACAACACACATTGCTCAGGAGTCTGCACGATGGGAAGACCTCCTCTCTGCAAAGTACTGTGAGAACTGTCTGAGGCAAGTCTAACCCGATTGCTCAGGCCAAGGTCATGGCCTCCACTCCTGGAGACCCGGACCTCCGAGCGCTGGTGGCTTTACCCAGCTGGCACCCCCGTGAAATCAGAGACGCCGGGCAGAGCACTGCACCCTCCAACATCTGGCTGAGTGAGGGCAGCTCAACGAATGCTCCGTGATTTACAAACCAATCAGCAGCAGAGACAGGAATCCAGCCAGTGCTGTTGCTAAGCTACCATCCCCTGTGGGCCCAGCTCCATGGGCCCGGCTCCTGTGGGCCAAATGGTACTTTTTGGGCGAAAACAAAGTGGTCACCGTGCCCCTCCCAGGGCCGGGGAAAGCCAGAGAGCTGGGCTGCGAGGCTGCTTCCTGCCGCTTTCTCCAGCGAAGACAGGAAAATCGAAAGAAGCCGACCGCTTCCCCTCCCTCTTGGCCTCTAACTGCGAGGCAGAAATTCGCTCTCAGACTTTCCAGAAACCTCACCCTTGGATGAAGATCAAGAGAAGAAAATTCCAAGCTTTTCCTCCCAGTAAAGGCAACCAAGATTTTGAGTCGAGTCGTTAGCTCTAAGGGACGAGGAGGCTCCTTCCCCTGCGGGGCTGTGGCTGGGCTCTGCCAGGCACACCCAGGGCCCGGGGCCTGCTGGGACCTGCCCCAACACCCGTCATGCCCCTGCTTCTGTTGCATCAGCTCTGTCATGCCCCTCTCCCCGCCTCCCACACCTGGGACCTTCCTTTGCAGTCACTGCTCCCCTTTCAGGGTGACCTTAAGCTGCATAACTTTAGGGAAAAAAGGGACCCCCTTTTCTCAGCCCCACAAACCACATATCATGTGCACCCATGGTCACCAGGATGGCCAGGCCCACGTTTGAGCCTCCCTGGAACGTTAGGAGGGTGGGTGTGGGTCTGGCAACAGCCTTCGAGCAACACTTAAATGGTTTGGCTCCTCCTTTAGCCCCAACTACAGTAGTACCTCGAGATACGAGTGCCCTAACATACGAGATTTTTGAGATACGAGCCGTCGAGCGAGCGATTTTTGCTTTGAAATACGAACAACATTTGAGATAGGAGTCATCACGAGGATCGGCCGGCTGCACACGACCCACCAGTTTACTGCAACTCGTCTCATAGTTTCCCACGCCTCAAGGTTACAGAACAAATTAAACTCGTATCTCGAGGTACCACTGTATTCTGGCAAGTCAAAAATGGCCCCGCTGAGCGCCTTGCTGAGCCTATGGGCACCTGCGAGAGGGAGGCTGATGCTGGACGGGCAGAGACTGGCCTTGGAGAAGGTGCTCTGGGCTCTATAACTACCCCCCTCACTGCCTTCCCGCCTGTTCCTCGCTGTGCACTGAAGTGGTCTTTGTAAACACGAATCTGATCATGTCACACACAACCTCCCGCTGTGTCTGCATGGCCTGGCATGTCTGGCACCACGCACGTCTCACATTTTGTCGCTTACCCTCTGCTCCAGCTACACATTCAATGCCTTCAACCTGAGCGAGCCCTCTCACCATAGGTCTTTGCACACATAGACTTCGCACATAATCCTTTCTCCCACTTCATCTGGTTGAGGACAGGATGTGAAGAGGTCCCTGTGCACAGTGCATTTCTCTTCCAGCCTTAGGTTTATTTATATTCAACTAGAGGCCCGGTGCACAAAATTCGTGCACTGGATGGGAGAATCCCTCAGCCCCGGGTGCATGAATTTTGTGCACTCGGTGGGGGGATCTTTCAGCCTGGCCTGTGCCCTCTCACATACCGGGAGCCCTCTGAGCATGTCCGATAGATAATTTAGGCCCACTCAGGGCGGGCCTAAGCCGGCAGTGAGACATCCTGAACACTGCTGTGGAGGCGGGGGAGGCTCCCACCACTGCTGCTGGGCTCACCAGCTGGGAGCCCGCCTTCTGGCTGAGCGGTGCCTTTCCCTGTGGGAGCACACTGACCACCAGGGGCAGCTCCTGTGTCATAGCGACCGGTTGTTCTGCCGTTCGGTCGATTTGCATTATTAGCCTTTTATTATATAGGATTCCTGGCCAGTTTGGCTCAGTGAATAGAGTATTGACCCTCAGACTGAAGGGTCCCAGTTTGATTCCGGTCAAGGGCACATACCTTGGTTGCAGGCTTGATCCCTGGCCCTGGCTAGGGTGCATGTAGGAGGCAACCACTCAATCCCCGTCCCTTCTACTTTCTCTAAAAATCAATGGAAAAATACCGTTGGGTGGGACTTAACAATTCCTGGGTGAGAGTACCTTGTTAAAATATTGCATTGTGTAATAACTAAGAAAGTTCGTATGTGTAGCTAGTACTAGTGTTAAGATCTATGTTGAGTTAATAGCCTTTCAAAACTTGCCATTGATAGAGTATCAGTTCTACAGCAGTCAAAAGCTGAAGAAAAAAGTTTATCACCACAGGATCATCAAAGCTCTCAGCTGTTTTTAATCCATCTAGAGCAGTGGTTCCCAACCTTTCTAATGCTGTGACCCTTTAATACAGTTCCTCATGTTGTGGTGACCCCCCAACCATAAAGTTATTTTCTTTTTTTTTAAAATATATTTTATTGATTTTTTACAGAGAGGAAGGGAGAGGGATAGAGAGCTAGAAACAGTAATGAGACAGAGACATCGATCAGCCGCCTCCTGCACGCCCCCTACTGGGGATGTGCCCGAAATCAGGATACATGCCCTTGACTGGAATCGAACCTGGGACCCTTCAGTCCACAGGCAGACGCTCTATCCACTGAGCCAAACCGGTTTCGGCATATAAAAATATGCCGAAATATTACTTATTTTTTACATTATAAGTAATAAATATTACTTACTTATTTTTTACATTTATCTCTATTGTCGAAGGTATTATAGATGTCTCCCTCCCTGCTCCTGCCCCTGCCCATTGGTCCTCTCCACCTGGCTCTTTCACTATGTCTGTGTCCATGGGTTATGCACATATGCATATAAGTTCTTTGGTTGATCTCTTCCCGTCCCTTCCTTAGCAGCCTCCACAGAGAACTGCTATTTCTTCTGCTTTATACATTGGGAGTTACCTAACTTGCCAAGGTCATGGGGTTAATAAGTAGAAAAGCTGGCCACCAACGCAGGCAATCTGATTCCAGAGCCTGGACTTCCAACACGGTGCTTAGATTTGACCTGGGGAGCAGGGGCGATGGTGCTGACCCCGGTGGGTGGGGAGAGGCAGTGGTACCGAGAAGGGCAGGCAGTAAGGAGGGAAAGGTCATTGGGTTCATTCATCTGCCTGGTCACGCCTCAGGGTCAGGAGCCTTGTCAGTCCCAAGGTCGAAACCATGATGACGTAACGAGGCACAGGTCAAGAAGTGCAAACCTGGCCCAGAAGACCACAGCCAAGTTAGCTGGCAACAGGAGCCGGGTGAGTGCATCAGGCGATGCCAGATGTGAGCAGATCCAGGACCCGCAGTTTATGGCAAGTCCAAGGTGGGAGCTGGAGCAGCCAAGGTTGGGTCCAGGCATGTTTGGAGATTCAGATGAAGGAAATAATGTGCAATTTTTAAAAACAATGGGGGTAATTGTGTACACACCGACATAGCAAGATGTCTAAGACTTGGAAACATTTCCATGACATATTAGTAAATTAAAAATAGTTGTGAAACAGTATGCAGAGAATGACAACATTGATTTACCCCCAGTATATCCTTTGGCAAGAATTCGGGGTACAAATTAAAACCAGATTTCTTCTGTTGAAACCAGTTTGGCTCAGTGGATAGAGCGTCGACCTGCGGACTGAAAGGTCCCAGGTTCGATTCCGGTCAAGGGCACGTACCTTGGTTGGGGGCACATCCCCAGTAGGAGGTGTGCAGGAGGCAGCTGATCAGTGTTTCTCTCTCATCGATATTTCTAACTCTTTGTTCCTCTCCTTTCCTCTCTGTTAAAAAAAAAATCAATAAAATATATTTAAAACAAACAACAACCAGATTTCCTCTTTTGAAAAGTTGAATTGTTCTCAGTGACCTTTATATAAAGCTATCTGGTCTGAACTTTTTACACTTAATTGGTTATTTCGTCAGAAAACTCATAACATTTTCCTCACGTTTCTATCAGAAAACACTTCAGTGTTGGGAAACCATCACAAGAAGTCCTAGAGGACCTTTTGGTGGTGCCCACACACGAAAAACGAAGTGGCACATTCAGGACACCAGGAAGTCAGCGCAGGCTGTCTTGAGAAGCTGATTTCACTGAGATGGAGAAGTCGCTCTGGAGAAACTGTTCAGCCATGTAAACCCTCTCCTCTGCCGCATGTTGGATGCACAACAGAAGGCTCTGGAAGCTTTAAGGAAAGTGAGGTAAATGTTTATGGCATTGTCTGCTCTGAGAAGGACCTCCTCAGACACACCTGTGTGCCATGTCTCAGCCACGTGAGGACAGGAGTACTCACCTGAGCCTCATCAGCAACACGGCAGCTCGGACCAGGAGAAATGGCACAGATAAAAATAATTTCAAGCCAATGATGTGCTTTATTAGGTTTGGATCACCCTCTGGACCATAAGGAATTTCACAGTGATTTCAATGAAGTTCTGCAACTCCGGAATTTGGACTTCGAATGTCATCCGTCTTATGGAAAAATGTGTTATTCATTTGCACATTCTTGCAAATCCTCATCAAGAATCAAGCATTTGGATGAAACTGCCCGGTGCGTCTCCACGGCTGTGGCTCAGAACCCCCTGGGATGCGCGAGCAGCGGTAGCCTGTCTGTCCCCGTGTTTATCAGGGACCCCGTCTCTGCTCCTTCTCCCCCTGCCCTGCGAAGTGTGTGAGAACCAGTTACTGTCAACTGGCCTGTCCAGGTGGCCCAGCTCCTGAGCTTTGATCCCGGACTTCCTGATCTCTGGGTTCCTTTTTCCCCAGTTTCAAACCTGGCTTTTTGAGCCCCGACACAGGTTCCCTTAGTTTGCTGACTTCTTTGGGCTTTTACAAACTTCAGCTCTCACATTCAGCTTTACAGGGTCCTCTGACCTCTGACCTCAGTGTCTCCTGAAACTTGGAGCCAATCTGGTCAGGCCTACTGCCAGGAGCCCTGACCTGCCTGCCGGGCTAGCCCATACAGCGGTCGCATATATATATTTTAAATATATTTTATTGATTTTTTTTTTACAGAGATGAAGGGAGAGGGATAGAGAGTTAGAAACATCGATGAGAGAGAAACATCCATCAGCTGCCTCCTGCACATCCCCTACTGGGGATGTGCCTGCAACCAAGGTACATGCCCTTGACCGGAATCGAATCCGGGACCTTTCAGTCGGCAGGCCGATGCTCTATCCACCGATATCAGGGCCTGGTTGGCATATTCATTAGTCAACAGAACGGCAAACCACGGCTCTCGAGCTGCATGTGGCTCATGAGCCTATTTGCCGACCACTGCACTAGGACATGAAAAGAATAAGGGGTGAGGAGCACTTATTAGAAAATATAAGATTAGGAACAAGAGTGAAAGACACTCGGTTCATTTTAGATTTGGGGAAAACTAGATGGGACACTTAGGAAGAAATTCCATGAGCTCCTCTCTGGATGCCAATCTGAACAATGGTGTAAGCTTTGCCTGAAATATTCTTTCCAGGAAACCAGTTTTCTAAACATCATTAAGCCTGGATGACGAGTCCTGGTCAAAGCCACACATTTAGTTCCGTGCTGCTGAGCTGTGACACTAACCTGCTGAGGTGGGTGCAGCCTACCTGTAGCGCAGGGCAGAGGTCTGAGTCAGGATCCCACTTCCCACCTTTCTGTCTCCGGAGGCTGCTCTGGGCCAAATGAAGCCCCTTAGCCCCGCCCCCAGCACGGCAGCTGTGTGTGTTTGAGCCCCAGTGCAGCTAGCCAGCCTCAGGTGGACTCAGCTCTAACATGTGCAAAAACACTCCTCCGAGGCTGAAAGAATTCAGGAAACTCTGGTACCGATACTTTTAAAGACAACTTAAAAAGTTAATAGAACACTGGTTTTTAAGATAGGCAATTCTTGCCCAGCCGCCGTGGCTCAGGGGTTGAGCATTGACCTAGGAGCCAAGATAGGCAATTTTTTAAAAATATATTTTGATTTTTTTACAGAGAGGAAGGGAGAGGGATGAGAGAGAAACATCGATCAGCTGCCTCCTGCACACTCCCTACTGGGAATGTGCCTGCAACTAAGGTACATGCCCCTGACCGGAATCGAACCCAGGACCTTTCAGTCTGCAGGCCGATGCTCTAACCACTGAGCAAAATTGGTTTCAGCTGGGCTAGGCAATTCTTAAAATGTCATCCTAATGTTAAAAATTCATTAGTTTAAATACTTTAAAATTGCCTGAAGTATTTTATTCTCTATTTTTTCAAGCAATGACTTTTATTTTTGTTATAGATTTTTTTTATTGATTTCAGAGAGGAAGTGAGAGGGAAAGAGAGATAGAAACATCACTGATGAGAGAGAATCATTGATTGGCTGCCTCCTACACGTCCCCTACTGGGGATTGGGGCTATAACCCAGGCATGTGCCCTTGACTGGAATCGAACCCAAGACCTTTCAGTCTGCAGGCCCATGGTCTATGCACTGAGCCAAACAGGCTAAGCAGGCAATGGCTGTTTTTTTTTTTTATGTTAATATTAACATCATTTTTTTTTTAAACTAACAACTGCTTTCTTTAAAAAAATGTCAAAATTCTTCTACCCATTAGCAAACCGTTCACATACTCACATGGGCACCTGGTGTTGCTGTAGGTGAAAACACAGATGGCACACTATACATGTGGGTGTTTCGGTAATTTAGGGATCAATGTCGTTGGGGGGGGGTCATTGGATGCCCTGACATGCTTCTTGCACGTTAGTGTCAACACTGTGTCCCATGCAGAGCTGTGGGCACTAGCTTTGGACATGTTTCCTTTAAAAAAATCAGTAACATCCCATTTCCAGCAAAAAAATCCCTCTGATGTTTGCTCCTCTCTGCAGGGGCTCAGCCCCGCGTGGCGTCTGGCCCAGGATGAGGCTCCCTTGTGACGTGCCTTTCTGATTGATCTCTGCAACCGCCCTCAGATCTGAGAGCGTGTGAGCTGGAAGGAAAGCTCCCTTCAAAGCAGGCTTCAGGTTCAAGGACCCGATTAGTCCTTATCTCACCCAGCTGCTGTTCCCGAGCCTTCCTCTGGCCATTGTTCCTCCTTATCGTGTTCACTTTGAGGACATCTTGCTTTTTCCTAAGCATCCCTTGCATATCTTTCAACACGGATGCCCAAACAATGTTATATCTGGTACGACGCTTAGGATGAGGTCTAGGGCACCTTCTTGGGCATATGCAAAGTGAAGAGAGAATGAGTTAGGCCAAAAGGCATTGTTTCCTGAGATAGTGGGAACGTCTTCACTTCCCTTGGCCTGTGAAACAGCCAGCAATGGAGCCCAGGGGGTTAACATAGGTCCCAGGCCCTTCCTGTAGCAGCAACACTCTTCCACCTTCTCGTATTTTGAGGCATCAGTGTTTCCGAGGTGCGCATGGACTGATGCCGTGTTATCACCTGCTGTAGCTAATAAACTGATTTATAAAACAGCTGCTCAGCCGGAACCGGTTTGGCTCAGTGGATAGAGCGTCGGCCTGCGGACTGAAGGGTCCCAGGTTTGATTCCGGTCAAGGGCATGTACCTTGGTTGCGGGCACATCCCCAGCAGGGGGCGTGCAGGAGGTGGCTGATCAATGTCTCTCTCTCATCGATGTTTCTAACTCTCTATCCCTCTTCCTTCCCCTCTGTAAAAAATCAATAAAATATATAATAAAAAAACAACTGCCGCTCTGAGACTTTCTCTCTCTCTGGAGTACATCACAGACTCACAGATTCATAGGAGCCTGCTCCCCACAGCAAGCACCTCAGACCCAAGACAAGGTGAGAATGCTTGTGGAAAACATGGGTTACATGGCTGCATAAACATTCTGGGGACCAGTGAGCAGGATGAGACCGTCTGAAGAAACAGTCTTGGCTCCAGCTTGGCAGTTGGAAGAGATGAGGGATAAAGTTCAGCTTCAAGAGTCATAATCGTGGCTAGAGGGACCTGGGGTTGTAACCATAACCAGGGAAACAGCACAGCTTTCCAGACAGCACTGGGGTCAGCGCAGGGTGACCTGAGGCAGAGGGTCAAACGGAAGATAAAGGGCCTGACTCACTGTGCTGGCCTATCTCTCGGGCCCTGCTCAGGGCTGGTTACAGTATCCTGTTTTCATTCCCAAGGTCCCAGGGAACCTTGTATCACACTCACCCAGACATTAAGACCCTTCTCAGCGTGTATTTCTGTGTCCTTGTTTGCATTCTTTTTTAAAAAAATATATTTTACTGATTATTTACAGAGAAGAAGGGAGAGAGATAGTCAGAAACGTTGATGAGAGAGAAATATCGAATAGCCGCCTCCTGCACAACTCCCAATGGGAATATGCCCGCAACCGAGGTATATGCCCTTGACCGGAATCGAACCCGGGACCTTTCAGTCCGCAGGCCGACGCTCTATCCACTGAGCCAAACCGGTTTCGGCCTTGTTTGCACACTTGATTAGATTTTAAAGTTCCTTGAGAACCAGGGCCTGGCGTAAGGCCCTGATACATGTTTATTTGAGTGTGCCTGATTTAATGTAATTTGATTTCACACCCAGTGCATGTTTGTTTTAAAATTCTGCTTCCTTCAACATGCTGACGGTGCAAAGGAAAAAAATAAAAAGCTAAAAAGAAACAAACAGAAAAAACGCTGACTGCTCCGCGGGCTCCTGCACAGGAGAGGATGTGAAGAAGGGATCCCCTTCCATTGCCACAAGCCCCCCCGCTTCTCCTCTTGCCGTCTGGGGAGACGGCACACCCAACCCTGGCCGCACAGTGGGCGGGGAGCCTTCTGGGAGGAGGTGATGGTGGAATCCTGTTTCCTGCTGCCAACAGGCCCCATGTGACTATCTTAATTTTTATTTATTTATTTATTTATTTATTTATTTATTTATTTATTTATTATTGTTTAACGTATTACAAATAATAGTCCATATGTCTCCTTTCTCCCCCTACTGACCTCCCCCCGTCTTCCCTACCCCTCTGTACATGCCCTCACCTGTCTCTCTCCCCCGCTCCCCCCCAGTGTCTTGTACCAATGTGACTATTTTGTCAAGAAAGTGAACCACAGTGGGACTATCTGCTCTTCACAAAAATTTGCACAATATTTTTCTGAAAAGCAAGTATGCATCTGTATGCTTTTTTTTTTCTGGGGAGAAATTAAGCCTTTACCTGGGTTCTCAAAGGGGCTTGGGACCCCCAGAGTTACCACCTATGGCTTCTACAAGTGAAGAAGTTGTCTTTCAAATGGCAAGCATCTACTTCGATGTAAGTTTCCTTTCAGGAATGGTCATGTCTGAGCCCGTTTTTACTTCCTGCACCTGTACAGCCCTTGCCAACACTCAGCAACCAACAGGGTCTGTTGGACTAGAGTGTGTGGAGCGACAAGCGAGACCAACCTGAGAGCATCGCTGCCCGCTCAACACTAGTCCCGGCTCCTCACCTGCCCGCTGCGTCTCCCTCGCAGGCTGATGGACAGCATCTGCTCCTTTCGGACAGAGCAGGGGTTTCCACTTCATTTGTCTGTTTTGAAATGTCTAGAGCAGCGGTTCTCAACCTGTGGGTCGAGACCCCTAGGGGATCGAATGACCCTTTCACAGGGGTCGCCTAAGACTATTGGAAAACACCTATTTCCCATGGTCTTAGGAACCAACAGACCGCTCCTCGGTATAGCAAAGTGTAGCCATGTAGTTTACTGTTGTCACATGAAGACTGTTGCCCATGCTACACTACAATTCAAGACAAAATTTCATTTAGTTGTAATTAGAAATAAATATTTCACAATATATAATTACATACTGTTTTTGTGATTAATCCCTATGCTTTAATGATGTTCAATTTGTAACAATGAAAATGCATCCTGCCTATCAGATATTTACATTACAGTTCATAACAGTAGCAAAATGACAGTGATGAAGTAGCCACGGAAATAATTTTATGGTTGGGGGTCACCACCACATGAGGAGCTGTATTAAAGGGTCTTGGCGTTAGGAATGCTGAGAACCACTGGTCTAGACCCTTTTCCATGTCCAACTACTGTCACCACTAGCATGTATTTGTATGTACTTCTATGGTAAGCGAAGGGAGGCTTGCTCTCCCTCAGACGGGAGCCTATTTTCTTGTTCTTTTCTCTAAGTGACAGAGAGCAGAGGTCCTAGGGGAGCCAGTTTTATTTTACTTTTAAATATTTTTTTTTAATTGATTTCAGAGAGGAAGGGAGAGGGAAAGAGAGAGAAGCATCCACGATGAGAAAGAATCATTGATCAGCTGCCTTCTGCATGCCCTACTGGGGATTGAGCCCGCAACCTGGGCATGTGCCCTTGACCAGAATGGAACCCGGACCAGACCCTTCGGTCCACAGTTCCGGTGGTGCTCTATCCACTGTGCAATCCGGTCGGGGCTGATTGGAATTTAACCGGCAAACAATCCGAGCTGCTCAGTAGCAGCAGGAGACCTGAGGCTTCCCACCGCAGGTGATTTTCCTGACAAAGTGCACACAGCTGGGGTTCGGCTCCCTGCCACACAGCAGACAGGGAAAAGTTTTCTTTTCTTTCCTTTTTTTCCAAAGCCTAATCCGCTGGCTCAGCACATGTCCTTCCCTGGGATGGTTCGGAAAAAATCGTGCCTGGGACGCCCTGTTTCCCCTTAGCCCTTCCTCCCGCCCCCGACTGTACCATTCAGCCCCACATACTGGGGTGACTCGAGAGGACAAGGAATACATCGGTAATTGCCCCGAACGCTGCCCCCCACATTGCTCAGGGCAGTGCTGATCCTTTCTTTGGGGGTGATTGTGATGATCAGCTCAGGGAGGTGCTCTGCAGACAAGGTCACAGCCCTGCGAGCTGGACTTGGGACTGTGGCTGGGGGTGGAGGGCGGGGAGGATGGGATGGGAGGTAAACAACAGGACTATAAATATCAGAGGTTCCCCGGGCCCAGCAGAGCCCAGCTGAGCGGCTGCTGAGCAGAGGGGAGGCTCAGCCCAATCCGAAGGAGCTGTCTGTGTAAGTAGGATTCTGCCTTTCCCACCCTCGATTCTTTGAGAGTTGGGTGAATAAGAGGATGCTGAGGCTGGTAACATTTCTTTCCTCTTAGAACAGATTTTAAAAGAAGAGGCAGGTAAAGAAAATACGGAAGGAAGAGAATGAAAGCCTGATAGCTGGGGGTGGTTCTGTGGGGGTGTCTGTCCCCCTCTGCACAGCTCAGCTTGCAGGTGGGAGCAGGGGGAGGGGAAGAAATGGGGCACTTTGACTCTGCAGAAGCGGTGATGTTCTAGGGGCAACATTGCATGTTCAAGCTGATGAACTTCCCACTGCAATGCAGAGGGAGGGCTCTCAGGGCAAAAATAGCCCACAGGATTGAAAGCAGAGGCGAAAGCTGGCCATTCTACAGGGATTAGAAATGTCCGGGGAAACTGGGAGCAGTTGCAAAAAAAAAGAAAAAGAAAAAGAAGGGAGGACAGGTTTGGCCCACTGTGCAGGATGGTCACCCCTGCAAGAGGTACCCCCATGTCATACTCGGTGCCTGGGACTGAGCTTGCAGTTCAGTGGTGAGTGGACGCTCTTAGGTGACTGAGGAAGGACCCGCAGATGCCCACCCAAAGTTCAGGGGAAGATGGTGGGAAAGGTCTGCATCTCCTCGCATCTATCGGGGAATTCTAACCAAAGGTGGGTCTGCCTGTGGCCGGCAAAGCTAGGTTTGTGACTGAAAAGTGGTGAGATGAGTGAGATTTATAAGTACCTTCTACTTGTTACTGGATCAGCTGCCAGCAAATCCACTTTGGTTATTTATCTTCTTTATTTTTAGGTAGCTGTCTGACAGTTGTCATTAGAATCAAACCCCTATTATGTAAAAGAAATAAAGATCGTAAACACAGTTGAACAGCCTGTCGGTTACAACAACAGAGGGTAATCTGAGAGTGCGAACCCTAATTCCCTTTCTTCTGCTGAGGGCTTGAGTTATTATTATTATTTTTAATCAGAAAACCTAAATGAGGGGCAGGAGTGAAGTAGCCTTTTCCTTTGCACTCACCATGCAGACATTTGGACATTCCGCTCTGTGCAAAAGGGAGAGTGCCAGAGCTGACTTTATGCCCACGGCTCTATATTTACTGCATTTAGGTTCTAGATAGGCCATGCCGGGAAGAAACGAAACGCCTGCATGCTTTTAATGCCCCGTTTGCCATTCTAAGACATCGGCAAACAAACCAAAAGCCCTGGTTGCCATGGTTATGACAGGCCACCTGCCTCCAAACTACCACTGTAGGAGCTGAGAGGTCATGTTTTAGAGTCAGCAAAACCGGTTTGAACCCAGTCTTCCTTGGGACTTGCCGCCTGTGTGGATGCCTACACTGCCTCTTAGCCACAGTTTCCTCACCTGCAAAAGGGTGAACGTAGTTGTTAGGGTGAACTGATGTGATACCAGCAATTGCTTGGCACTCCTGCATAGAGTTTTCAACGCTTGATAAATGGGAGCTATAAGAAGGATAACTGTATCATCACTACAAACACTATAGATCACATCTAGATAGATCTCCTTTTTTATTTTTTTTATTATTTTTTACTTTTTAAAATCTATTTCATTGATTTTTTTACAGAGAGGAAGAGAGAGAGATAGAAAGTTAGAAACATCGATGAGAGAGAAGCATCGATCAGCTGCCTCCTGCACACCTCCTAGTGGGGATGTGCCCACAACCAAGGTACGTGCCCTTGACCAGAATCGAACCCGGGACCTTTCAGTCCATAGGCTGATGCTCTTATCCACTGAGCCAAACCGGTTTTGGCTTCTTCTTTTTTAAAAAAATATATTGTATTGATTTTTTTATAGAGAGGAAGGGAGAAGGAGAGAGAGTTTGAAACATCGATGAGAGAAACATTGATCAGCTGCCTCCTGCACACCCCCTACTGGGGATGTGCCCGCAACCTAGGTACATGCCCTTGACAGAAATCGAACCTGGGACCCCTCAGTCCACAGGCCGACGCTCTATTCACTGAGCCAAACCAGCCAGGCACTTCTCCTTTTTTTTTTTTTTAATATTAAGAGTTTTAAAATGTTATACTAGTTGGGGTGGCCTTAATAAATTATTTAATTCATCCTTTCTTAACCACCTCTCCCCTCATTTAGTTAGCTCTTACCATGAAACGTGAGGAGGAATTCTGGTGTTAATAATGTGGCAGATAACCAGGTGTTCTGGATCCCATCTATATCGAGCTGTGCACGAGAGCCCCAATCCATCCGATGTTAGCCTCTTGCTTTGGGGCTCACTCTAGAACACTTATCATTAGCTTCCTGTTTTCCCTCCCCCCACCCCCACTAAATAAAAAGTGGTTTTCTTTCTTTATCTCTCATCAGTTCCTGAAAAGGTGCCACTACCTAGCTCTGGAATTTTGTCTCAATCTCTTTCCCTCGTCTTACTTTAAAATGACCAGGCGTGGACTTTTCTTTCTCTGCCCACCTCGGCTGAATGTGCTCCTTTCTTCACCAGCTGTTTTATCTGCAGCTGTCTGCTGAGAGCGAGGCTTAGTGTGGGAAGATTTCCGGTCAGACATTTAACTTTCCTTCTCAGAGAGGGCACCTTTTTACCCAAGAATGTCATCAAGTCATAGGAACTTGAAGCAAGTATCTGCAGCCAATAGACCCACTGGGTGTGATTTCAGTGAGTCTTCATGGCACAGGGGCCGGTGGCTAGGCAGTATTTCTCCCCAGTAAGGTTTTTCCTTGGTCCAGACTTACCTTGGATGTGGTAGTGACATTTGGGCAGGCAGCTTTATATCTGAAGACATTCAGAAACGGTTTAGCTCAGTGGATAGAGTGTTGGCCTGTGGACTGAAGGGTCCCAGGTTTGATTCCGGTCAAGGGCATGTACATTGGTTGCGGGCACATCCCCAGTAGGGGGTGTGCAGGAGGCGGCTGATCGATATCTCTCTCTCATCGATGTTTCTAACTCTCTATCTCTCTCCCTTCCTCTCTGTGAAAAATCAATAAAAAAAAATATATGTATATATATTTTAAAAAAGATCCTTTAATATTAGACTTGTAAAAACAAGAGCAACAATAGGGAGCTATACCAAGAGATTTGCAAACAGAGAAGGGTTGCCCCTGAAGAGCTAAGGGCCCCCCGTGAGCCACCTCCATGATGGGGGCTGCCCTCACTGCCACCTCCTCGTTTCAAGCTCTTGTCATTTCTGTGAAGAACCCCCAACGTACCCTCTCCTTCCTTAGATTGCTCAAGGGTGGAAAGGAGCAATCAGCCCTTGGTGTATCTCAAAAGTCAAACCGTGTTTACAGAATGTGACTTAGAGTCTCACACTTTCCCAGGCACCGTCTCCTGGAGATGTGCTTGGCTCCCTTTCAGGCACATGTCCCTGGCGTGCTGCCTGCAGCATCTCAGCTGGACACTTCGGGGTGCTTGGACAACTTACCCTTCCTCCGGCTGACCTTTTCACCTTTCAGGGAAGATTTGGTGCATGAGCCCAAGCACATGGCCACAGGATCCAGGGCTACATATGTATAGGAAAGAGAATTATACGGACTTACAGAAATGCCTGCTTAGGGCCGCAGCCTTCCATGCAGATGACAGGAAGCTCTTCTCTTTTTCAGGACACGCCCAGCAATGTGGAGAAGCCTGGGGTTCGCCCTGGCTCTCTGTCTCCTCCCTTGGGGAGGCACGGAGAGCCAGGGGCCAAGCCCCTTCTGCAAGCCACCCCCAGCCTGGAGCATCGGGGAGCAAGACCCCATGCTGAGCTCCTCAGGCTCCGTGGTCCTGGTGGCCCTTCTGCAAGCCAGCTGATCCTTCTGCCTCAAGCAGGCCTCCAGGTGAGAGGCACTTGCTGGGGTCTGGGACTTCTTCAGGGAGACTCTGTTAGACACACACAGACACAAAGTAAAATAGAAATGATATATTCATGAAATCACATTTTTGGAAACACCATACACCTTTGGATAGGACATGTGAGAAGAAAAAGGGATAGGAGGACATACACCCACTGTGTACAGTTGTCTTCCTGGGACCACGGCAATGTTTTCTTCCTTCTGTGGACCTGTATTTTATACGAAATAGGTATTTCTTGTGTAATGGAACTGTTCTGGAATGTACTCTGCAAATGCCTTAGTCATTTCAAGGTAGCCAAACAAAAATGAAGGCTTCGCCAGAGTAGAAGGAACACTAGACTTGCCACAAAGGTCTTGGGTCACTTAACAAGCATGTAAGTTTACATACATTTGCTAAATCTATATGACAAATACATATAAGAATGTTTGTTGGGTTACTCGCTAGGTGTTGACTGGGTAGAATTCTCGGTAAGATGAATTAAATGTATACACTTCATAGCATTAATTTGAGAACAAAATGAACTCATGTTTGTGTAAGCATTTAGCCTAAGGTTTTAACTGGGCACAAGTGCTCAGTAAATTATTTAAAAAATGGAAGTTTTAGTCCTTTACAACAATATAAAGAAGGGGTATGAGTAAGTAAAATATAGTAAGAGTGTTTCATGTAGAAAACAGAGTGAGGAGAAAGAGATAAGTCATGAATAAAATTAAGTGAGATGATGATGATTCTTCTTCTTATTTTTATATTTTTTCCCAAATATTTTAGTTTGGAAGACCTGCGAGTAAAGCTGGAGAAAGAAGGTTTTTCTAACGTCTCCTATATTGTTGTCAATCATCAAGGACTCTCTTCTCGATTAAAATATAATCTTCTTAAAAATGAGGTTTCAGAGCATATTCCTGTTTATCAACAAGAAGAAAACCAAACAGATGTCTGGACTCTCTTAAATGGAAATAAAGATGACTTCCTCGTATATGACAGGTATGTACATACACATATATGTGCCCACATACCACCAGAAATTAAAGATGCCTGCTTATATTTAATTTAATAGAAATTGATTTGAGATAAGACCCTTGCTTTTATGTTATTACCAAAGTAGAGGCCTGGTGCATGAAAATTCGTGCACTGGGGGAGGGTCCCTCAGCTCAGCCGGCTCCCTCTCTCAGTCCGAGAGCCCTCAGGGGATGTCCTACTGATGGCTTAGGCCCACTCCCCAAGGGAAGGGGAAGGAGCCGCTCCATCACCCCGCTGCTGCTGCCACGGCCACTGCCACTGCCACTGCCGGCCGCCGCACCAGCTGTCCATTATCCCTAGCAGCTGTGAAGGTGTTTTCATCAACACGGACTCCAGTCCCTTCACCACAAAAAAATGACAATTTTATTTAGGCATTTTCAAGATGTCTCTTTCATAGGATATGACCTTCCTTCCTTCTCTTCTTTCCTTTCCTTTCCTTTCCTTTCCTTTCCTTTCCTTTCCTTCCCTTTCCCTTTCCCTTTCCCTTTTCTTTCTTTTTCCTTCCCTTTTCTTTCTTTCTTTCTTTCTTTCTTTCTTTCTTTCTTTCTTTCTTTCTTTTTCTCTCTTTCTTTCTTTCTTTCCTTCTTTTTCTTTCCTCTCTCTCTCTCTTATCCTCCCTGAGGATATTTTCCCATTGATTTTTTTAGAGAGCATGGAAGAGAGAGGGAAAGACAGAGAAACATCAGTGTGAGAGGGACACATTGATTGGTTGCCAGCCGTGGTGGCTGCTGTTCAGGTTCTCCCCCAGTATAAGCCCTTGGAGGCCCCTGCTGAGGCCCCACCCCTGAGGCTGCAAGTCCCTGCCCACCCGTGCCTGCTGCATGCACAGCCTGCTGATCGATTGTTACTGTGACAGTGTCCTGGACAATTTGCATATTCCTCTATTATTAGTATATATGGACCACTGACCAAGACTCTAGACCAGTGGTCGGCAAACTCATTAGTCAACAGAGCCAAATATCAACAGTACAACGATTGAAATTTCTTTGGAGAGCCAAAAACCGACTTCTGCATATGGGCCACGAAGTTTCAATTGCACCGTACATGCACACCTGCACGTAGTATTTTGTGTAAGAGTCACACTCAAGGGGCCAAAGAGTCACCTGTGGCTCTTGAGCCGCAGTTTGCCGGCCACTGCTCTAGGATGTTTTGTCAGGCTGTGACTTCTTGTGTGGACTTCGTGCTGCCGTAGCAGCTGTGAGCAGCACATCAGATTTGCAGAGATTAATTTGTGATGTCAGTGGTTTGGGCATGGGTAGAATTTTCAGGTCAATGACAAATTGTATTTGACCAAGTCACAATGCCCAGACTATAGTGTTGACACTTTTCCGGTGACATATCTGTAACATTTCTAACAGCTAGTGGCAGACTCGCTGCATCTTGCTCTGACCTCAGCTGGCTGAGC
>JAAGEH010002531.1:74004376-74017147 GCA_011751065.1 Lasiurus cinereus
CTCCAGGAACTCAGCCAACATAAAGGCACGTCAGTGTAAAATCCTGAGTGTGGTTCCCGCACGAGCATAGAGACAGCAGAGTGTGACCACAGTGTGTTGCCTGAACTGGAGCGGGGCCTAGGGAATGGCTTCCTGGAGCAAGGGCGTGAGGGTTCATCTTTTCCCAAGGTCTTCGCTGCCTGCCAGCCTGCAGTTGGATCATGGAGTTTATTTTGTCTTTTTTTTAAAAATATATATTTTATTGATTTTCTACAGAGAAGAAGGGAGAGGGATAGAGAGCTAGAAACATCGAAGAGAAAGAAACATCGATTAGCTGCCTCCTGCACGGCCCCTACTGGGGATGTGCCCACAACCAGGTACATGCCTTTGACCGGAATCAAACCTGGGGCCTTTCAGTCCCCAGGCTGAGGCTCTATCCACTGAGCCAAACCGGTTTCGGCATCATGGCGTTTACTTTGAAATGGGATAAGTTTTCTACTCATTCCCGAGATCTCTTTCCCAACACACAAAGCCAGCTCCATCCTAGTGAGCTAGTTGGAGTTTCATGGTAGCTCTGCAAATCACGTTTCGTGCTTTCACGCTGAGTCCGTACCTGGGTTGATGAGGGCTTGATAAATGTGTTGCAGACGCTGGAAGATGAAGACTTCTGTAAGAATGTGTCGTTGGCTGCCGTGGGACAAACCACTGAGGCTCCGGAGCCACACCACCATCACCATCACCGTCACGGTCACCATCACCATCACGGGCACCAACACATTCTCATCGCCCAGCTCTTCGAGAGCCAGCAGCCGGCAGCACCCAACGCGTCTGAGCATGTCCCTCTTCCAGGTCTTCACCACCACTTGAAGTTCAAGAGCCCCCAAGCACAGGGTCACCCCGGGCACTGAGACGAGTCAGGAAGTGAAAGCTCACCACTCTCTTCTCCGCAGGAAAAGAGAGCCAAACTCTGAGGCAAGAGGTGCATAAATCAGTTGCTCTGAAAGTTGCCCAGGGAGTCAGAGTCGGCCATCAGCCACTGATGCTGACACTGTCGCCACCTGGCCTTTGAGCACACTGGGTCCGCCGCCACCTGACAGTGTAGGGAAGCCCTCCCCTCGTTATGCAGCTGATTGGGGCTGTGGGCCGAGGAGGACGTCATTGAGTCTTGACAGTGACGCATGCCTCCCGCTGCCTGACAGGCAGGTCAGCTCGAGCCCACAGAGGCCAGCACCCCCTGAAGCTGAAAAACGGAGTCCGAAATGTGACCGTGACCCTCCAACTAAATTTCTAAACTAGGATATACTCCCCGGTCAGTGTAGACACAATTTCGCTTAGCATATTTATAAGCTATTAATAAGTAATGATAAAAAGAATTGGATTGGTGCAAACATGAAGAAATCTATGATATTGGCTTCCAAATTTTAAGATTGATGCCACAGAAAAATTTGACCCAAACCATTTTGTTTTTTCATCAGAGGGCAACTGGAAGGTGATTGCTGTGCTTGGTTAGTCTGTCTTCCTTTTTCTTTTTCCAGCATTCTACTTGCATTAATGAGAACAGGAACATAAACTATGACCTAGGGGTTTCTGTTTGATAGTTAGCAAGTTAGAATGGAGGAAGAACAATGAAGACATGCTTTCCATTTTTTTCTTCACTCTCAAAACAATATTACCTTTGTCTTTTCAATCTTACAGTTTTAACTGATTGTACCTGTAAAGGAAGAAGTGAATTCTTGCTACTTAACATATGAGTACCTTGTTACTGACTTTTTAAATATCCATTTTTACTTTTTTATATCTAAGACTCAAATCTTAAATTTTATCACCTATGAAAGAAGGCTTTATCTATTGTTTTCTTTACCTTGCATTGTATCAAACTCTTTAAAATTTGATAATGCCTGTCTTGAAAGATATGAGGAAAGAGAAAAGAATGTTGTCTATCTCTTGATTGCTGAGTAAGTATTTCCATAGTCAATGATGGTTCACTAGGTAAACTCAATCCTATGAGCCTGAACTCCATTATGGTTAATACTATTAAGTAAGAATGCAGTGTACAGTTGGCCAAAGTGTGGATTTATTTCAATAAACTCAATTTAAAATGTTTAAAGCTGTCTCTTTCATTGTTATTATTTAAGCAGTTTATTATATTGACAACGGAAGTGAATTTTCCAACGGCTTTTAAATAGCAACAAAAGAATTAACTGCTGGCCTTAAAACCGTCTACGTTTAAGGTGAGGATCCTTGCCAACAGAGAGGCGCTGCTCGAGGTCTCGGATGGTGTTACGAAGAGTTGCAATTTCCTTGTTTTTTTCTTCTTGAAGATGCTGAAGCTTCTAAATGAAGCAGAAAAAATTTTCTATTGTAATTCAAAAAGAATAAGATTAAGTATAACGAACAACAAAACAACAACAAAAACTGAACTTCCAGTTTAAGTAGAAGCAGGTATTGAAAGAAGACCTTATATTTCAAAAAATATGATTTTGTTTTTATAGGTCTTAATGGGGGTACAATTGGCATAAGGATGCAAAAATATACATCAGCACCATTTATTTTAGTTTGTTCCCTTCTCTCTATAGAACTTGAAGTTGTAAAGAATAAATAAAGAAGTTGAACAAAAAGAAATCTGTGTGCTGAAATAGCTTCAGAAGTCAGTCCATGTTAGTTCAAAATACATCACAGAATTCTTTAGATCATCCAGAGTCAGAGGATTTCGCTAGTGTTTTAATCACTAAGACTTAAGAGTTTAAATTGAAAATGACCTTTAAAGATTATTAAAAATCTAATTTTTCTGATTATGTGATATATTTTAAGAAAAGTATTAAGTATATTGCTAGTAAATATTGACAACTTTTATGGAAGGAAACACACTAAGAAACTTCATTTTCTTAAGCATGGAAGAAAAACTTACCCTTCTGTAGATACTCTGTGGCGAAACAGTAGAATCTGGATATGATTTTGGTTTAGTTTGAACTCTTGCTAGTTTGGCATCAAACTGAATCAAGTTTAAAAAAGAAAGTTATTGGGAACATGTTAAACAATTAGAAAAAATTGTCTTCATAAATATAAATACAATCCATTATCTCCTTGGACATTTAATTTGTAATCCTATATGATAAAAGCCTAATGTGCTAAGTATCCATTGACCAGTCAGCCGTTCAAACAATCAAAGTGTAATATGCTAATGAGAGGCTAAGGCCACTCAACTGCTTGCTATAATGTGCACTGACCACCAGAGGGCAGACGGTCAACCAGTCAACCAGTCGCTATGATGTGCACTGACCACAGGGGGCAAATGCTCTGACCAGTGTTAGCTTGCTGCTGGGGTCCAGCTGATACGGACTGAGTGAGATGGGCTGGACACACCCTGGAGCCTTCCTGTGGTCCCTCCCCAGCTGGCCAACCGCCTACGTCCCTCCCCAGCCCTGATCCTGCACCAGTGAGGTCCCTTGGCCTGGCCTGCACCCTCTCACAATCTGAGACCCCTCAGGGACATCAGAGAGCCAGTTTCGGCCATATCCTGCATGTCAGGCCAAGGGATCCCAATGATGCACGAATTTGTGCAGCAAGCCTCTAGTTTAAGTATATTCTTGGTGTAACAGAAGATAGAAAAGTCTTTCAGAAAGAGCAAAGAACACCCAAACTAGATTAACCCTGGCTTCATGCTAAGATTACCTGGGGAGCTTTTTAAAAGTACCAAATACACTACCCTAAAGATTCTGGGTGGGGTTAGCATTATCTTTTCTTAGAATATCAGATGTTTCTATCATGCAGAGTTAAGTATCTAGTTAAGAGGATTGAGAATCTAGTTAACCTAAAGTGAAATAATATTTTACATTACTTTGAGTGCTTTTTAAAAAAATATTTTTTTTTATCAACTTTAGAGAGGAAAGGAGAGGGAAAGAGAGAGAGAAAATCAAACGGCTGCCTCCTGCACTTCCCACAATCAAGCCCACAATCCAATCATTATGCTCCAATGGGAAATCGAACTGTGATCTCCTGGCTTACAGGTCTACGCTCAACCACTGAGCCACACCGGCTGGGCAAAGTATTTTTGTAAAGGAAATGTAAACTAATTAACAGTCATGGGAGAAAACTCATATACCCTTCTGTACAGATTTTGAGACGGAATACTAGAGTTTGAATTTACTTTTGTTGATTTAGTTTGAACTCCTGCTAATTTGACATTAAACTGAGTCAGGTTTTTAAAAAAAGTCCTCATAAGGTCATTCTTCCAGGCCTTATTTTGGGCAAAATCTCCCATTATAACTGTTCCTTCAGGTTGAGTTTAGTTCAGCCTCCTGTGGACTCAGAATAAACTATCTGTGAGACTGTGTTCTGGTTCGGGGAGAGAAATGGATCATGACAATGAAAATAAGCAGCAGGAAGAGTTCTGTCGTCAGTCACACAACAGACTTGGCCTACCAGGGCCTGGATGGCGAATAAATGCACCCCCCAGTGGAGGGATGGGAAGTAATAGCAGCTCCTCTGGATCTCAGCTGCCCATTCAGCCTTTCTGTGGGGCGTGGGTTCACTTGACGGAAGACAGCAGCAAGCACAAAGCGCCTCTGAAGTCAACACAGCCATCTTCTGCTTAATGATCATACACGTTTCGACGCTGTACCTTACCAACGACTCCCAGGACACTGAGCTAGCTGGAACATGACAGTAAGGGATCTTACCCAATGGTGAATGATGACACCATAAGGGAAAGTGGGAGTCAGGATGGGGGAATGTGATAAAATGATGGAAAGGGAGATTAGTAAAATGTAGAAAAAGCTTTAAGGAACAAATATGTTGTCAAATACCCGTATCTTTGTATTTTGGCGCCTGGTTAAGGAATCTACTGAAGGGCTCTCCAGTCAAGAACCAGAACCTCAGCCTTCCAGATGCCCTATTTGAAGTTCCTTTAAATAATAATAATAAAAAAGTTTGGTTTGTCTGCCTCTATGATATTCTACACATTTATTAGGGAGACATTTGTCTCTTTTTATCCTAAGTAAAGAGAAAGGAATTTCTACATGTTTCTACCATTTCTGTGGAGAAGGGAGTAATACTAAGGATTAGAGACACTCCCCACTGTGTGTGTCTTGGGGAGAGGGGTCGAGAGGAGGAGAGGGTGGCAGTCCTATGAAGCCTACCTAGACTCAGCTGTAAAATGCAGGTAATCCTGAGTTACCTGACCCCCTCAGCAGAAACATTACTTCTCTAGAAACCAAGTTGTTTGAAAGACTGAAGAGCCCCATCTTCAGGCCAAGTGTTGAATGGCAGCATAGCTGACATTTGCGGAGTCTGAGCATTGCACGAGATGGAGAATGCTACTCCCGAATTTATTTCACTCTGATAAAAAATGCCCAAAGTATGGTCTAAAGCAAAGGATGCATCGTCAAGTGTAGAAGTCTTCAACATTTACCTCTAGCTGTAGTTTGATGATTTCAGTTTGTTTTTCCTTCTCTTGCATTTTTAACTTTGCATTTAACTCTGAGATTTCCGTCTCCATTTTCTTTACCAGTTCTTTATTCTTTTCTTCACTTAATTCGACTGAATAAAACAAAGTAAATAAAATTAATTCACCTTAAAATTTAAAAAATCTTATAAGCTTATAGTTTTAGTATTTTAAATGACACACGAGAAAGTAAATTAATTATTAATAAAAACACATAGTATTTTAGAAACTATGTGCAGAATACCTTTCAGATATTTTTGACAAGTCTTTGTAAAATGCTTGAAACACAGAAGTCACCTACTGAATGCGTTTTAAACAAGTAAACTGATTTGTACCCTTAAGCAACAATGGCTTAGAGATTAAAGAGGTTAAACCTCATGGTTAAAGATGGACACAAAGCCTGGGTTTCTAGGTAGAAAGGCCCCAAATTCCTGGATGACTCTAGAGCCACATCAAGCACCTGCTCTGTTCCATGTAAGTGGCCTCTCTGACATTCACATCAGGTTTTTATGTTTCATCAGATTTCCTCTTCTCTGAATGTCCCTATTCCTATAAATAATGCCATACCATCCGAGATGGGAACCTCAAGGAACTTCCTTTAGGGAAAAAGGAGAGTCCATTGGTCTACAACAAGCCCCCTAGATAAGGGGCCTCCATTCACAATGAACCTGCGACCTTTTCAGTTTCAGGCCTCACTTTTTCTCTGTTGGATTCTGTGTCTGGACTCTATCACCAGTCTCTCTCTCTCTCTAAACACTGTTGCCAGGCTAGTCTTCCTAAAGTGTACCTCTAAGCACGGCCATCGCTGTTTCTAAAGCTTTCAACCACTTCCCATTGCCCCAGCGTGACAATTCAAGAGGTAAAGAATCCAGACCCGTCCACAGGTTTTGGCCTTTCTCTTGCTGACTCTCTATGTAGTGCAAACAAAAGGTAGGAAAGGAGCTATGATTCCCTAGTATTTCCATTGTCTCCCCCTCTGTGTGTCTCAGAGTTTATTTTTTCTTTGTCTAAAGGCTCTTTTCCTATCTTCACCAGTCAGCCTTACCCATATTCAGGATTTAGGAGCAGGGCCTAGTACTAAGGCACCATCTTTGCCTGGGGAGAGGCTTAGTCCATCTATACTAATAAAATGGTAATATGCTAATTAGACCAGACATCTTCTGGACATCCATTCGGATGTCCTTCCAGACTAAGCTATGGTGGCTGAGGCTGAGGCAGAGGTGGTTAGGGGCAATCAGGCAGGCAGGGGAGAGCACTTAGGGGTGACCAGACTTGCAGGGGAGGGCAGTTAGGAGCAACCAGGCTGGCAGGGGAGGGCCGTTAAGGGCGACCAGGCAGAGGTGGTTAAGTGCAATCAGGCCAGCAGACAGAGGTGGATAAGGGCGATCAGGCAGGCAGGGGAGCAGTTAGGGGTAATCAGGCAAGCAGGCAGAATGGTTAGAGGTGATCAAGCAGGCAGGCAGGTAAGCAGTTAGGAGCCAGTGGTCCCAGATTGCAAGAGGGATGTCCAATTGCCAGTTTAGGCCTGATCCCAAAGGGGTCCTGGATTGGAGAGGGTGCAGGCCAGACTGAGGAACCCCCCTTGCACAAATTTTGTGCCCTGGGCTTCTAGTGAGAATTTATTTAGCTATCCAAACTCCACCTGGTCTCAGCCTGTACTCAGTATGTGCCTGAAGGCAGCATTGTTGCAGACACAATGCACAGAAGCTGTGATTACAACATGAAATGTGTCCATTTTCAGACACTATATTAGAGGACAGGTGAGTGGTTTCCTTTATCACAACAAGGGGCCCAGTGCATGAATTCATGCACCTTGAAAGGAACTGTGGGCCATGAAGCTGTGGTGGGTACAGGGGTGGGTCTCAGCCCATCCTCTGCACCTCTGCCAGGCCCCTCCTGCTGTGGCCGCAGGTCCCCTCTCTACCAGCAGCCTCTCTACAGCCACCACAGCTCCCACATGCTGATGGTACTGGCCCTGCTTACATCCGCTGATGGCTGGCGCAGAGCAATTGGGGCTGGTGCCGTCAGCAGGTGCAAGTGTCGGCGGCTGCCCCAAGTGCCCCTCAGGAGCAGGGGGAGGTGGAGAATCCTTCAGGGACCATTGGGACCAGCAGCTGCCACTTGCACCGCTGATGGCACTGAGCACAGTAGGTGCGAGTGGCGGCTCCGGTGCTGGCAGCAGGTGTGAGCACTGTGTGGGACCATGGCACCTGGAACCAAAGAATTTTCAGAAACCACCAGAGGCTCAATCCAATGACAGTGACCGGAGCCCCGCCTTGGTCTGGCACCCTCGCTCACCTGCTCCCCCATCCCGCTGCGGCCCCTGTCCGCCATGTTCCGTGCTCTGCTCCCTGGTGCTGATGCCCACCATGTTCCACATGCACCCCCTGGTGGTCAGTGCATGTCATAGCGACCAGTTGTTCGGTTGTTCCACTGTTCAGTCCATTTGCATATTAGCCTTTTATTATATAGGATTATCCTGAAAGCTTTTGTTATCAAGACTCTGTTGGCCTTATGAAATGAACTTGAAAATGTTTCCTCTCTTGTTTGTTCACCCTCTGCAAGAGTTTGTATAAGGTTGGCATTGCTTTTCCTGGATGTTTGGTAGAATTTCACCAGGAAAGCCCCCTGAGCCTGGAGTTTTTTGGTGGGAAAAGTATTTATTATAGATTTAATTTCCTTAATGGAGAGAGAACAATTCAGATGTTCTATTTCCTCTGGCATGCTTTTGATTCTTCAAAAATATCTAATTCATAAAAAATTTCAAATTTATTAATATAAAGATGTTTGCTTATAAAGTTAATTATGGATTTCATTCACTTTTTAAAGTTTAAAATTATTTTCTCTTTCTCATTTCTGATATTGGTTAATTGTACTTGCTCCATTTTTTTCTTGATCAGTTTAGAAGGGAGTTAATCAATTTCATTAGTTTTTTTAAAAATATATTTTATTGATTTTTTCAGAGAGGAAGGGAGAGAGATAGAGAGTTAGAAACATCAATGAGAGAGAAACATCAATCAGCTGCCTCCTGCATACCCCCTACTGAGGATGTGCCTACAACCAAAGTACATGCCCTTGATTGGAATCGAACCTGGGACCTTCCACTCCGCAGGCTGATGCTCTATCCACTGAGCCAAACTGGTTTCAGCTCATTAGTTTTTTTTCTAAAAATTTTTGGATCTGATTCTTTATTATGTATGTTCTGTAATTTCAGTAATATCTGACTTCCTTCTTTCTAATTTCTTCAGGCTTAATTTGATATTTTCCCCCTAACTTCTCAATATAGATATTTAGATCATTGATTTCAACATTTTCCAATATTTGTATTTAAGCCTGTAAATATACCCATAAACACAGCTTTATCTGTGCCCACAGTTTTTTTTTTAAAACAAATATTTTAAAATTGATGTTTTAGAGAGAAAGGAAGGGAGAGGGAGAGAGAAACAGAAACATCAATGATGAGAGAATCATTGGTTAGCTGCCTCCTGCATGCCCCCTACTGGGAATCGAGCTGAAACCTGGGCATGGGCCCTGACCAAGCATCCAACTGTGACCTCCTGGTTCATGGGTTGATGCTCAACTACTGAGCCACATGGGCTGGGCCACAGTTTTGAAATGTAGTCTATATAATTCAGTTAAAAATCCTTCAGGATTTCTACTTTGATCCACAGGGTATTAAGGAATAACTTACAAACATATAAGGATTTTTCTAATTATCTGCTTCTTGGCGGGCCAGAAGAAATTGCATGTTTAAAGTGGCTATTTAATGTTACAGTCCCACCAATAAGGACTCAGAGTTCCAGTAGCTCCACATCCATATATATATATATACTAGTAGCCCTGCATACAAGTCTGTGCATGAGTAACTCGCTGCCACTTGCCTCAGCTAGTCACCTGCCCACTACCACTGGTAGCTCTTTGCTGCTTACAGCTGGCTGCTGTACCCTCTTGTAGCTCTCTGCCCACTGCCCTGCCCTCCTGTAGTTCATCACTTGCAGATTGGTTCTGACATTATGGCATAACAGATAATTAGCATATTTCTCTCTTATTAAATAGAATTAACATTTCAGTATTTCTAAAGTTTCAAAGTGGTATCTCATTATAGTTTTGATCTGCATTTTGCTGCTTACTAATAATGTTGAACATGTTTTCAATGCTTACTTTCCATCTGTATATCTCGGGGGAAGTGCTGTTCAAATATTTTGCCCATTTTCTTGTTGGGTTGTTTGACTTATTATTGAGTTGTTAGAGCTCTTTTTATTTTGGATATAATCCTTTAGCAGGTATGCATTTGCAAGTATTATCTCCCAGTCTGGGGTCTGTCTTTTCATCTTGCTAACAGTGTTGAAAGACAGAAATTAATAATTTTGATGAAGTTCAATTTAGATTTTTTTCTTTATTATTTATGCTTTTGGTTTCTTTCCAAGAAGTTGTACCTAACTCAAATGGTTGCGAAGATTATCTTCTATGAAATCTTTCTGCAGTTTTATAGATGCAGGTTTACATTTAGACAGTCATCCATTTCAAGTTGATTTTTGCATATTGTACATAAATAAGATCTCATTAAGAATGAGCAATATAAACTGATGAACAAAAACAGATCCAGAGACGGGAAGCATCGATCAGACTGTCAAACCTCAGTGGGAAGGTAGGGGAGGGTGGGGTTAAGGGGAAGAAATCAACCAAAGGACTTATATGCATGTATATAAGCCTAATCAATGGACAGAGACACCAGGAGTGTGAGGGCATGAGTCGGGGGACGGTTGGGGTGTAATAAGGGGATAAGGACACATATGTAATATCTTAACCAATAAAGAAAAATAAAATAAAATAAAATAAATAAAAAAAGAAAAGACTTTCAACACCCTTATGGAACTACTTAACTCTCAGCATAGGCTCATAAGATTTGCTTTAATGAAGGAAGAAAATTTCACTAGTGAAATGATATTCAATATGCTGAGTATATAAATATCAAAGTTATGAATTATACATTTTGTATTAATTTTATACATTGTTTCATAGAAAATAATATTAAGTGCAAACACTGTGAATCCAATTTAGTCATGTAATTTATATCACATAATTTAGATACAAAACCTAAATTAAAATACATCAAGGCAGTGTTCATTCAAGAAAAATTAATATATGTATTTGAATTGTTTTTTGCTATCTTAGAATTCAGTAAATTAAAAAGAAAAACTTACCTTTTTTCTGCATATCCTGATAAAGTTTCTTTAATTCTGTCTTATGTCCTTCCTCTTGGATTTTCATTTCACTTATAAGTTTGGCAATGCTATTCTTATATTCCTAAAGATGAAAATATATTCATTCTTCAATTTAAATATGTACATGCTACTTTTGATTAATTAGGTGAAACTGTCAATTTTTATATTAATTTTTGATATGTAATCATATCTAGAAGGGAAAGATACTGTTCAGTTTCAATCAGCTTTCAGAAGGACCAATTTCTGGTCCGAGGAGACAGAGACCACTAGAGACAATGTCTTTTCACTTTTGCTTTCTGAATACTCATCACTAGTGTTGCGCATTTCATAGATTCTTGAAACATTTTGTTTCATTTTATCAATAAACACCATGACAGCACTAAAATAGGTACAAAGTTATACTTCAGAGTCAGTGGTAGGTACTATTCAATAGATAGCCAGCGTTCCCTAAAGTAGGATGAATCCTTAAGAATGTGGGGTGAACGTCTGTATCTAAAAATTATACAAACATCCCTAATTCTCAGAAGGAGAGTAAACATTACCAATCGTAAAGATTAGCTTTGTAAGGGGAGGCTGGAATAGGATGGATTTGGGATTGGAGACGTGCTCAGCAGGTGCCTGAGATTTGCTTCCTAGGTTGTGAGAGCTTATTATGCTAATATGGAGAGGGGCATTAAGTAGGCCATGAAAGAGAAAGTCCCCAGAGATAAAACTCACAATTTTCCCAGTGGTGTGTCCCCACATAAAGAAATCACTCACAGGCCCACCAAGATGCAGGCAGAGGAACAGACAGTGGAAGGAACAGTGAAGAAGGTAGTAAGAAAGAGGCAGCAAACGAAGACAAGTGGTCAAGAAAAGCCCCAGACACTATGAGACAGGGGCTTCGCTTTGAATCACTGTGGTGTGCCCGCCTCCTAGTGTCGCTCTCCTGATACATATCTGTTGAATGAATGAGAGTGCCAATAAACATTAAGTGAGAACGAATCTCAGAGGGGAGGTGAGGTGGGGGTGGGAGTGGAAAAGATTAACCAAAGAACATATATGCATAACTCATAAATACAGGCAATAGTGTGGTGAAGGCCTGGGAGGGGCAGGTACAGGAGAGGGAGGGAATCAATGGGAAAAAGAGGGGCGACATCTGCAATACTTCCAACAATAAAGATAAATATAAAAAATTAAGTGAGAAATTCTTAGCTTAGAGCCAGTAAATGGGCTTTTGAGGATCCATTAACTTCCTGAAACTGTATGTAAAATTACACAGACACCCAGAGTCCCGATGCACGAAATTCATGCAAGAGTTGGCCTTCCTTCCCCAGGCTGCTGGCACTGGCTGCCCTCTGGCACCCAGGACCAGGGCTTCCTCACAGCCCAGGCTTCGTCCAGAAGGTCGTCTGATCTAACTAGCATGTCATGCTTTTATTATTATAGATATGTGTGCATAGGTACTGATGAACTTTCTCCTCAGAGAGGGCTCACAGCTTTTAATAGATACTCAGTGATATTGAAGAGGTAAAAAAAGTCCAGCTCTCCTGGCTTAGATGGCTATGATTAAATATAGAGGTACATCTGTCCAGTTTACGTAAGTTCAAGGGGATCTAGTCCAGATTCACACTGTGATACTTACCCAGCCAGGCAATTTGCAGAATGGCCAAACCTATCCAAATACTGACTTTGATGAAAGCTTTGCAGGTGAATCTCATGAATTGCCATTCTGTATATGTACATATCTAGGTTCCAAGGTGGGTAACTACTGAGTGGTTTTCATAAACTACTCCTGACTTCACTGGATGCACTAAGCAGTGACTGCTCTGAGAAACGAGAGACAAATCTATCTATTTTTCATTCCCCATCCACTTCGCCATCTGAAGATGCCATCACTGAAGTGGACTACTTCCGTTAACTGGTAAGACCCAGGATTTCCACTCCCATCCCTGGGCATGGAGACTATCGATGTCTGGGCAGGCTCTCTCGCACTGGATTCTGCTCCCCCATTTCAGCCTGGGACAGTCCTTCCTCTTCCTTCTTTCCTTCCTTCCTTCCTTCCTTCCTTCCTTCCTTCCTTCCTTCCTTCCTTCCTTCCCTCCCCCCTCCCTTCCTTCCCTCCTCCCTCCCTCCCTCCCGCCC
>JAAGEH010002531.1:74017247-74030672 GCA_011751065.1 Lasiurus cinereus
CTTCCTTCCTTCCTTCCTTCCTTCCTTCCTTCCTTCCTTTCAAATATATTTTATTGATTTTTTACAGAGAGGGAGAGGGAAAGAAAGTCAGAAACATCGATGAGAGAGAAACATCGATCAGCTACCTCCTGCACACTCCCCACTGGGGATGTGCCCGCAACCAAGGCACATGCCCTTGACCGGAATCGAATGTGGGACCTTTTAGTCCGCAGGCCGATGTTCTATCCACTGAGCCAAACTGGCTTCATCCAGTCCTTCCTCTTTCTAAGGGGACCAAGTCCCAACAAGTTTTCTTGGTTGCCTTCTGGGAACTTTCAATGCCACCGAATAGCCCCTGGTTGTATTTTTATTTTTATAAAACTTAAGGATTCTCTGTCTACAAGTTACAAAACCTCTCCCAACCCCATAACATGCCTATGAAGTACCTCCAGAGTTTGTGTCTGGGAAGTGGTTTTTCATGTTTTGGATGTGCCTGGAAGTTTTGTACTGGAGAATTCTCATCGAATTGAGGTCACCTTCAGTTTGCCTTGGACAGTAGCTAATTTAGCAATGCAGAATCTTGGGCTGTGGTGTTTTCTCATCAATTTCCACCCTCCGGAAATCCCTAGGGCACTCCAGAAAAAGAAGTATTCTATGGCTTTACACCTGAGATGAGAAGAGGCAAACATTTCTCCCCCTTCTCTCTACCCCGATTATACTCTGACTTCATATCTATTGTTGAGCTCTAAAGGCGAGCTATGGAAAGGACGGGAAAGAATAAGGAAAACAGATAAAGGAAAGGGGAAAGCAAACAATTGGTCATATTCCAGAGATGTTTAAATCGCCTCAGAATTGGTGATGGGAGATGACATTTTCCAAGAGCACGGCCAGATGCCAGTTATTTCATCTGAGTGATGCCCAGGAAACCCGCAGGGCTTTAGAATTAGACTGTGTTTCTTTGGAGGCGCCTTGCGTGAGGAACCAGCTTGAATTTAGAGATGCTCCTTCCAACTGGAGTTGTAAGTTTGATACAGATCCAACTATAATTGTGGAAATCTTAGGCCAGATTTGACACATTGGCTCTCGGGAGATGAGACTAATTAGTGTAATAACCCCCCCAAAGGGCAGAGAGGCGGGGATTGACATTTGGCGAGCACCTTCTATGTTCTAGTGACTGTATTGTGTATGTGTCCTATAGTTGCTAACACGATGCTCTTCTTACGGGAAAAAAGGAAAGGAAACAGAGGGTATGGTGGCCCTGGGAGAGAATTAATTGGCGGTTAAGTACGCCCTTCAGTTAAATGGTGCAATAAAATTGTAACACATGACTCAAGTCATTAAGATTAAAGACTCAATTACTTTGCAGTAAAAAAGTTCAAAAGTGCTAATAGAGTATATATACTCTAGAGTAAAAACTCTATTAACATAATTTAAAAATATGTGACAAAATAGTTGCATTTTTTTTTTTGGTAGAAAGAAAAAGCACAAGTGACAGATTAGCATATTACAGTCTGCAAGAAGACCAGAGTCCTCAAAATTTCTATTTCTTTAAACATTTTCAGTTATTACAAATTCTGGCACACACACACACACACACACACACACACACATTCACTCTATATTTTGGCTGTCTTTATTAATGAAAACAATCACTTTTTTTTTTCTAATTTAGAAGACAAATGCTCTACAGAGACTTGATTGATACAAAGATACATACACTCACCTGTTCATGAGATTTTAACTTTTCTTTCATAAGATCAGCATTTCTTTTCAGTTGTTCATTTTCACCTGTGTAAAAACCATCAAAAAGCATCCTAATATACAGCACCTTTCAATTATCTGGGAACATATGTAACCTTTCATGTTTCTGTTCATGTCTGTACTCAACCCTTGAAGACAGCATCTGTTATACATCTGCTGCATGTGCACAGAGTGCGTGTGACTGGAATGGTCAAACAACAATATGACATTCTTCAAGTCATGCAGCCTGTGGTGAGAGAGATGTGTGATAGTGGGGATGTGCCAGGGCCGCGCGCAGTGGTGGTATGTCTGCAGTATGGGGGACCTGTGGGAGAAAAGCCCAGGTCAGCTTGAGGGAGTATACTGGAGAGAAAGCATCTGAGATGAGATTTAAATGCTAAGGAATCCAAAGAAGACCACACCAAGACACATCATCATTAAAATACCAAGAGCAAAAGACAAAGAGAGAATATTAAAAGCAGCAAGAGAAAAACAGTTCATTACCTACAAGGGAGCACCCATACAATTGTCAGCTGATTTCTCAACAGAAACTATGCAGGCCAGATGGGAGTGGCAAGAAATATTCAAAGTGATGAATAGCAAGAACCTACAACCAAGATTACTCTACCCAGCAAAGCTATCCTTCAGAATTGAAGGGTGGATAAAGAGCTTCACAGATAAGAAAAAGCTAAAGGAGTTGATCAGCACCAAACCAGTATTATATAAAATGCTGAAAGGTACTCTTTAAGAAGAGGAAGAAAAAATTATGAACAACAAATACATATCTATCAACAAGTGAATCTAAAAATCAAGTGAATTAAAAACCTGATGAACAGAATAAGCTGGTGAATATAATAGAATCAGGAGCATAGAAAGGGAGTGGACTGACAATTCTCCGGGGAAAGGAGTGAAGGGGGTGCAGGGAGAGACTGGACAAAAATCATACACCTATGGATGAGGACAATGTGGGGGAGGTAAGAGCAGAGGGTGGGGTGGGAGCCAGGTGGAAGGGAGCTATGGAGGGGAAAAAAGAGGAAGAATTGTAATAATCTGAACAATAAAGATTTATTTAAAAAATGCTAAGGCTCACCCCAGGTGGGAAGGGCTGTTTCAGAAGACCGTGGGCTGGGGTGAGCACAACCCTTGAGGGAAAGTGACCACTGCAGTACAGCACTGGTGGAGGAAACTCTGAGGAAGGTGGGGTAGGTGGGTTGGGGCCCTAGCCTGGTAGGAGGTGTGACTTTACATTTTATTTGATGGAGTCATCAATAGATTTTACAGAGGCATCTAAGAAATTTGAATAGTGAAGTGAAATGATTACAGTTAAAAAGATTACTTGGCAGTGCAGAGGGTGATGGGAGGGTTTCGACCCCAGAGGAATGGATGTCAGAAAAGGCAGATCAGGTAAGAAATAACAGGACCCTAAGTTAGGTCAGTGGCAGTAGGAGACCAAGGAAAAAATGAAGATAAGGGTTTAGATGACAGAGTCATCAGGAGCCTTAGTGGCTGATTGCAAAAGAGAAAGTTGTGTGTGTGTGTGTGGGGGGGGTGCAGGGAGAGAAAAACAAGGAGGGGGAATCTCCACCTTTTCGGTTTCTGGTTTGGGTAAGTGAAAAATATGCAACAGTTTGGGAAACATTAAAAGGGAAGATTTCTAGGAGTGAGATAATGAACCTAAAGCTTTCCGATGCTGCATTGGAGAGCGTTTCTGGGAAACGTTTGGGTGTGGCCAAAGGAAGACTATCCTATAAGAAGACTGGGAAGCGTCCAGAATCCAGGAGAGAGGGGTACTAAAAAAAGTGGTTAAAGGGAAGCTAAGCATCTCTCTCCTTGCACTCACCTCACTGAAGTTATCAGTGCTTACAGCTGTGTATTCCTCCTCTATTTCCCCAGCTTATACAACTAGTATATGTAAACACACCACACATTTCTCCTGGTTTCATTTGCTTTTACCAATATAGCATTGTACCATACATCTTACTTTGCAAGTAACTTATTTCTTAAAAATAGACATCCTTCAAGTCTGTCATTTTTCTATGCATGCATTTTTATCATTTGACATTAGTAGGATCATAGCATCCATGTTGGGATACCCTTAGCACAGCTTTTTCTCTCTCTTGTTTTCTTTCTGCCTTCTTCCTCTCCCTATTCTTTTCTCTCTCCACCTCCACACCCCTGGTATAATTGGGTATCCTTCTGTGTTCTTCTCTGTGCTCTTGCTCTCTGGATCATACATATGCATATATGCACATATGTGTATATATACACACACACACACACACATTCTCATAGTTTTATTCATATCTTTTGCCCATTTCATACTTTTTTTCATTTACCTTTGCTCGTCAATTTGTAGAACTCTTTGCATATTGTAAATATTAAATTGTTAGTATTTAAAATCATGTTTTCAAATAAATTACTTATTTTTTTGACTTCTGTGTGACAAAATGACATGCCAAGTCCTTTCTTATTGCTATTGTTGGTGCTCTTGTTACATGAGAAAGTCTATTAGTCCTGCCTGGCTGGCATGGCTCAGTGGTTGAGCACTGACCTATGAACCAGGAGGTCATGGTTCGATTTCTGGTCAGGGCACATGCCCAGGTTGCAGGCTGATCCCCAGTGTGGGATGTGCAGCCAATCAATGATTCTCTTTCATCACTGATGTTTCTATCTCTCCCTTTTTGAAATCAATAAAAATATTTTTAAAAAAGTCTATTTGTTCTATTTTTAAGAGTCTATTAGTTCTGGTTTTCCCTTATATAGCATCTGAGGTCCCCAGAGTGGTTTTGCCATATTATGAAGAGTAGCTCATGGTGTTAGGTTGTACCTGTAGCCTAGATTTTCCTTTAAGTTTGCATTCTCTTTTACACTAAAGTCTTTTGTTCATCTGGAATTTATTTTTGATGTGGTGCGAGAGTCTAATTTTCTTTTTCTCCAGATGGAAAGCTAGTTGTGTCAGTACCATATGTTAAAATGCCATTTCCTTTTTCCAATAAATTGGATATATTTTTCAATTTCTATGTCAAATACCATATCAATTTCATTCTAACAAATTCAGAACATCTTATTATCTGGTAATAGAAATTCTCCTTCCTCTTATTCCTCTTAGTTTTCTTGTTTATTTTTGTTTGTTTGTTGTCAAATGAATTTTAAGATTATTGTACACAATCTTCTCTCCCACCCCAAATTTAGTATTTTAATTAAAATTGCATTAACTGTGTTTATTAACTATGGGTAAATGGACATTTTAATAATGTTAAGTCTTCCCTCTGCCAGGAAAATTGGTTGACCTATGTAAATATTGTAGCCCTGGCATATTATCTGGCTTTTGCATGTCTATATGTAGGCTGAATAGCACCACATACTTAGCTGTGAACTAGAGCCATCTGCTGAAGAAACAGGATATCCTGAATGAATTGTATTATATCATATCATATCACATCATATCATATCATATCATATCATATCATATCATACTATACTTCGGGTGGCTATATGTTGGTTTTCATCTGTAGTGCAGTTGACATGTGATTATTGTTAGCAATGCTTTGTCCCATCATCCAATCAGACTCTACGCTAGGTTTTCAAACATATATGGCTACTCCCTTAAAGTGTAAGGTTGTTGCTGCTCTGGCCAGAGTAGTTACAAATTCAGATAGCATTTTGTGTCACTGTAGGGTCCACCGGATTTTGATATTTGACAAGTAATCTTCTTCTGACCTAGCCAAAATCCACTTAATCTCTTGTATTCTAATAATTTTGCAATATACTTTTCTAAAATTGGTTATTTTCCTTTGGTATCAAACCAGGAGGAAAAGCTGTAAGTGTGCATTGTCATTATTTACTCACAGTGAGTTGGTTCGAGCAGGTTTTTTTTAAAAAATTTAAATATATTTTTTATTGATTTCAGAGAAGAGAGGCAGAGAGAGATAGAAACAATAATGATGAGAGAGAATCACTGGTTAGCTACCTTCTGCACACGCCCCTCTGGGGATCGAGCCACAACCTGGGCATGTGCCGTTGACCAGAATCAAACTTGGGAAACTTCAGTCTGCAGGCTGTTGCTCTGTCCACTGAGCCAAACCAGCTGGGGTGATCACTGCAGTTTTTGAGTAGAATGTTCACTGTGTAACTACTAGTGAACATCTACCCTTCAAAACTGAACATGGGACTGAAAGCAAGAGTACTACTGCGAGCGAATATACTTCGACACATTTGAAAGTAATAAAGAGAATGATTATGATGGTTCATAAAACCTTGATGTTCCTGTCAGAATAGGACAGAACTGTTCTGTTCAGCATGGCATTCATTTCATAATAATGGAGGATGTATTACTCAGTAGTAAGGTGCCCTTCCTTTAGCTGATACATTTAAGAAGACCAAATTAAAAGAAACTTCTTGTCAACAATTTAAAAATTCTTATCTTTAAAGGTGCTTACATACATCATATTTTTTTAGATTTATATTTTGTCTAACGTACCTTTCAAATTATGTTGGTATTCGATGGTCTGTTGTAGCCCTTTTACCATATTATGAAGAGTAGCACATTCTAAAACATAAGAGATACATTTATTTGAAGATTATTTGCTTTCATTTTGGAATCATTCTAAGTTGAAATATATAAAATAAAATACTGATTGTGACAATAACCAGATCTTAATAAAGCTAGTAGGCATCTCAAAGTAAATTATCTAACAACCACTGTTTAACCACCCTTAACGTCAAATGCAATTCAGGATTTAGTAAAGAATTCTTTAAGGCACAATAAATCCAGGAGAACAGGGAGCCACTCATGTACCTCAGCAAGACCTGCCCTGGCAGTGAGGCACACGGGACTGCCTGGGGCCCTTTGAGGGGCGCATCCATGCGAGTTCCACATGACAGAACATCCCAGGGACAGAGAGCCGAGGTACATACATAAAGTTCTGTTCAAAGACAGACAGCCAGAGCTGGTAAGGTGGCATTTGGGATGAGAGAGTGTTTTACTTCCTCCCTGTCCTCAACCTGTACTCTTAGTATTTTTATGTCTGAGTTCCAGGACAAGACATTAGCATCTAAAGGAGTAAAAACCCAACATGTTGAGTTACAGGGTACCAGCACTTTGGTGCCAATGACTTCTCCACAGTGGGAGACAAAGCCTTGCAAGCATTAGTGCCCTGGTGTGCGCATGAAGCTTTCAGTGGACTCTTGGGTACCACCAGCAACAGCTTAGCCTTTGATGGGCATCTACTCAGACGAAGTTCCCACCACCCTCCATTTTTTCCATCTCTCGCTATTTCCCAGTAAGGACGATGGTCAAATTACATGTGACAATATCTGCTTCACGTATGTTAACATGTTAGCAGCTACAATTAAAAAATTAAGGGGGCATAGGCTCTTCTATCACTTGTCTTTGTGCCTTTTAGAAGCATGAGCCCAGTGCTTCATGCAATGTGAGACCGCAGTACTCAGCAAATTGTAAACAGAGCCCTGAAATGGGAAGTACACCCCGTTTTTTTTTCTTTTTAATGTGCATTTCACAATTTGAACACAAGGTGGCTCTCCCAATATATTTTTTAAACAAAGGAAACTGGCTCAATGAATTGTTCCTTAGAACACCCTTCATTATTTTAGATTTTAATTCTTGTTGCAAACGTTTACCCAATTATCATTTCTAATAGACTTTATAATATAGTTTGAACAATACTATTGTCCTATTCAACTCTTAAAAACTGGAGTTCAGAATACTAAACTACTTTTTATCCTATATAATTTAATCAATTGTTGAGCTCCAATTTAGGCTCTACCATTAACTAGTAATTTGCATATTAACACCTATTTCATTAAGCAGTTGGAAGTGTTGAATACAATTATGAATGACAATAATTTTTATAGCACTTGGTCCTCAATACTAATATTATTTACCATCTTGAAATGGCAAAGAAATTCTTTATCTCAAGATCTCATTCTTTATTGCTGAACAAATTTAATTGTACATAGAGTTTGTTCTTCTCTAAGTGAATTAGCACACACTGGACTTTATGTTGTCAATCTTACTAGTTCATTTACTTCTGCTGCGTATTATCTAGCCAAAAGGCCATTAGATCTAAAATGAAAACTGGATGTTTAAAAAGTGTTTAATTATATTTTCAAATATAAAAGACACATGAGACATAAAGATAGTGAAAAGTGACTATGTCTGCACTCCTGCCCCCAAACTAACCAGCTTCCCTCCCTGAAAACAAGCCCCGCAGAGAAACGCCACCTCCTGAGTGCCCAGCCCTAGCGCAGGGAACCCAGGCTCCTGGGTGCACAGGTGGGAGTGGGTGCAGCTGGGAGGGCGCCCATGGGAGCTGAGCAACACGTGGCGTGGGGGTGGGTGTCTCAGAACAGAGGGGTGGGCGTCAGACTGGGACTGCCCGTTTTAACACGAAACTTTTTTATTTTATTTATTTGTTTATTTATTGTATCTTTTTAAAAAATATATATATTTTATTGATTTTTTACAGAGAGGAAGGGAGACAGATAGAGAGTTAGAAACATCGATGAGAGAGACATCTATCAGCCGCATCTTGCACGCCCCCTACTGGGTATGTGCCTGCAACCAAGACACATGCCTTTGACCAGAATTGAACCTGGGACCTTTGAGTATGCAGGCCGATGCTCTATCTACTGAGCCAAACCGGTTTCCGCAACACTAAACTTAAAAAAAAGAAATTTATTTGGGAGTTATTGTGAGGTAGGAACTCACTGTATTTTCCTCCATGATTTTGAAAACCTGGATTGATTCTTGAATTTGCCATTTCTTAGCTGAGTGGACTCAGATAAATTATTTAACTTCTTTTATGTTATTTTCCTTCATTACTGACATGGTGTAATAAAATCAGTCCTATAGTGGACTCAGATAAATTATTTAACTTCTTTTATGTTATTTTTCTTCATTACTGACATGGTGTAATAAAATCAGTCCTATCTGTTCTTTAGGGCTATATTAAGGATAAAATGACAGTCTAGAAAGTCCTGTGTGAATTTTAAATATTGTACAAATGCATGGTGCAATATTAATCACTGCTGCAGCCCAAAGCACTCTCATAATATTAGTATTTCTCCAGGCAGCCGAGAACTAACCTTCTTTAAGTGAGGCCTCATTTGTTTGCATTCCTTTAAATAAACAGTTAGCTTTTCCCAACTGCATATTCAGGATGTTGTTTCTTCCAGCAGTTTCTACCATTTTCTGTAGAGAAAGCAATATATATCATAACCAAAGCAGTGCTGTTAATTTGATTTTCTTACCTAAGCATATAAAGACTAATGAAAATACAGACTACTTAATGTCTGACATAACTTGAACTCCCTTCTTTCTAACCATTTAGCGCTCAGTCCCATGGTTAACAATTCCTCATGTGTCCTTCCCAAATATTTTATGATTCTATAACTGAAGGGAAGGATCATATTATACTTTGCTCTGTACTATGATGCACTTAGTACTGTTCTCTTGAGATAATGTCATATAAGCACATACAGGTCTACCTCATTCTCTTAACAGCTACACTGAGTTTGATCTATGCATATTCTGCAATTTATTTAAGTAGTTCACTATTGAGGAAAATTTGTGTTGTTTCCATTTTTTTGCCCTTGCAGACAATAAATAAACATTCTTAAATATATCTTTCTGCTATCTTTGTGAATAGCATAACAGCTGCCATAAACCCATCAAACACCTTCAGAAATGGTCAATTCATGACCATTCTCATATTATCTATACCCACTTTCCCATTGTCATCACTTTTGAATTTATCTCAAAGCAACTCCCTGACATTATTTTACTTCATCCATAAATATTACCATCTATATGTGTCTATAAGAGATAACTCTTAAAAAATACCATTTTCACATAAAAAATGAACAATATTTCTTATTTAAAATGTTTAAGATATAATAGATATTTATAAAACAAGCTCCAAAAATTTTGCACCAGTTCCTTTCCTTACGTAAATGGTGCTAAATCTCTTTCTCTCTTATCTTGGTAAGAATCACTTGGTTAAAAAAAAACCTATGCTCTTTGTTTAAAAGCTCAAAATACTTATCATAATGAAAATTTTTTTATTATGACAGTACTACACTGTGCGGATGAAAAGCAGAAATAGAGAAAAATGACAAAACAGGAGAGAAAATAAAGGTAGGTGCTATCTCCTCTCCGCTTTCTGCTTCACAAGCCCAATCTCCAAATCTTTAATTTATCCATCTATGTTTTCTCAACAGCTATCCCTACTCCGATAAAAAAATCTAATGTTTACTTGTGGATTTGGTCTATCATGAAATTTGTCCAGAGTTGGGGCGGGAGGACTGCAAGTGGGCCTGCTTTTACACAAAAGAGAAGGAAAGGGAAGAGATAGAACAGGAAAGACTAAAAAACCTTTCGGTCATAGTGGTAAGACACTGAGGACTGAGTCTACTTCAGTTCTTACTGAAGTTTATGGACATCGTGGGGCATTTAAGTAGGTATTTTCCCGTTAACTTTAGCAAAACTCCATCAATTATTTACTGCCTTGACCCAGAAACATTTTGATGCATTAATACAAATGAGCCAAAACCATGTATATTTTAAATACAGGTTCTTAAGGGCTTACTTAGCAAAGTACATTCCCATGGTCTTCACCCTGCTCTGAAAGGAAATGAACTCCCCTCCATCTTGTCCTATAGGGCTGGGCCCCCTGCCTAAACCCCCTCCCTTTTCTGGGAGGGACCACAGGTGTGCCAGCAATGTCCTAGCTTCCCCGACCACCACCCAAATGGACCAATGAAGCTCTAGGAACACAGCGAGGGTCCTAATAAGGCTAAACCACAGAAAGACCCTAATTCAAGTGACCAATCTCTGTAACCCTTGTCACTTTCCTAAGCCCCCTAATTATCCTACCCCATATAGCTCATTGTTCCCGCCCGGCTCGCTCTCTCGTCTCACTGCTGCGCCAGAAAGAGGCCGAGAACCAAACCCGGGTTTGAATAAAGACTCTTTGCTTTTGCATCGGAAAAGGCTCCTTAGTGGTTATTGGGGACCCCGAACTCTGGGCATAACAGCTCATTTTGGGCTGTACATTTTTCTTTCTTTCCAACTCCTTCCACTGGCAAAATCTGTTCCACTTTTCCCCTATGCACTTTAACTGTTTGATATCTTTACCTACCTTTTCTATCTGTGAGAAGTCATTTATAAGTTTGTCAAGATTCACACTGCTAATCTTTTTCACACATCCATCGCTGCTTGGATTCATGTCCAAATCAGTGCAGAGTAAATACTGTTAAAACAAATAACAAATAAAATTGAAAGCACTACAACAGTAGTAATAAATACTAACGTTTTATCCTCTACTTAGAACACTTCCTTGAGCTCCATTACACTCAGAATTTTTGCTGTGCCCATTAACAATAGCCAGTGCATTATGGCTTCTCCACTTCTCTCCAGCTCCACCCTCACTGAGTTTTCTCTAAAGAAATCTAGCAATAGTGTACCGATATATACACATGTAAAAATTATTTGTCCCTACCCTGTACAAATTAATTATGCCACTGTTCAGCATTCATTCCTTGCCATGAGTATGCCTGGACTTAAAATATGATATATCATTAAAATCTTTACATATAGGTATTCTCAGAGAAACCAAGATGGCGGCATAGGTAAACACCTAAACTGCTGCCTTACACAACAATTTCAAAACTACAACTAAAAGACAGAACGGACATCATCCAGAATCACAGGAAAATTAGCTGAGTGGAAATTCTACAACTAGAAGTAAAGAGAGGGGCTTGGCTTCCTCTGGTGGGAGGGAAATGGATACTCCCGACAGCATTGAACCCCAGCTCTGGGCAAGACTCGTACGGGGGGAGTCTGGACTGTGAAAAGGGAGGAGTGCATGAAAATTTAGGGGACCCGTGAAAGCACATAACTGATTGTGCTGCTGGCTTTTTCTAGTGGGCGGGAGACAGAGCCTCCCAATGTGCCACTTCTAACTGCACTGAACCCCAGTTTCAGGTGAGACCCTGGGGACCCAGACTCATACGGGCCCCGGAGCACAAGGGAACCGGAAAGGCAGAGGTCTAGAGGCACGCACATGTGTGTGCACAGAAAGGGCTGCAACAATTACCAAGAGACATTTGAGACCCAGGGGCTGCATAGGGCGGGGCTGACTGGAAGCCAAGGCTGTCTGCCAAGCCCTGAGACTCCACCCCATACAAGCTGAACACAGAGGCTTTTGCAGTTTTGCAAGTCTTGCATCATAAGGCTGATTCCAGCACAGAAGTTCTCCCGGCATAGTAAAATGCCAAGACAAAGGAAGAGATCACAAACAAAAGACATGGAGAAAAACAAATGACTGGATATAGACTGCAAAACCACACTTATAAGGTTTTTCAAGAATATCCTAGAAAAAGATGGTTAAATTAGGGAGACCCAAGAGGAGATGAAAAAGGACTAACTAGAAATTAAGCATACACTGACTGAAATAAAAAATATTATACAGAGATCCAACAGCAGACTAGAGAAAGGCAAGAATCAAGTAAAAAATTTGAAATACAAAGAAGCAGAAAACACTCAACTGGAAAAGCAAAAAGAAAAAAGAATCCAAAAATGTGAAGATAGTGTAAGGAGACTCTGGGACAACCTTAAGCGTACCAACATCAGAATTGTGGGGGTGCCAGAAGAAGAGAGAGAGCAAGATACTGAAAACCTATTCGAAGAAATAATGACTGAAAACTTCCCCCACCTGGTGAAAGAAATGGACTTACAAGTCCAGGAAGCACACAGAACCCCAAATAAAAGGAATCCAAAGAGGACCACACCAAGACACATCATAATTAAAATACCAAGAGCAAAGGACAAAGAGAGACTATTAAAAGCAGCAAGAGAAAAACAGTTAATTATCTACAAGGGAGCACCCATGCGACTGTCAGCTGACTTCTCAACAGAAACTATGCAGGCCAGACGGGAGTGGCAAGAAATATTCAACGTGATGAATAGCAAGAACCTACAACCAAGAATACTCTATCCAGCAAAGCTATCATTCAGAATTGAAGGGCGGATAAAGAGCTTCACAGATAAGAAAAAGCTAAAGGAGTTCATCAACTCCAAACCAATATTATATGAAATACTGAAAGGTATTCTTTAAGAAAAGGAAGAAGAAAAAGGTAAAGATAAAAATTATGAACAACAAATACATATCTATCAAGTGAATCTAAAAGTCAAGTGAATTCAAAATCTGATGAACAGAATAAACTGCTGAATATAATAGAATCAGGAGCATAGAAAGGGAGTGGACTGACAATTCTCAGGAGTAAAGGGGTGAGGGGGGTGCAGGGAGAGACTGGACAAAAATCATACACCTATGGATGAGGATAATGCCGGGGGAGGGAAGGGTAGAGGGAGGGATGGGAGCTAGGTGGAGGGGAGCTATGGGGGGGAAACAGAGAAACAAATGTAATAATCTAAATAATAAAGATTTATTAAATTAAAAAAAATATAGGAATTCTCAATTTAAGGTATTTAAAATACCTCTCATGCCACAAATATTTTTGCTGTATTTCTTGGCACTGTGGTTACTGCTATGGAATGAATTGTGAACATCTCCCCAAGATACTACTGTATCTTGAAGTGACTGTGTTTGGAGATAGGGTCTTTAGGAAATAATTAAGGTTAAATGAGGTCATAAGAGTGGGGCCCTGATCCAATAGGACTAC
>JAAGEH010002531.1:74035672-74080646 GCA_011751065.1 Lasiurus cinereus
CTGCCTCAGCTCCTGCCCTCAGTGGTTTTGTCTGGAAGGAAGGACGTCTGGTCTAATTAGCATATTATGCTTTTATTATTATAGATGTATAGATAGAAAGATAGATAGATAGATAGATAGATAGATAGATAGATATTGATTGTTTGTAGCTCAAAGCTAGATTTACCTACCTGGCAGGGCAATCTTTGTTTACCAAGCACTTCATTTTCTCTTTTCAATTTCCCAACACTTGCCTTCCTCCCCTTTGAAAACCTAGAGCCCCATCCCTTTCCTCAGGCCCAGGGTGGTATGTAAGCCTAACTCTTCTGGCTACCTAAAGTGAGGCTCCTAAAATCATAATTAAAATTGTTTTATGCTTTAAAAAATATTTTTATTGATTTCAGAGGGGGAGAGAGAGAAACATCAATAATGAGAGAGAATTATTGATTGGCTGCCTCCTGCACAACTCCCCTCCACCCCCTAATTGGGGATTGAGCTCGAAACCCTGGGCATGTGCCCTGACCAGAAATTGAACTGAGACCTCCTGGTTCATAGGTTCACACTCAACCACTGAGCCACACCGGCCACACATTCCTTTTTAATCTGTTTTGTGTCAATTTAATTCTTAGACCAGCCAAAGAAACTAGAAGAGTAGAAGAGAACATTTTTTTCTCCTCTACAATACTCCCAGCCTAAAAACTGGTTGTCTCTAACACAGGTACTTTATTTACGAAAACTAAAATTCATTATAATGATTCATCTTCAAGTCAATGAATTATATTCCTGATACTGATCTAAAAGGAAATAGTCCATTATTTAGAATCAGTAGGAATGCTAGTCAGAGAACAGTAGCATAGTGAAACTAAGGATTATTATTAAACGTCATCCCTCGGTTGAACCCATTTCAGAACCACTCAGAAATATATCTTACTGGGATACACATGATTTTAGGCAATCAGTTAACTTCGTGGGCCACTTTGGTGTTGTTAAATGATAAATCGAGGCAGATGAAAAGTCTTAAGAGTTTATATGAGAAAAACTCAATTCCATGGGCAGTGCCCAACCGGATGTGTTAGGGCTCTACCAACGAGAGCTGGGGAGAGACTTTTATAGAGAAAAGGCGAAGGCAAAGCAAGGAAATTATTGATTGGCTATAGCTCAAAGTCAAGTTGGCCGTGATTGGTTGATCTTAGAGTTTGATATTTTTTTATTAATTAAAAAATATTTTATTGATTTTCTACAGAGAGGAAGGGAGAGGGATAGAGAGTTGGAAACATCCATGAGAGAGAGACATTGATCAGCTGCCTCCTGCACGCCGCCCCCTACTGGAGATGTGCCTGCAACCAAGGTACATGCCCTTGACCGGAACCGAACCTGGGACCTTTCAGTCCGCAGGCCAAAGCTCTATCCACTGAAACAAACCGGTTTCAGCAGAGTTTGATTTCTTAACCTTGAGACATTTACAGGCTTGGATTTTGGTCTGCTTACATAGGCTACGATGGCATTAGACCCACCTCCGTCTAATGGCTTCCTTGTTTAATTAATTCAATTAATTAATTTTCCAGCATTGTGAGACTCTGAGGCTTAGTCAGTGACTGTATGCCAAAGCCTTTAGAGATAAATACAAGAGGCACCTTCCAGGAACCTTCAGTCTGAGCCCATTTTGCCTACCAGAGATGTGTCTATCCCCTTGGGGTTCACTTAGAATTTAGGAGATGCTTGCCAGTGTTTGTTCACTCTGTTATTACAAATGCAACTAGTCCGGAAGTTGAGAAAACACAGGACCACAGAGGAGCCAGCTGCTAATTCCGCCGGGGATGCGGGGGGAGCTTTCCCAGGGGAGGTAATGCTTGTAGGTTTGCACCTGTTCTACAGCCTGGTGCGCATGGTCCGGGCTGACATGACAATCCATAGGAAGATGTCAGCAGGTGACTCTGGCTTCGCCTGTGCAGGTCTTGCTGATGCTCCTCTTTGGGAATCACCAATCTCTAGGCAGGCAGCGCCCTCTGGAGGTGGCTTAGTGGGGTGCTGCCTGACCTGAGACCTGGCCCAGTAAGAAGGCCTCTCTTAGACTGAGTCAGGAAATGAAAGGAAAACATTGAAAAAGAGCCAGAGCCACAGGACTAGGCGGAAGCGGGTGTATAGGGGGGTGGGGTACAGGAGGGGGGAGCAGCGGATGAATGCCTTTGAGTAAGGTGAGAGGGTGACGGTTGAATCTCTCTTAGAGCCTGGCTGTGTAGCTAAGAAAGGGACTTTTTTTGCTTCTGATAAAGTCGACTTGCATATGGGGACCCATACACTGGATGTCACCCCAGTGGCCCAGGCCAGGTCACAAACCTAAGCCTAAGTCAGCCTGCGTGTAAAGGAAACACCTGGAAGGAAAGCTAACAGAGACCACTAATCATCCTCCAACTCAGCTCCCCCTGGAACACAGGACCTGCTGGCCTTCTAGCCAATCCCAGCGCTCTATAAACGCCCCCAATCCCTCTGGCAGAACCCCCCCTCCATCCCCCACTCCGCTTGGAAGGCACTGTACGTGCCCAACCATGGGCTGTTTTCCCCTGAATAAAAAACATTCAACTCACTACTAACTTGTTTTAGTTTTGTCATTGGACACTATTTTTTTTCTCTTTTTCAGCAAAACAAGCAAGAATTTATTGGTCGAAGCAAAACGCCCTTAGGACAATGAAGCGAGGAAGGCGTGGAAGAAGCCACTGGAGAAGCCGGGCTGGGCTGCTTTAGCTCTCTGGGAAGTCAGAGAAAGGGGGGGTGTAGGGACAGTTTTGGGGGTTAGTCCCACTGGTTGCAAGCCTCCTGGGGTTCACTTAGAATTTAGGAGATGCTTGCCTGCATCGGAGGGGTGTGGGGGCGGGGGGAGGAGAAGGGGAAGAAGGGACTGGCAGGGGCATGCTCCCCAGAAGGGGTAGGTGGATTAAAAATGACCAGAATTCACTGGAACTCCTGCTCTCCAAAGGTGGGTCTATTTCCTCATCCCTTTAATTTCCATGGCCCTTTCCACTGCAGAAGAAGAGGTGTCATGAGCAGAAACCGGTTTGGCTCGGTGGATAGAGCGTCCGTCTGCAGATTGAAGGGTCCCAGGTTCGATTCCGGTCAAGGGCATGTGCCTTGGTTGCGGGCACATCCCCAGTAGGGGGCGTGCAGGAGGCAGCTCATCGATGTCTCTCTCTCATCGATGTTTCTAACTCTCTATCCCTCTTCCTTCCTCTCTGTAAAAAATCAATAAAATATATTAAAAAGAAAAAAGAAGAGGTGTTATGAGGTTACCAGCCAGGCCTCAGGGGCTTTGCACACTTCCCTGCCATCTTTTCTCACTCCCACCAGGTGAACACGCCTGAGTTGCTCCACTGGAGAGGCCATCGTCTGCCAAATGCCGGTAGGAAAGTGTGTCCATCCCAGGTCACCTGGTGCCAGCCAAGCCACCCGCTGACAGTCGGTGAATGACGGAGTGAGCCTCGCTGGATGAAAAGCTGACACGGGCAGAAAGACTGCCCAGCTGGGTCTGCCCAAATAGCCTACCCACGGACCTGTGAGCGAATAGATGCTGGTCGCCTTAAACCACTGGGTTTTGGAGGTTTTTTTTAGGCAGCAAAGGCTGAGTGATGGCTATTATTTGAAACACGAGAGAGTGCAAGATAGCCACCATGGAAAAGGAGATTAACTTGGAAAAATAAATGCATTGCCATTTTTTAGAAATAATACTCTTTCAAATTAGGTAAAAGATGGCTTTTCCAAATCGGAAGCCAACAAGGTGACAGTTTAGGAGACAGAGGTGTGAGATACTCAGGTCCTGGACTAAACGGTGGAGGAGGATGTGAATAAGAGAATGGGTTGTGGGTATTTCAGAGACTTCCAAGCCCTATTTCTGAGCAGGGATCCTGATGACATTTCACTTGCGAAGATTCCCTCTGTTGTGAATAATTACAGAGTTGTGTGCCAACAGTTGTCCTGAACAGTCCCAATCAATGAAGCTGCTGGAAAAGTCTTAGATTCTTCAATACCCTGGGTTTAACCTGCTAAGCACTGCTCATGCAACTGAACACAACAATTTATAAAAAACTTAAAGAGGGTAAAATAATAGGAACAGCAAAATAGGAACTCCTGATAAAAAAGCTTCATAAACTAGAACTCGCAAGTTTATTTACCTGCATTTTGACTTTTGGGGGAAAGAGATATATGACAGGAAGATATTTCAGTAGGAATCTAAAAATATGTTACCTATTATAACTCTAAAATAAACATTTGTTATAGAAAATGCAGGAAATTAAATCAAATGAAAAATAAAATAACTTAAAACACCCATGTTTAGTTGCCAGAGGTAAGCATTATTAACATTTTAATGTATCCTATATATAAAAGGCTAATATGCAAATCGACCTTACGGTGGACCTGCTGGTTACTATGACATGCACTGACCACCAGAGGGCAGACACTCAATGCAGGAGCTGCCCCCTGGCGGTCAGTGCACTCCCACAGGAGAAGCACCGCTTAGCTAGAAGCCAGGCTCGCAGCTAGCAAGTGCATCAGCCGCAGAACTAAGGATGTCTGACTGCCGGCTAAGGCCCGGTCCCCATAAGGAGTGGGCCTAAGCCATCAGTTGAACATCCCCTGAGGGCTCCCGGACTTCAAGAAGTTGCAGGCTGGGCTGAGGGACCCCCAGCTCCGAGTGCACAAATTTTGTGCACAGGGCCTCTAGTATACCATAAATCTCTTATGTAACACACACATACATACACACAAGTTCATAGAGTTCACATGAGGAAAGAAACAGAACTTTTAGTGAGGGAGATGAGCGTTTTACTTCCAGATATTTTAACTAGTTGTGTGGCCTTAGACAAGTAAATTATGTCTTCTGCCTCAACACTGAAGAGGAGCATAACTCTTTCAGCTACCTCCTAAGTAAATAAAATAGACAATAAACTCTATGTGAAAACACTTGGCTGAAGTTAGTGAAGAAATACAAGTTAATTTCCCTGGGTAAGATGTTATCCTATTAATTTTGTCTTAACATTTAGTTGTCACTTAAAATATGTCAACTTTTAGATCACATACTTTTAGGACTACAAAATTCAGCAGTCATCTAAGGTGAATTAAAACATTAAAAAGCTCATAGCTACAAGAAATTTTTGAATTTATGTCATCACTTATAATTAGCACTTATACAAGTACAGGTAAGATACGATGAAAATATCCTTACTTACTGTAGTCTAGGGGTTTTTTGTCACAACAATGAATTATCTGCCATCAGCCACTGCTTCTGGTGCTCAGAGATTCCAGCAGTTCACAGACCTTCAGACAGATATGGCAGCCAGTGCCTGTGTGTGTCATTCATTCCATGGACAGATTGAGCCTGTCTGTGATTACATTGAACTTCTCCAACATGTGCTCTTCAAAGATGAGAGGAGAATACGTAGAAACTCCAGTTCCCTCACATGCATCCAAACCATAAAAAAAATTAGGTTATTTTCTACATGACATTTAGCCATGCATCACCAACTTTCCCTTCAAGATGATTTCTCCCTACATACGTTGACTGGGTAAGACAGCGATTTCTTCTGAAACTCTCTCTTCTTGCCACACTCAGTAGTGAGGCGGGGGACCTGGCAGATGCAGACCTTACTGTGGTAAATTAAACATAAATGACAATGACTGCTTCGTGGAAGTAGAACAGCCCAAGTTTACAGGATGGGCTCTGAAGCTAGAGTGCGTATGCTTGCACCCTGGCGCTAATGTCTAGTAATTCTCTGACTTCAGTCAACTTATGTATGTGTGCCTCATTTTCCATATCAGTAAACTGGGAATAATAGAATTGTAGGATTTACCTCGTTAGATTGTTGTAGGGATTGCAATAAGTCCATGCATATGAAGTGCTTAGAACAGTGGCACATGGCAAGTGCTTAATGCTAGGTAGAAGTGCTACTAGCCATTATGAAAAATGTCATCTATTGGGTGGAATTAGAAAGTTGTGTAGATCCAGTGGTGTGCTGGAGCCATTGATATATAGGCTTATGAGAGCTGATTGTACAATCATTTCTCCACTTGGTGTTCAGGGAGGAAACACGGATAGCTTAAAGTCAGCCACTTAGGGAGTATTTACACTGTGGAAATGGGCACATGTTACAAATCTGGACACAACCCCCCTTCTGGACAACTGGTTGTTAAACATGACCTAGCGCTCCGCAGGTGATGTTGATTAGAAAAAGAGCCTTTCATCGTTAGCAGGTAATTCTTGGGACCCAGAAGTATTATACAATGACCAGTTCTCAGTTTTCTCCGCACTGTGACGAGGCTCAGAGGCTCTCCTCCATCAGACAGTGTGATAGTTGACATTGGTCGTAGGCTACTGGACTAGCCAGAAGGTCTGGGTTTTTCACTTACTGGCTGCATCACTTACTAGTGAAAAACTCTTGGGGAATCTCTGAGGTTTTCTGAGCTTTTTCTCTCCTGCAAGATGTTAAAAGTAATGTCTAGCTTGCCTGTAATACAGATTTGTTATGTGTGTTTTTTTTTTTTTTAAAAAAGATCTGAAAGTGCTTTAATAAAATCAAAATCCTCTGAATCATTTTCAAAATATGGTACCACCTACAGGAAAGCTAACAATAAGAATTGCTCCACTTTGGACTTTTGACTGTAGTTCTATTGGGAAAGGCAAAGTGCATACAATTTCCTGACAAATTATTTTATACTTACGGGAAATGCTGATAACATCTCGTAATGTTCCCTGAGCAATCATGTAGACTTTTTTTTTTTTAATCAATAGAAAATTGCTTTTCTATATATCCCTACAAAGACTGCTTCCTGGGACTACTGTGCAAAAATCCATTAGGTTTGAAGTTTGATCTGGGTGATTTTATTTTGTAAAACTCAGCAGACAGCAGTAGGGACCAAATTATTTTTGTTCAGGTGAAACAGATACATATTCTGTAGCTTCACAGCAAATTTCTTCCACATCATGAAGAGGGAATAAGCATGTCTCTTGAGTTCAGAATGTACGGTGCACCTGAGAGAGACTTGAGTTTGCTTTGCCTTTTATTTTATTTGTAACTAGCGGCCCAGTGCCCGAAATTTGTGCAAGGATAGGCCTTCACAATCCCGGCTGCCATCTTCACAGCCCTGCCATCCCCCTTCTTCCTCCCCCACCCCTCCCACACTCTGCCTTAGCCTGGCATTGTCCATGTCTGCTGCCACACACCCCCAGTTCCCCAGTTCTGTGGAGCCCCCCGATCGATTGTCCCGTATAGGGTGGCCTGGACCTCCCTCTGTAGGGCTACTATGGGGTGATGGCAGGGCCCCCCTGACCAATTGCATTGCACCCTCCTTGGCTGGCCTGGTGCCAGTGTGTGTCACAGGGTGGTCATCTGGATGGTCATTTTGCTGTTTGGCCGTTTGGTCCATTTGCATATTACGCTTTTATTATTATAGATAACTAAAATATTTTCCTTACCGCTGACACAATATTATATTAGTTTCACTATGTGTACAACATAGTGATTAGATATTTATATAACTTAGGAAGTGATCACCCTGATAAGTCTAGTTCTCACCTGGCACTATATTCATTACAATATTTATCTCTATATATAAAAGTCTAAGGGACGGTTCAACCATGATCTGTGATGGGCACTCAATGCACAGGCATGGAAACATGGAACAGACTAATGAATCTCAGAGGGAAGGGGAAAAGGGGAAAAGCTGGAAGAGATTAACCAAAGATCTTATATACATACTAGAGGCCTGGAGCACGGATTCATGCACCAGTGGGGTCTCTCAGCCTGGCCTGTGGGGATCAGGCTGAAACCGGCAGTCTGACATCCCCCAAGGGGTCTCGGATTGTGAGAGGGCACAGGCCAGGCCACGGGACCCCAAGGGCCTCTAGTTAACTATATTCCCTGTACTGTGCATTGCATCCCTGTGACTATTTTTACAAGTGCCAATTTGTACATTTTAATTCCTTTCCCTTCTTTACCCAGTCCTCCAACTGACCTCCCATGTGGTAAGCATCAATTTGTTTTCGGTTTCTGTTTTGTTTTTGTTTTTTTTAGATTTCAAGTATAAGTGAAATCACATGGTACTTGTCTTTGTCTGACTTATTTCGCTTAGCATAACACCCTCTGGGTCCATTCATGTCAGAGATAGGAAGATTTCATTCTTTCTTATGGATCAGTAATATTCCATTGTATATACATACGTACCACATCTTCTTTATCCACTTATCTATCCTTGGATAGTTGGGTTGCTTCTGTAGCTTGGCTATTGTAAATAATGCTGCAAAGAACATAGGGGGTACAGCCATCTTTTTGAATTAGTGTTTTGAATTTCTTTGCTAAACAATCAGAAGAAATTCTGGTTCATAAGGCAGTTGCGTTTTTAATTTTTTGAGGTAGTTCCATACTGCTTTTCAAAGTGGCTGCACCAATTTGCATTCCCATCAACAGGGCACAAGGGTTCCCTTTTCTCCACATCCTTGCCAACACTTGTTATTTGTTGATTTATTGATGACAGACTTTCTGACAGTGTGCTTTTATGTTTCCGAGATGATTAGTGAAGCTGAGTATCTTTTCATGTCTGCTGGCCATTTATATGTCATCTTTGGGGAAATGTTTACTTGGGTTCTCTGCCTGTTTTTTTAAAGAATCAAATTGGTTTCTTTTCGTGTGTTAAGTTGTACCAGTTCCTTATATATTTTGGATATTAATCCTTTATTAGATGTACTATTGGCCAATATTTTCTTCCCTTCAGTGGGTTGTCTTTTTGTTTTGTTGATGTTTTCCTTCGCTGTGCAAACACTTTTTAGTTTGATGTAGTCCAGTTTGTTTTTATTTTGTTTCCTTTTGCTTTTCATTCTTGAGGAACTTGTATAATGAAAGTTACATTTAATGGTATCATGTAAGGTACTGTGTTCAGAATCACATTTACCTGAAATTTAATGTAACTCTATTTTGTGCCAGGCCTGCTGGTCTCATTAGAGCAGCTTTTTCCCAAGTGTGAATAGATATAATAATGGGTACTCCTTTACGGTATTTTTCCTTGTTAAGTAAATAATATTAAGTTGAAGCAGGTATTTTTCTTTTCTTCTTCTTTTTTAACGGTGTAAGCTTTAAAGTGTCAGCAGGCACTCTGGCTCTCCCAGAGGGAAGTATAGTATGGGGTGTTTTCCAAACCTCGCCAATCACAGAATCCCTCATTCAGGGACATTTCGGGGAACAGGTACTATGTCCCAGAATCCATGTGCGCAGACTCATTCTAGGCATTGTTGGGTGAGCTAACATCAGAGTGAGTGGTTCAGAGGAGGGATGGACCCCGTAAGGTTGGCGGGAATCGGGGGGGGCTTCCTGAAGGAGACCTCATGAAAGAGGAGGTGAATGTCAACAGACAGGACTGGTAAGCAGGAGCCGTTGGGGGTGGGGGAGGGGCATGAGCAAAGACAGAGATGGGAAGGCGCACACTTTGTTCACGGAGTGGCTGTGTCTCTTGCTGTGTCCACAGGGGGACCTCCTTACATTCCAGGAAACATCCCTCAGATGACCACAGACCCCGGATGGCCCCAGTCTACTCAGGAGGATGCAGGACGGGAAGGAGGTGGCACAGGGAACATGGAATAGACTGATGACTAGTTGTGCCCTGCAGTCATCAGGCTTTCTGCTCTACAGCTGTAGTCATGGCAACAGTCCACACAGGTTGTGTGTACACCTGTCCGGTGTTTTCTTTCTCCTCCACCCTGCCTGAGAGCTCTGGTGCGAAGGAGGAGTTCTGTTGGGCACTAAAAGAGTACCCCCAGGTTTAGAAGTTCTGTGTCTCATGGGAGCCAACAGCTCTTGTTGCAACCTCACAGGTATTGCTTCCAGGGTCCCCCAAGGGGACACGCTCAATGACGAGTCACCCTACTCAAGTCGCAACTATGGCGCATCTCCAGGAATTAGGAGCTTCTCCTCATCCCGATGCAATTTCCCAGTCAGAGGTCACTTTAAACACGAGCCATTCTGCCGACGTGACATGGTGGATGTAATACTCTTCTTCGACGGCCCCGGGAGCAGAGCTGGAATGTTAAGCAACGTTCAAGCTCTTTCTCAGAGGCGGTGCCCTTGACCCTCAGCGCGGAGATAGGAAGCCTGAAAAGGCGACGGGGCACTTTATGTGGGAACTTGAGTTTGGATTTCAGGAGCATCGAGTGACAGGAAAAGACACTTAGAATGTTGGTGTAAAACTGGGTCCGTCGGCAAAGACGGCAACATACAAACAGGTTTCAGGGTTCATGTGTTGAGAAGCTTAAATGCAGAAACACCTGTGTGACTTCCTCAATGTGACACATACCTTCTGGAATAGAGAGGCGTGTGCCTGTGACACGGACCTTCTAGAATAGAAAGGAGTGTGCCTTTTCTGTCCATGGGAGGGACAGGCCTTTCCTTCCCTTTACTCCGGATTCCCCAGAACCTCCAGGCATGTTTATTTCCAAACAGAAGAGGCATTTTCTGAATGAGAAAGCAGGATACAGAGGCTCAACAGGCAGCGGTTCGAGAAAGTTCTTTCTGGATGGAATGCAGACCCTCTGGGGTTGTGAAGTCAGGGCAGCTTGCACCCCACTTGCTGAAGCAATGCCTGATTGCTCCTTAGCCCTCTTAGACCCATCCCAGGCTCCAGCCAGCTCCCCTCCCCCTCCCCCCAGCCCGGCCTGCACGGATGAGGATGCTATGGCTTAGCAGGAAGCAAGGAGGGTGTGGCTTAGCAGGAAGCGCCTGGTCCTCCCAGGAGGAGTCAGCCTCCTGCCGCCTCTGCTCTCAGGCTCCTGGCTTCTTCCCCACCTTCTTCCCCCCCCCCCACCCCCCCGCCTCCGGCCTGGCTTCTGTCTGCTTCCCGGGGTGACAGGGAGTTGATGTGTGACTGGCCTGATGTGAGACTGATTTCCTGCTGTGGGCCACTGGCTCCAGCCCCACCCTCTGCTCACACTCACACTCACACTCACACTCACACGCATCATGCAAACCGTGAGGACCCACACGCGGCTCTGGGAGCCCCCAGGGCACGCCCCCCCCCCCCCACCGCAGGCCAGCCCGTTCCAGTGGGGGCTCCTCTTCCCTCACAGAGAGAGAGGCCAGGAGCTGCCTCCGTGGCAGCGATGTACCCAGCACAGAACAGAAATCCCCACGCCCGTTGCCAATGCGTTTTATCTTTTATTGTCTTAAAATATGTTTTTGTTGATTTCAGAGAAAGGGAGAGGGGGAGAGAGGGAGATAAAAACATCCATGGGGGAGAATCATCCACTGGCTGCCTCCTGCACAGTCTTCCTATTGGGCATCGATCCCTGACCGGGAACTGAACCCTGACCTCCAGGTTCATAGGATGGCGCTAACCACTGAACGGCACCATCCCGGCGCCCATGTGGTTAAACCAGCCACGCTCAGAGCCCCTTGCCATGAGCACTCGCAGCGTGCGGCCTGGGTAAGGACACTTTTCATGTGGGGTCGACAAGAGAAGCATCACGAATCCAAGAAAATAAATTTATTCAACTTTGAAGGGGAAAAAAATCCACAGACATAAAGAAAGTTAAATATAAACTGCGGGACACAACTAGTCATACTAGTGAATAATGGCTTGTGTGGCCAGCAAAGTACCAAAACGACATTCTGAGACTGATTGAGGTATTTAGCTATTTTTTTGGCGATAGAAATGTTGTCAGCCTATGGTGAGAGAGTAAAGATAGTTTTCCCAAACACACAGTTTTTAAGTTGAGTTAGGTTCTACGTCCATGAAATTTATATGAAACTAAATTACGGAGCTCTTATTGAAAAACCATAGCAGCAAGGTAGCAGAAAAAAATCTATGAAAACATCTATTACAGAGTAACGTGTTGCACTTGAAACACTCGATTCCAGCTTTTCACGGTCCTTGCGAGAAAGAGGGAATTTAAAACGACCAACCGGTAGGCTGTTTCCTCAAAGGGTCTGAGCTAAACGGCAAAATGCTACTGAAGTTAAAGCTCGCTTTAAAGTGTGATTCACCTTTTAAAAAAATACTTAACGTGAGAAGTGTTCTCCATTGAGATAAGATCCTTCTCTCTCTCTCTCTTTTTTTCATTTTTTTATAAATGTTTTGGGGAGCCATCCCTCGGCTCCTAAGAATGATGCTTAGGCGACGAAGGGATTGAAAAATAATTCAGAAATCACTCAGGCCCCTTGCTTTTTCTTCAGACGCCCCTGCAGGGAGGCCCATTATTGCACTCAGAGGGGACATAAAAACGATGAGACTTCCTTTTCTGTTTTAAATCAGTCCTCTAGGAGGTTTGGTGAGGAGCGCGGTGTCCGAGATGGGCTTGCATAAGCTGGGAGTTATCTGCGGGGACTTAAAATCCTGTTTGTCGTCCACGAAAAAAATAACGAGCAGGTGTCTGGCTATCATCCGGGAAACAAACCCCTATTTCTCACACTTCTTAACCCCCCCAGGCGGTGGGTTTCATTTCGATCGACCTGCTCCGACTTACAAAGTGCGTCCTGTACCTCTTCCCTTCGCGGGTAACTGGGGGGGACAAAACCCAGCTGTGCCGAGGGCAGCCCGCTGCCCAGATTCTAGGGTTTTCCTCCCCCTCCTCCGTGGGAACCAGCTCTACGTCCTTCTTCCGCTACGGAGTGCTCTGACACCGACCGAAATTTGGGGAAGGAAGGGGTTTCTGTGAGTTTTTTTTTTTGGGGGGGGGGTTCACGATAAGGTGGCCTGTGCAAACATTTTCAAGTTTTCTACACGAACAAAGTATTGGTTGAGAAATCCAGCGGGGACCAGCCTGTCCCCAGGATGGGGGTCGCTACCGTCCATGCAGCAGTGTTTGGGGACTCTGGGGAGGGATCCAAAGGGCTCGGTAAAAAACCGGCTGGTGGAATCGCTGTGAGCAGGTGCATGGACCAGGGCGTCGGGTCAGCTTCGGACGGCAGCCGCGACCTCCTTCACACATGGGTCCCCGTGAACTTCAGGACGCGGCGGGCAGTGTCATAAAAAAACAAAAAAACAGCCGTGCTTGGCGTGTACCTTATGAAAATAGCTTTATCCGTTTTATGTCAAAATAAGATTTCCATATCCAAACTATTTTTTGGTTCTCTGACTTATAACGCTAGCTCCCCATCCCGTACAAAAGTACTCTAGCCTGTGCTTTAATTCGCCTTCGCGTTCCCCCGAACTGCAAAAGCCACCTGATTTTTTTTCCACTTTTTCGAAAAAAAGAAAAAGAAAAAGAAAAAAAAAAAAGAGCATGATTTACTGGACATCGACGACACAGCCATTCGAAGCTTCGGCATCACAGAAGAAGGAACACCCACAATAACAAGAGGGTCACCGACACGATCTTGGAGAGACGGACCTTGGAAGTATGTACAGTTCACCAGGGGCCTAGCTAGCGGATGAAGTGTTTTTCTCCTTCTTCTTCTTTCTTCTTCTTCTTCTTCTTTTAATAGCTTGTTTCAACATTTCAGGAAAAGGCATCGAGAAGCCACACTCTCTCCTCTGCCCTCCCTTCCCCCGCCCCTCCTGCTGCCCCAAAAGGTTTAGACAGGGTTTTGGTTGAAGCATTTCATGCCCGGAGCCCTCTCTTGGCCATTAAATACTGAACTCAGGGTGGGATGTGGGGGGGACATCGGAGACAGGCGAGGGCATGACGTTGTGCAGCTGGTCTGTGCTCACGTAGCCGCAGGCCGAGAGGAACTCCTTGTCGGGCCGGGCCAGGGCGGTGGCGTTGAGGACCAGGCCCTGCGGAGACTGGACTATGTGGATGGAGGTGTAGTCCGGGACGGGCATGGCCGGGCCTGGCGCGGGTCCCGCGGCCCCAGGCCTCCGGGCAGTAGTGGTAAGGCTTTCCGTGGTGATGTACATGTCCTCCTGGTTAAAGCTCGGCTCTCCCCGGGCCGCCGCCTCCCCGAGAGGGGCCACCGGGAGGCACTTTTTGGCATCGGCCTCGCAGAAGTAGGCGCTGTCCGTGAGGCAGGTGGCCGGGCAGGAGACCACCTCCGGATGTGGTGCATCCCCCTGGGTGGCGGCCATCCCCGCCTTATTCTTCTGGCCGGGGGACAGGACCACGCTCCCTGCCGGCGTGATGTCGCTCACCTGGGCGTAGAAGTCAATGTTGGCCAGGGGGCTGGGGCTGTGGAGCGGGGGGGCCGGGGCCGCGGGCCGGGCCGACTCGCTCTCCCCGCTAAGAAGTGGTCTGGCTTTGCCCTCCTGGGCCAGGAGAGCATCCCTCCCAGGTGGGGGGTGGTGATGCTTCAGGTCAAGGCACAAGAGGTCGGCTTCCCCTTTCAACCTCTGTGGCTGGGCCACCTCGGAGGCAGCGTCGCCCAGGTCGCTGGCGTGGAAATCGGCCTCCAGAAGGTCGGGGTCGTAGCAGCTGGTGCGGCCAGAGTCATCGTCCTTGGCCCCCAGGATGCTGAGTGATTTCTGAGGGTCGTGGCCCAGGAGTCGGTCTCTGTCTGACCCTTCTTCCGTCTTCTCGTCGGGGTCGTCGATATCCAGCTCGATGAATTCAACCCAGGAGTCGTCCGTGTAGAATTCGGGCTTGTAGCTGTCATGGATGGCTAGGATCGTGTTCACCTCTTCCAATTTTCCTTCCTAGGGCACAGAAAGGAGACGGAGGTCTATGAAGAGAAGTGCTAACATCGACTCTGTAGCTCTAGAATAAAGCTCGGAGATTAAAAATTCCAACCAACTCATTGTACTGTGTGTTTTTTTTTTAAAAACTTAAGTGTCAGAGATGTTAGCACAGAGGTTAAGCGAGTGAACAAATAACACTGAGAGAATAATTACGGCTATCATACAGGCATCAGTAACAGAACCACATAATAAAAGTCCATACTAGTGAAGAACTTTTAAATATACAAGACATCATTTTAGAAGATGTAATATTAAAAATTTTTTTTTTCTTCAGACGAGGTCTAAAAAAATGGAATGTGTTACGTGTAGCTTGCAAAAGCTCTCAACACAAGACAACGTTTTACAGATATTCAATGATATCACTTAGGTAATTTATTAGTTACCTTGAAGAGATCTGGATCAATTCCTTTAATCTTTGGAACTGGAACTGGGGGCAGAATCAGCATCTTAATCCTTGAAGACAATTAAAATTTGGGTGTGATATATCTTAAAAGTTGTACATTCTCTTATATCAAAAGACAGAAATAAAACAGTGGCAGTACATGAGACAGAGCATGACAATATTAAGCAGTAAACAATGAGGAAAAACTATAGGAGAAAAAAATAAAAAACAATAAAAAAGAATAAAACAATAACAACAAAAAGCCCATATCTGAAGTCAATTTAAATAAAATATGGCTTTCCTGTCATCATTTTTTCCCTTAATGCCTTTGATTGACAGGCAGCTATTCTTACTTATTTGGGGGTAAGAAATTTGATTCCATCTAAAGCCAATTTCCATTTCAATTATAAGAAAGGTAATGCTAAAGCACTTCACACCATTAATTTGCAGAGAAAAGGCAGGCAGGGACAGAGAGAGGGAGGGAGACAGAGAGAGAGGAAGAGGGGGAGGGAGAGAAAAGGGGAAGGAAGGATAGAAAGGAAGAAGGAAGGAAGGGATCACCAATCCACATGGAGCCTAATTAGTGTGGACTCCTATCAATGATGAGATTATACAAGATGACCTCATTAACCAGTGTCATGCAGGGCTCATTTCAGTTGGGACAGACGACATTGGAACTATTTCTAACTCATCTGTACTGATTTACATACACAATTCTATGAAGCGGTTAAATTTTCTGTTCCAAATATTTAAATTATTTTTTTTACCACGATTCATTCCAATATCTATGCAGCCTGTTTTGTGCCTGATTGTATCACTGGCACTTAGGACTATTCTTGGCACATCGGTGATGCTCAACAAACATTTCTTAAGTAAATTTGAATAAATCATTTATCTGTTTTGTTACTAGTGTAACAGGAGGGTTTTTTTTTTTTAAATCCTTACCCTAAGATATTTTTCCATTGATTTTTTTAGAGAGAGGGAAAGACAGAGAAAAATATTGATGTGAGAGAAACACATCGATTGGTTGTCTCCTGACCCGGGCCGGGGAGGAGCCTCCAACCGAGGTACGTGTCCTTGACTAGAATCGAACCCAGGACCCTTCAGTCCTCAGGCCAATGTTTTATCCACTGAGCCAAATCGTCTAGGGCTAGAGTTTGTTTTAAAATCAACACTGTAGCTCTAGAATAAAGCTCGGAGATTAAAAATTCCAACCAGCTGAAACCGGTTTGGCTCAGTGGACAGAGTGTTGACCTACAGACTGAAAGGTCCCAGGTTTGATTCCGGTCAAGGGCATGTACCTTGGTTACGGGCACCTCCCCAGTAGGGGGCGTGCAGGAGGCAGCTGATTGATGTTTCTCTCTCATAAATGTTTCTAGCTCTATCCCTCTTCCTTTCTCTCTGTAAAAAATCAATAAAATATATTAAAAAAATTCCAACCCACTCATTTTATTGTTTTTTTAAAAAAAGCTTAGAGTCAGAGATGTTAGCACTGGGCAGGAATGGCAACCTGACTCTGGTTATGAGCTGATATTCCACTCAGTGTGAATGGACAGCTTAGTCTGTTGAACAGGGAGCTCCTTTTCTGAATATTTCCATGGCTTTTTTTTTTTTTAAACCTCACTGAGGGGATAAATCAAATTCCGTTTTATTAGTTGTTTTGACTAGCCTCCATTAGGGTTACTCAGTGGGGCAAGTATTAAAGCAAACTGTGACTGATGAATACAAGATAAAGAAGCAATATAAGTTATTAATGATAACTACCATGTTTTGAATGCCTCTGATAAAGCAGGCACTGATGGATACCTCTTGCACTAAACTAGGGGTCGGCAAGTTATGGCCTGTGGGAGAACCTCATCTGCTTTCTGTTTTCTTTACAGTTTTTAAAAAAAAAATCACATCTATTGGGATGATGTTGGTTAAGAGGGTCACAAAGTGTCAGTGTAGATTCCTGTGGCGAGATCTGCAAATTGCCCTGTGTGCCTGCCCTCTCTCCAAAGTTAAATCATCTTCCATCGCCACGTACCCTCTGTTTTTACAAATAAAGTTTTATTGGAACACAGTCATACTCATCAGTTTTCATGCTATCTATGGCTGCATTGGCTATGACAGAGACTGCATGACCTGAGGAGCCTAAACACTCAGCATCTGGCCCTTTATCAAATTGAACATTTCATACAGTCCTTACACCTACCGGGGAGGGAGGGGGCATTCTGTGGGGAGAGTCAGAGGCTTAGGGCAGGTGTTCAAGCCATGCACGAATATTTGGCACAGCGGGGCTCAAATCTAAGTCACCCGGCAGACCCGGCCTTGGCCCCGGTGCTGCCGCTCTTGTTCGGTTCTGCATCTCTAAATGGATATTTCTGATGTTTGAAACATACAGAAACGTACCATAGCCGCCCTGACCGGTGTGGCTCAGGAAATAGAGCATCGGTCTGTGGACTGAAGGGTCCCAGGTTTGATTCTGGTCAAGGGCATGTATCCTGGTTGCGGGCACATCCCCAGTAGGGGATGTGCAGGAGGCAGCTGATCCATGTCTCTCTCTCATCGATGTTTCTAGCTCTCTATCCTTCTCCCTTCCTCTCTGTAAAAAAATCAATAAAATATAAATTTAAAAAAAGAAAAAAAAAAGAAATGTACCATACCCTTAACCAGAGGGAGCAAAGAGCCCCAAACGTCTAGCATTTGATTTTTACACGTGTCTCCCCTTTGTGAAGAGGCTGACACCTCAAAGCACGTGTTGGCAGTTAGCTTTCTAGGAGCGGCGGTTGACCTGATGGCCAGCGCACCCGATCCTGTGGCCCAGGATGTCACAGGATGTCCTGCCTGTGAAGGCAACAAGGCAGTGGGAATGCCACAGGGAGAGGCGGGCATGGTGACAGGCCAGAGAATGCGTGACCAACCTTCCCCAAGGGGACAGCTGGGCCCTGCTTCAGTGTCTGTTGCCTCAGGGCCCCATCAACCCAGTCTCCCTAGATCTTTTAGTTTTTATTTTTTAAAATATATTTTTATTGATTTTTTTTACAGAGAGGAAGGGCAAAGGATAGAGAGTTAGAAACATCGATGAGAGAGAGACACCGATCAGGATCTTTCAGTTGTTCAAGACCATCCGGGAACATGAATTTCTATGTGAAAATGTTATATTTTTGTAAAACACTCTGTAGGAAAATCTTCGCTTCAACATCAAAACAGCATCAAGTAACCAAACACGGGCCGGCAGGTTGGTTGCGGCTTTCTGTGGGCCCTGCTGTTTCATGCTGATTCCGTCATTTCTTCCCTGATTAGTGAAATAGGCTCTTTGTATTAAGGTGCCAGCCTAATGTGCACTTAGTGGTTATCTTGCTGCTGGCCTTGAAAACAACCTATTTCTCTCCAATTAAAAGTGCACCTGGCCTGGCATTGAAATTATGGGCCTATCTAGTCTCTGGCCTCCAAGGTCAGGCAGCTGGGGTTAGCCTTCTCATCACCTCACAAGAGAGGTCCATGTTCCAACATCGAGCAGGGGGTGGTTGGGGGATAAGGAACAGTCAACAGGAACCGTTGAGGCCCACTGACCCCCCCAACACCCCCAGCTGTTTGTGGATTTTAGAACAAGGGAAAAAATGTGGTTTGGATCTTTAAAAGAGCTGCCTACCCCTGAGGCGGGGCTGTCAGTGAGTATGGCTGGCCAGCTCCATAAATCCTCGCTTGCTTATTACCAACTTAGTAGCCTCCTGTGGTCATTTGCAACTAATTGTGAAAATGGCCCCACAACAATTAGTAACAGCTCCCAGGCTGGGAGCGAGGCGGATGGTGGGAACCACAGCGTGGACAATAGAGGTGACCTTGGCATGAGACTATATTTGTGCCTTTGCCACCCTTGTATTGAAATCCAAGGTACAGTTGAGGTTTTGCGAGCGTGGACTCCGTGATCTGGATTAAAAAAGAAGTTGATTCAAAACTTCTTCAAGCGAAGACAGGGAGGACCTCACGCACGTCCCTGCCTGAGGCTCTGGGAAGGCTCACAGGGCGCCTCCGTCTAATGACTGTTTTTTTTTTTAAATTATTAATTACTGTTTTAATTGCTAGAACTGCATGTTCTTTCTGCAGCTGCTGACAAATGGGGTCTACCATTTCCTACTTTCATTAAATCATGGACATTTAGATGACAAAAGGATTTTATGGGCAAATGAAAGAGAACATGAAATCCTTTTCTGCAAAGAACTTACTTTAGCTCAGGAACAAAACCATTTCTAAAACTGTTACAGTTTGATGGTTTTGACCAAACTTTAGAGTTAAGAACGTCATCATTCATAGAAAACAGTCTTCTCACAGAGGTTAATATACTTTCTTTGAAATCCTATTTTTTAAAAAAGTATTTTTATTGGTTTCAGAGAGGAAGGGAGAGGGAGAGATAGAAACATTGATGAGAGAGGATCATTGATTGTCTGCCTCCTGCACGCCCCCTAATGGGGAATGAACCAGAAATCCAGCAGATGCCCTTGACCAGGAAGGAACCCGGGACCCTTCAATCCACAGGCCGACCCTCTATCCACTGAGCCAAACCTATTAATGCTGAAATCCTATTTTTGGAGAGTGTTATATTTTCTTTGAAATATTATTAGCTAATATATTTAAACTACTTAACATTTATTTAGCTTTCACAATGACTCAACATTGACAGCTAATGTCAAAAGGAAATTACTTCATATACATCCGGGTTTTATCAGCTGCAGTTCCATATAAACTAGCCTTTCAACTGTACAGATCAATGAATTAAAATTAATCATCAAAATAATCTGACTCCTTTATTGTTGTTATTACTTAAATACTTATATAAATTACTTAAAGATCTAGAAATGTATTTAGCCCAGCTGGTGTAACTCAGTGGTTGAGCATCGACCTATGAACCAGGAGGTCACGGTTTGATTCCTGGTCAGGGCACATGGCCATGTTGTGGGCTCGATCCCCAGTGTGGGGTGTGCAGCGGGCAGCCAATCAACGATTCTTCTCATCACTGAGTTTCTCTCTCTCTCTCCCTTTCCCCTCCTCTTTGAAATCAATAAGATATATTTTAGAAAAGGTATTTATTCTTTTACTATTTCTTCCCAAAGAAATGGACTCGTGGCTAGGAAGTGAGGTGCAGAATGAACTTCTGCAGTGAGAGGTTTCCTTCCCCATCGGCCGACATTGGAAAGCTGGAGACGCCACTCTCCAATGCAGTGGTTCTCAACCTTCCTAATGCCGCGACCCTTTAAGACAGCTCCTCATGTGGTGGTGACCCCCAACCCTAAAATTATTTCCGTGGCTACTTCATAGCTGTCATTTTGCTACTGTTATGAACTGTAATGTAAATATCTGATAGGCAGGATGTATTTTCATTGTTACAAATTGAACATAATTAAAGCATAGGGATTAATCACAAAAGCAATATGTAATGACATATTGTGAAATATTTATTTCTAATGACAAATAAATGAAATTTTGTCTTGAATCGTGGTGTAGCATGGGCAACAGTCTTCCTATGACAACAGTAAACTACATTGCTACACTTTGCTACACCGAGGAGCGGTCTGTTGGTTCCTAAGACCATGGGAAATAAGTGTTTTCCAATAGTCTTAGGTGACCTCTGTGAAAGGGTCGTTCGACCCCCAAAGGGGTCGCGACCCACAGGTTGAGAACCACTGCTCCAATGGAACCCTTTCAGATTCCCCGGAGACGTGGCAGTTCACTCTAGAACCCCGGATGCTGAGCATTCTTCCTGCGACTCCCGTTCTTTTTGGCTGTTGACAAATGCTATCCAAACCACTTCAGCCATCACATTAGGAAATTTTACATATCTTCACACATTTTGCTTTGTAGATGCCTCATGGCTTGTCCTGGGGAACTTGTCTGCTGTTCTGGGTGGAGTGACTGACCGTCTCGGTTTGCCTGGAACTCAGGGATTTCTTGGGACACTGGACTTCTAGTGTGAAGAATAGGCAAGTCCCAGGCACACTGGGAGTGTTGTGACCCTACTTCTAGGGGAAAGGGCTGGATGACCTCATGGGACTCTAAGAATATTCCAAATGGAAGAAAACAGGCAATCAGGATCAATAATTTTTCCTCTTATGTTGTATGAAAATTTCTTGAAGTCTGCACCGAGTTGCTTTCAATGAGAAACATTGAATTACAGATCTTACAACTCCAGGGAAATTTTATGTTCAAACAAAATTGAACAGAATACCTATGAGAACGTGAAGACCCAGAGAGGTTGAGGGGTCACCCAGGTCAAACACAGTGGCAGGATGACATTTGGAACCCGAGTCTTTTACCTCCCAGAGAACACAGACAGGACTCTCCAAACTTAGAATTTAAGCTGTGTTGACACATGCGTTTGAAATCGCAAATCGTTAAGTATCAAAATAATTTAGAAGTTTAAACAAATATTTTTAATTGATTTCAGAGAGGAAGGGAGAGGGAGAGAGAGAGGAAACATCAATGATGAGAGAGAATCATTGATCAGCTGCCTCCTGCATGCACCCTCCTACCCCCCACTGGGGATCGAGTCCACAACCCAGGCATGTGCCCTAGACCGGAATCGAACCTGGGACCCTTCCATCTGCAGGTCGACTCTCTAACCACTGAGATAAACTGGCCAGGGCAGACTCCAAATAATTTAAATAAGACTTGAGATGACTTGCAATGGCCAAGGGTGCATGAGATTGCTTTATCTCGGTGGCTTTAGTTTTGCCACTTCAATTGGCTTGGACATCAGATTAGGACAGTGTGAAGCTCAGCCAAAGGCACAGAGCTCCCGAGGGTCTCGTGTGAATGTGTGACCTTGTTCAGGACTGTGCAGGGGTGAGGGGTGAGGCTGTGCAGGGGTGAGGGGTGGCTTTGAGAAACGGCCTTGTTAGGAGGTGCACAGCCAGGTCGCAGCCCCTCGCCTCTCCAGAGACAAGGCCAGCCTGTGACCCCTCTCTACGCACACATCGACATGGTACACAGATAACTGGAGGTGACATTTTCTTGGGTCCCTTACAATGTTCACTCATGATTTGCAAAAGAAAACACACCACATAACGAATGGAAAAACACATGGAAACCCAGACACCTGGGAGAAACACGAAGGCAGACTATGTCACACCTACCTCTGCTGCTTAGAGAACATGAATAAAAATATCACCGTCAGCCCAAACATTCCAAAGATAATAATTAGGAACCACGGAAACCGGAAATCTGAAACACAGGAGAACAATATCTCACTCACAGGCTTACCAAGCGCTGCAGCTGACATGGCACTTTCTTTTTTCCACATAAACATACTCCCTAATTTGTATTCGTTAGTAGTCAGTGATTTCGCTGATAACCTCTGAAAACAGCAATTTAGAATAGGGGTCTGTTCTGTTCCGAGAACACGCCTTGAAATCCTTTCACGTTAAAAAAAAAAATCAAAATAAACAGCACACAGCTAAGCACAGTCCACGTGGTAAGGACAAACTGCTGTATGTGTCTCATATGTGCAGGGGTGTTACTGGAGGCTTCAGCTCCAGCCAACAGCTGCTGAGCAACATGGGACTTTGCCTCAATACCATCTACTCGGTTCCTTTTTTTAAAGGTCTGGTGAGAGTTTTTATCCTCCAGACTGAGAATCTGAAAGATGGGGACAGAGTTTTTATTTATTGATATTATTTTTAATATTTTTGTCGATTTCACAGAGGAAGGGAGGGGGAGAGAGAAACATCCATGATGAGAGAGAAACATCAATGATGAGAGAGACTCACGGATGGGCTGCCTCCTGCACATACCCTACTGGGGATGGAGCCCACAACCCGGGCACGTGCCCTGATCGGGAATTGAACCGTGACCTCCTGGTTCAGAGGTTGGTACTCAACCACTGAACCACACTGGCCGGGCAGAGTTTTGATGTTGGAACCACAAAGGAAACTTTCTAGACTTCTCATTCCACAGCTTCAAAAACTCCTTGGACAGGTGATCACTACGGGGGCTCCCTGCTTCAGATTTTCATCAACCCTGAAGCAGATTCCGGGAAATCGGCTGGTACAATTTCTCTCTGATTCCTTAAAAACACGTGCCTGCAGCTGGTTCCCAGCCTTCTTCCCGCACTGGCGGAGGTTCACCGCGTCTTAATTAAAAACGGGAAGGTGGTACTTACTTTAACGTTGCCTTATTAAAAGGAGGCCTTTATCCTGTAATGTGCTTTCCTTATTTTAAGGTTCCTGTTCACGTATTAAAATCGCCCAGGGAGATATTAGGGGTGCTATGGAGAACCAGTGGGAAAGAGCACCCCACTTGTGTCTGGTGGCACTTTTAGTTTTATATCAAAGACCTGTTCAGGAGCGTCACATAAAGCTGGTGCTTTGTTCTTTTCTTCTTTTTTTTTTTTTAACATGGAAGAAGAAGTCAGTTAAAATAATCTGTGTTAAGTGAATGAAACGCCATCGCAATAAGCTTAAAGGGCGTGTGGCAAGTGCGTTTTGCAAACCGGAATTTCATCACATCAAATTGTTTGAAACAGCGAGCCTGTTTGGTAGAGCTTAGGAAAACAAAAAATGGAGTTATAGACCTTTTGACTCAAGTGTTATTTAGTACCATGCATTCTCCTTGTACGGTAAGTGCAGAAATACACATTTCATTTCTCTAGGTGATTGCTCTTTAACAAACCTCATCATCCTTCATGGAGATGAGCTCTAGTCCGTTCTCATTCGGGCGTGATAACATTTTATACACTTAACATCAAGCAGCCTTCGTGATTTCTATATGCCGACCCTTGAATTCTCTTACTGTGAATTGATAGATAGGCTTCCTGTCTTTAAACTTTCATTATCTTTGTCTTTCTCTTGTACGTGACCTCCAGAGGTCCGAGGCCATTCTCAGGCATAACTGGTCACTTCTCACAAAGACGTGTCCAGGTCAAAGCCACACCCGAACTTTCTCACATCAAACAGCACCTGCCTTTGACCACCTGCGCTGACTCAGTATTCGGCTTCCGCTTAGATGCCACATTGCGCATCTACCTTAGAGATGCAGAGTTTCTCATTATGTACAGAGGTACCTCGAGATACAAGTGCCCTAACATACAAGATTTTTGAGATACGAGCCGTTGAGCGAGCGATTTTTGCTTTGAAATACGAGCAACATTTGAGATAGGAGTCATCGCGCGGATCGGCCGGCTGCACACGACCCACCAGTTTACCGCGACTCGAGCATCTCATAGGTTCCCACGCCTCAAGGTTACGGAACGAATTAAACTCGTATCTTGAGGTACCACTGTATTTGAAAACTATTTTTTTCCTGATTCCAAATGCAAACAACTCACTGTAGCCAATTTTAGAATTATAGAATCACCTGAAATTCTGGTATCTAGAGGTAACCCTCATTCACCCCTCCCCCTCTATAACCTGCACCTTACCCCACGACTTTTCCTGAATTAAAGGATTCAAAAACAAAATCGTCTTGCTTCTTAATGGGCCATCCCTGCTCTAGAGAGTGAGCTCGAGGTCACCCCGGCATTTGCTGCTCGTGTATCTTGATTTGGACAACATCCTGACACAGTTCAGGGGATGCATCACTATGTATCGACGAACGCCGCGGTGGCTGCCACTTTAATCTTTCATTTTTACCTTCTTCACACGGCACGGGGCTCATCTGCGGAAGCGTCACGTAGAGTATCTCGCTGAACTCGCCGTACTTCTCTGAGTTGCGTTGTCGGCATCGTATGCGCACTTCGTACTCTTTGTCTAGTCTCAGTGAGTACACTGGGACGGATGTTGACAGCACAGGGTCCATCTTTCAAGACAAAACATAACGCTTACTGGTTAGACAGTCCATAAGCCGGGCAATAAACTCTGCAAGGCTTCATCTATATTCAGCTGTGAAGTAGGTAATATATTTTTTAAAAATTATTCCATGTTTTAAAAAAATATATTTTATTGATTTTTCACAGAGAGGAAGGGAAAGGGATAGAAAGCCAGAAACATCCATGAGAGAGAGACATGGATCAGCCGCCTCCTGCACGCCCTCTACTGGGGATGTGCCCACAACCAATGTACATGCCCTTTGACCGGAATCAAACCTGGGACCTTTCAGGCCCCAGGCTGATGCTCTATCACTGAGCCAAACCGGTTTCAGCTGTATTCATCTGTAAAGTAGGTAATATTTTAAAAATGCACAGGGTGGTTGCTATTTAAAGAAAGATCAAGGCAAATAACTTTACAAAGAATCATTTGTTCTATGGACAACAGGCCTCAAACTTATTGTGGTATGAACCCAGAGATTTGATACTTACATAGAATAGGCTGTCACATATCTTAAGGTCAAAGCATAATAAAATTATTATGGAAAATGACAGAACTCTAAAGAGGACTGCAGGTATGTTTGCCTCCCTTTGTGATATCATAGTTTTGTATAAAACCATAAGAACAGAAAAACAAATCATAGCCATCCTTTGGAAATTCTGGGTAGTCATTCATATGATCAAAGCATTGGAAAGGGTCTTGGAAAGTTATAGTTTTCTTATTTGAACTTTCTCCTTTTTTCTGTTAATCATCAACCAAGGATATTTTCCCATTGATTTTAGAGAGAGTGGGAGAGAGGAGGAGAGACACACACAGAGAGAGAGATACATCAATGTGAGAGAGACACATCATCGATTGGTTGCCTCCTGTATGCTCCCCAACCAGGGTCAGGGATGGAGCCTGCAACCAAAGTACATGCCCTTGACCGGAATCAAACCCAAGACTCTTCAATCAATAGGCCAATACTCTATCCATTGAGCAAAACTGGCTAGGGCTTAATTGAACTTTTAAATAATTCTAGTAAAAGCAATTACATCCAGAATCAGCATGTTCTATTCAAAATCTGCAAAGAAAAGTCACAGGAGTGCTTGGTAATTAATATTGGAGTCGGAGTAACCAAGATGGCAGCATAGGTAAACCTCTGACTGCTATCTTGCACAACTTCAAAACTATAACTAAAAGACAAAACGGACATCATCCAGAACCATGGGAAGGTTGGCTGAGTGGAAATTCTACAACTAGAAGGAAAGAGAAAAGAACATTGAAACTCAGAGGAGCTGCAGAAGTAAAGGCAGAGGTATGGAGGTGCATGCTCGTGGAGAGGGTCTGGCAACGGAGTACGTGGCTGGCTTTTTCAACCCACAGAAAGACACAAGCTCCTGACTGCTCTGAACTCCAGTTCCAGGCAAGACTCTGGGGACCCAGACTTATACGAGGAGAAACTGGACTGTCTGGCAGCGGGTGGAACTTGAGGGCAGCTTTCTCTCAGAGGTGCTTGCAGTGATTAACAAGGGACACTGAGATGGGGGGGGGGAGCGGGGAGGAAAGAGGGAGGGCCCTCTTAGGGCAGGGCTGACGGGAAACCATTGCTGTTTGCTCCACCCTGAGACTCCGCCATACTCCAGCTGAGGGCAGAAGCTTTTGGATATGAATGGCCTGGTCCTTTGAAATCTAAACTTACCTAACAAACTGCAGCTGAGTCAGTGAGACCCAGAACATCCAAAAGAAGGCCCAAGGCCCCACAGCAACTTGCACTGCTTCACAGCTGGGCCTCATCTGGGCACCTCCAAAACGCAAACAAAGAAGAGGAATTTGCAGATCTCTCCATAGCTCCTTCTAGGTGGCCTCAGGCAGAGGCTAAATTAACACTTTCTTGGAGATCCAAGAGCCAGTGTACTAGGGGTCAGAGTGAGACCATCCAGATTACAACTCCTCAGATCCATAAGGGATACACTCAGGGGGCAGACTCAGTGAGCACCAAAGCCCCTTTTGAAGCAACTCTTGCCTCATAAGGGTGTCTTCAGCACAGAAGTTCTCCCATTGTAGACATAGCTGATCCTCACAGCCATATGGCTTGGAGGTCAATTCCTCCCAGTGATACCAACAACAATCAAGGCTTAACTACAACAAGACTGTGCACACAGCCCATAAAGGGGTACAACAAGAATGTTCACCTCAGGTAACTGGGGAGGCTGAGTCACTGGGCCCTATAGGACACATAGCACACAAAGCCACTCTATCAACACAGGGAAGCAGCCAAAATGTGGAGACAAACAGGTTACAAATGAAAGATATGGAGGATGTAGAGTTCAAAACCATGGTTATAAGATTTTTAAAGAATTTTTTAGAAAAGGACGATAAATTTAGTGAGACCCTCAAGGATATGAACAAGGACCAACTAGAAATTAAGTATACACTGACCGAAATAAAAAATAATATACAGAGATCCAACAGCAGAATAAAGAATCACAAGAATCAAGTCAAAGATTTGAAATACAAAAAAGCAAAAAATACTCAACCAGAAAAGCAAAAAGAAAAAAGAATCCCAAAATATGAAGATAGTATGAGGAGCCTCTGGGACAACTTCTAGCATACCAACATCTGAATTATGGGGGTGCCAGAAGAAGAGAGAGAGCAAGATACTGAAAACCTATTTGAAGAAATAATGAATGAAAACTTCCCCCACCTGGTGAAAGAAATAGACTTACAAGTCCAGGAAGCACACAGAACCCCAAACAAAAGGAAACCAAAGAGGACCACACCAAGACACATCATAATTAAAATAACAAGAACAAAAGACAAAGAGAGAATATTAAAAGCAGCAAGAGAAAAACAGTTACTTACAAAGGAGCAACCATACAATTATCCGCTGATTTCTTAACAGAAACTATGCAGGCCAGACCGGAGTGGCAAGAAATATTCAATGGGATGAATAGCAAGAACCTACAACCAAGATTACTCGACTCAGCAAAGCTATCATTCAGAATTGAAGGTCAGATAAAGAGCTTCACAGATAAGAGGAGTTCATTATCACCAAACTAGTATTATATGAAATGCTGAAAAGTACTCTTTAAGAAGAGGAAGAAGAAGAAAAAGGTAAAGATAAAAATGATGATCAACAAATACATATCTATCGACAAGTGAATCTAAAAATCAAGTGAATAAAGAATCTGATGAACAGAATAAACTGGTGAATATAATAGAATCAGGGGCATAGAAAGAGAGTGGACTGACAATTCTCAGGGGGAAAGGGATGAGGAGGGTGTAGGGAGAGATTGGACAAAAATCATACACCTATGGATGAGGACAATGGAGGGGAGTAAGGGCAGAGAGTGGGGTGGGAGCGGGCTGGAGGGGAGCTATGGGGGGAAAAAGAGGAACAATTGTAATAATCTGAACACTAAAGATTTATTTAAAAAAATAACAAAAGCAGATCCAGAGCAGGGAAGCATTGATCAGACGGTTAAGCCTCAGAGGGAAGGTAGGGGAGGGTGGGGGTAAGGAGGAGAAATCAACCAAAGGACTTGTATGCATGCATATAAGCCCAACCAATGGACGCAGACACCAGGGGGTGAGGGCATAAGTGGGGGCGGGGATTGGGAAGGTATTGGGGGGATAAGGACAGATATGTAACACCTCAATCAATAAAGAAATTAAAATGAAAAAAAAAATACCAGGGTCCCATAAGCCTTAGGGACAAGATGTTCTTTTTCCTTCCAGAGAAGGGCAGGTGAGGCTATTGCACGTTTAAAACATGTCACTATCCAAGAAGCAGACCCATGTTCTCCTGTAAGGCAAACATTCGGACCACGCTTTTCGTATATTTCCCTGGTAGAACACGTCGTTCCTGTTTATAAAAGGCTAGGAACACTCACCTTTTCAACAGCATAGATCTTTCACATAAATGTTCTCCTAATTTGTTTTGCTAAGTCAGAAGCTGACCTTCAGTTTCTGAAACAAATACTCCTTTCTCCTCCGTTAGTGGCTATTCACAACGTATCTCTTCTGTGTTCCCCTGTGTACATGGGACGGTAAGTTTGCACTGGGTAAAGGCGCTTCTCAATGTGAACCAAAGTACATTCAAAATCTGCTTGGTAATTAATGCCAGGGTCGGAGTAACCAAGATGGCAGCATAGGTAAACATCTGCCTGCTACCTCCCACAACAACATTCAATGTATGGAACGTTGCATGCCTAAAAGGCTTTTAAAAGGTGGAATTCTGCCTATTAAACTTACTATTTTTCTTGACATCTTTTAAAAGCCTATGTTTCCATTCCTAATGCCCTAATTTCTCTGCTACGGTCACCAGTGTTATTTCTTTACAGAGTTTACTAATAACAAAACAGACAGGGGCTCTCAGTGATTGGAGCCAGGCCCGCTGTCCGTCCTCTCTCAGCCCTCCACCCGGCACACCACCCTCCCATCTGCTCACATCCCACCTGCTCACCCAGCTCCCCCTGCCACCTGCCTTCGAGGCAACGCCCATTCTTGGCCAAGCCTAAGTGGAAGCATTGCTGAAATTCTAAGGAGTCTTTCCTGGCACTTTCCCTACCACCCTGCCACCACCTCATATATTACTTCTGGAGTTTTCCTGCTCAGATGTCTATACTAGACTGCAAATTCTCTGGGGACAAACAATGCCTTCACTGTCTTTAGGGATACAATAGGTGAGCAAGAGAGGGCCCATACGCTCTAGAACAGCGGTTCTCAACCTATGCGTCGCGACCCCTTTGGGGGTCAAACGAGCCTTTCACAGGGGTCACCTAAAACCATCAGAAAATGTAGTAATGTAGTTTACTGTTGTTGTATTAAGACTGTTACCCATGCAAGACAAAATTTCATTTATTTGTAATTAGAAATAAATATTTCACAATATCTAATTGTGATTATCACTATGCTTTAATTATGTTCAATTTGTAACAATGAAAATATATCCTGCATATCAGATATTTACATTATGACTCATAACAGTAGCAAAATTACAGTTACGAAGTAGCAACGAAAGTAATTTTATGGTTGGGGGTCACCACCACATGAGGAACTGTATTAAAGGGTCGTGGCATTAGGAAGGTTGAGAACCACTACTCTAGATAATTCTATGCCACTCATGATGTCCTGAAAGAAAACCATCAATTCTTAACTTGTTTAGCAGGTAAATAGTGTAAGCAGCTCCATGGTCATTAGTCTTACTTTTATGTTAAAAATGCATTTAATTAAAAAAAAAAAAAAAGACACAGCAATTCCAAATTCAACACTGCCAAGTGGTAGCATGAATTCCCGATCTAAGCAACTAGCCTCTTTCCCTTCTACTTACAAACCTCTCCCCTTTTTACCTTTGGACATTCGTGCTCATAACCCATTGGACGGCGAGTTTCTTCCAGAAAGAGGGTGATTCTTAACGAACAGGCCCTTGATATTCATGACCACTTTATCTGAGATCTTTACAAATACTCTGCATATGTAACTCCACTCAGAGAAGGCAAGTACACATTAACTGACCCTTGAACTCTCTAATGTGACGCTTAGCAGGGTCCAATGGAGAGTGTGAGGAGGCCTTGTTGGGAGGCAGATCCGGGCATCACTGACTGAGTCCCAGGCTCCGATGCACCAAGCTCAGAGCTCACGACGTAAGCTGCCTACTTGTGGCTGAGACATGACTACGTGCCCGGGACTTCCACGCTCGAGACTATGATTAGAAAATGAATGAGTTCTAATGCTCTGATGTACATCTCTGTTTTTAGCTTGCCCAGCTTTTTAGTCTCAGGTTCTCTGACACTCTTAAAAACTATTGTGAATTGTAAAGATCTGGTTGATTTGGGTTATACTAACATTATTTACCATATTAGAAATGAAAACTGAGAAATTAAGATGTGCTAATTTTAAAATTAAAATAATAAATTGATTTTATGGTAACATACTTTCATAAAAATTATTGTACTTTCCCAAACAATATGAATTTAATGAAAAGAATGCCATTGTTTTACATTTTTAAAAAATGATGCTGTTATTTTTTATTTTAATATATTTTTTTAAATTGATTTTTTACAGAGAGGAAGGGAGAGGGATAGAATTAGAAACATCAATCAGCTGACTCCTGCACGCCCCCTACTGGGGATGTGCCTGCAATCAAGGTACATGCCCTTGACCGGAATCGAACCTGGGACCTTTCAGTACGCAGGCCTATGCTCTATCCACCTCCACTGAGCAAACCAGTTTCAGCCCCTCTGATACTTTGAATGGACCATTTCCCCATGTGTGATTTTCATTACATCACATACTGATCCTTTGGAAGAGACTGGCGCCCTGAGTTTTGCAGGTTTTCTAAATGTACACACATTCTATTATGCAGTATCAAAAGTCACTTTTGCTAACGGTATCACCATCCATCTCATCAGGAGTGTCTTCAAAGACAGGAAGCCAGCAAGCTCATGGTTGTACAAGAAAGTTTCCCAAAATTCTGAGTTCCCCTTGCGAGCTCAGATTTTTCATGGGCAACAAATCCTGTAATGGTTTTTTTCTTAAAGTGATGAGCTTACTTGGCTCTTTTTTCAAGAAATGTTTGCCGCCAAAACCGGTTTGGCTCAGTGGATAGAGCGTCGGCCTGTGGACTGAAGAGTCCCAGGTTCGATTCTGGTCAAGGGCATGTATCCTGGTTGCGGGCACATCCCCAGTAGGGGGCGTGCAGGAGGCGGCTGATGGATGTCTCTCTCTCATTGATGTTTCTAACTCTCTCTCTCCCTTCCTCTCTGTAAAAAAATCAATAAAAAATATATTAAAAAAAAAAGAAATGTTTGCCAAATATTTGCCAACTCAAATCTACCCGTCTGCCGGTTGTTCTTCCAGGTAAGACTGGTGCTCCCAACCACGGTCCCCACGGAAGCAGAGAGTTTTGCTGGCAGCCCTGCTGGGTAAGTGCTTCTTCTCCAGACAACCATCAGCACCCACCATGTACGCAGCAAAAGCGCTTTACTTGGCACACAGACTATTAAAAAGCTGTGTACTCAAAGGTCGGGCTGGAACAAAGCTGATCATTTTTAAAGCCTCATCAAGGGTGCTCTTGTGTGCACCTGGCTCCCTCCCCCCATCTCTTCCCCATGGGTGCTCAGTGACCAGCAGTTAGGGGGCGGTATTACTGCCGGGCTTTGTGCTAAGGCGGCCTCAGTTTCCCCACCATTGCTTTTGTACCATCAGAGCAAATCTCACTACAGTGAAAAAAAAAAAAGAAATAACATTTTAGTATGATGATGCAAGTAGCCTTGACCTTGCGGACTCGCTGAAAGGGTCTTCGGGACCCTCCGGGGTCTACAGCTCCTGCTTTGAGATCGGCTGCCCAGGGGTACCTGGCACCGGGCACTGAGTACAGTGCTTATTTCAGTCCCTGGTGGCTGGCTAGCGGGAGCAGCGTGGATTTAGAAAGTCTCGTTTGACTCAGCCTCCGGCCGGGCTGTTTTTACACCGCGTTACAGAACGGCTCTCTAAATTAAAACGGCGATGAAAACAGAACCTCGGTGCCCAATCTTTAACTGTTCAACGCTGCTCCACATTTAGCTTTCCTCCGGTGACAAAGCCGGCCGCTTCTTCAGCAGCGCACGGAACGGACGGGGCCTGGTGTCTGAGGACTCGGCCGTGAGGCTATGCCAGCCGCTGGGCACGACTGATGCCCGGCCAGAAACCACTGGACTTGGCCGCGGCCGCGGCTGTGGTCAGACTGATTTAGAATTAGTTATATTGGGAGCAGCACGATAATCCTGTTTTGCTTCGTGCTGTGTGCCAGGCGGAATTTATCTAAGTGCCTAGTTCCCACACGCTTGGCAAGGAAGCGAGGGGTTCAGAGGTCAACCAGGACCGTGCTCCTTGCCGACTTAAAAACCTCTTAGCTCGATTGTCCCCTGAGACAGTTAGCCAAACATCCTTCGGAAGCATCTAAAGGGCATATGCCCTCCCTCCGCGTCCCTCCCGGAGTCACTTAAGAACTTAATGTAACGAAACCCTTGTGAGGAGTAGTAGCAGCTAACATCCTGGGAGAATATTTAGCCATCGCTCACTGTTGACCTTGATTATGACCCTTCCCATGTTTAGCCACATCCCCAAAGACAACTAAGTGGCTGGAGCATGCAAGTTTGTTCTGAAGTTAAAACTGGACAGCAAGGATGAGGGGGGACCTAGTATCCTTTGCCTTCCAGAGGCTTCCATAGATGCACCATGCTGTGGGACAGGACCTCAAGATGATATTTTTCTGATGATTTTCCTCCAATAAGAAATGATGCAGCTTAAAAACATGGACAGGTGGAACTAGGTCAAAAGGACAGATGTCCAGGAGAGGGGGTGTTGACGTAAAAGGAAGCCAATTCATAAGGTTTCAGTGTGATTTGTGACGGTATCTTACCGTTTTCCACTGCGTCTCGTTGACCTCTTTGTATTGCAGCTCGTACTCCAGGACGATCCAGCCCTTCTGCACGTCGGCGTTGGGTGGGGGCTCCCACCTCACCTGGATGTCTGCATGGATCCCCGTCAGGCTGGTGTTCAGCAGCGTCCAGTTGAGGCTGGTGGGTGGATCTGGTTGTACTGGGCGTTTCAACGGAGAGTTAGTACACAGCTGGGTAGTGACAGAATGCTTTCTTCTGAAGAGACCACGTTACTTTACACACATTTCATTATTCACACCCTCAATTCTTCTAATAGTCCTATCGGTCTATTCTCACTTTATGAGAGGGCACCATTTTTTTTTTCCTTAAGGGTGATCTGTGTTTAACTCTAAAAATCCCCTATAAAAGTCCTTTTTGAGTTTGAAGTCTGAACTATAACTTTTCTTTTTTTTTTTAAATATATTTTATTGATTTTTTACAGAGAGGAAGGGAGAGGGATAGAAAGTCAGAAACATCGATGAGAGAGAGACATCGATCCGCCACCTCCTGCACGCCCCGCACTGGAGATGTGCCCGCAAGCAAGGTACATGCCCTCGACCGGAATCGAACCTGGGACCTTTCAGTCCGCAGGCCGACGCTCTATCCACTGAGCCAAACCGGTCTCGGCTATAACTTTTCTTAAAGATCTCCTGGGTTTTGCATTTCTTTGCGCTCTGCTAGAATCAGTGCGTTGGGATCTGGCAAAGGGATCCATTCTAACTAAGGAACAGAGTCCGAAAGGCCCGGCATTTAAACACGTGGCTGTGTTAGGAACTCGGGGGAGAGGAGTCTTTTTCCTTCCGAACTGCTCATGACCGGGGTCAGGACCTTGCTTCACTCCTTTCTGGGCTGCTCCCAGCCCAGGCCTCCCCAACACTCAGCTGGTGCTCCTGGGGTCATTTTCCCACCCACACGCGATCATTTCCCCAGACCTAGGGAGGCAGGCACTGCACGGGTCTCTCAGATGGTGACGCTGCCCTGTTTTCCTTCACTGACCCCATGTGAACAACCGGCAACAGTGTTTTGCGTGGTTTCTACCAACTGCTCATTCTCGGGTAGATCTGCTGCATTTAGCCTATTAGCACCACAAAGACCACGATTTCCCCAAGGTCAATGAAGAGAAAGATGGATTCTAAAGCCAGGAACTCTATCTAAATGTACATTCTAGATCAGGGGTGGGGAACCTTTTTTTCTGCCAAGGGCCATCCATTTGGGTATTTATAACATCATCCGCGGGCCATACAAAATTATCCACTTAAAAATTAGCCTGCTATCTTTGGCCAGACATTTAATGAACTCCCCCCCTACTTCCGGGGCAGGGCCAGACCAAGTGATTTCGAGGACCTTATAAGGCCCATGGGCCGGATGTTCCCTACCCCTGTTTTAGAAAGTCCCCCTTAAATTGTTGATACAGTGGTACCTCGAGATACGAGTGCCCTAACATACGAGATTTTTGAGATACGAGCCGTCGAGTGAGCGATTTTTGCTTTGAAATATGAGCAACATTTGAGATAAGAGTCATCACGAGGATCGGCCGGTTGAACACGACCCACCAGTTTACCTCGACTCGAGTGTCTCATAGTTTCCCACACCTCAAGGTTACAGAACGAATTAAACTCGTATCTCGAGGTACCACTGTATTTGGGTCTCAGAGCCAGACACGGAGTAACATTTACTTTCTTTCCTCTGACATGGAGCAGGTCCCCTGGGAGGTGGCAATGTCTGGGTCCTCAGGGTTGGTCAGAGATAAGCCTACAGACACCAGTGTACCCCGGGAGGAACGCTTACTGGTTGCTAACATGTGGTGGCCAAAGAGGGGGGCTCTTCTTTCCACCAAAGCCGAAACATTCTCTGTGAGGGAGGTTGCTATTGGCCACTGTGGAGTGAGCATTACTTAAAAAAAATAAAAAAATAGAGAAAGTCCAAATTTGACTAATCATGACTACATTTGGGAAATTAAATCAGGGTGATTTGCAAAACAGCTAAGCTACATATGCCACCTACTGACGGTAATACCCTTCTTTCCTGGATTTCTTGGGGACTGATGTCCTGATAACCAAAGCTTCGATAGAGAGACATCGATCAGCCGCCTCCTGCACGCCCCCTACTGGAGTTGTGCCCGAAAGCAAGGTACATGCCCCCAACCGGAATCGAACCTGGGACCTTTCAGTCCGCAGGCCGATGCTCTATCCACTGAGCCAAACCAGTCTTGGCTCATGGGAGATTTTCTAAAACATATGACTCATGTTACATCTTTAAAATTTCCCTACTTTAAATAGAAGATGAATGGGGCCCAGTTGAGAAGGCACGGTAACCTCTCCTGACCTCTATACTTCCTCGTGCCACACCTGCTCACTCACTCCTCTGAGATGTTTTAAAGGCACCGAGACGCCACACATCCCCAAATCGCCCCCGGGCTAGTCACTTCACGTTCTGAGCCTCAGTTTCATCATCTGTAAAGTGGGGATGATAAGACCCTCTCTCCCATGGTTATTAGGTCTGAATCATGAGAAATGCTTTGGAAGTGTCAGCTGTTACTATCCTTAGGTCATGTCCCTGCTTACACATCCTCAACTGTGCCCCTTGGCAGGAAGATCAAGTTCAAATTCCTTTGTGGGGCACACAAGATCACTGCTGGTTTCTGGGGCTGACCAGCCAGGCCTGCCCAACTGCTCCTGAGTCTTTGACATTTCGGTGCTCTGTCACTTTTGGAATACAGTATTTGTTGCAAGACACTGTCCATCTTGTACACCTGGCGACTCCCACTCATGCGTGAAGGAGTCACTGAACTGCCACCATCTCCGTGCAGCCCTTCCTCAGTCCACCATTCGCACCTCTGGCTCTCACCCTGGCTGGCTTTGTGTCGCACACACCTGGAGTCCAGCCCTCTCCATGGCAGTTATTTATTATTTATCGCAATTATCTGTCAGCACACCTGACTCTCTGGCTTGACGGTATGTTATTTACTCTGTAGCCATCACACCGGGGGCACAGTGCCCAATGAGTGCCCAGTTCGTGGCTGGCCCTCAGTGACGTCAGCCAGGGAAAAGAGTGGGATTGGCAACTGGCAGACACAGGGACAGGACACGGGTCTTGACCCAGGATTCTTACTACTACCCACTTAACCACTCAATAGCTACGCTTACCGTATTTTCCGGTGTATAAGACGACTGGGCATATAAGGCAACCCCCAACTTTTCCAGTTAAAATGTAGAGTTTGGGATATACTCGCCCTATAAGATGACACCCGGCGTATACGACGACCCCTGACTTTTGAGAAGATTTTCCTGGGTTAAAAAGTCGTCGTATGCACCGAAAAATACGGTACATATATTAGGACATATACTCAGTCTTCTCTCTAACCTATGCAGGTAGGTTCTCTTTTTTGCTTGTTTTCTTAACTTTCTCCCTCAAAGTCAGGCTATCAGATCTCCTTGTTTCTGTCTGCAGCTCCCAGCCACGTTCTCTCTGTCTCTTTCCATTTGCGGATGCCTGGGAAACCAGAGAAGAACAGCCCATCTGAGAGGCGCTCCCAGGAATTCCTGTACGCAGCAAATGAGCTTTTGTGGGTAGAGTTGAGGCACTGATGTCAGCTACTCCAAGTCCTTCTTTGATTTTTTTTCCACTTAGCTGTTTATACTACTATAGTTTAAACATCCCAATTATAGCTGCTTGCGTTCTTTTCTTGCATTTCCCCCATGTCCCAATGCTGGGCAAGGGATCGTCTGTCTGCAGCTTAGTTCACTGCACTGATCATCTCCAAAGTTTGTCTGGAGATTTTATAAATATGTCTTTAAATCAGTGGTTCTCAACCTTCCTAAGGCCATGACCCTTGCATACAGTTGCTCATGTGGTGGTGACCCCCAACCATGAAATTTTGCTACTGTTATGCATCGTGATGTAAATATCTGCATTTTCCAATGGTCTTAGGCGACCCCTGTGAAAGGGTCGTTCGACCCCTAAAGGGGTCGCGACCCACAGGTTGAGAACCGCTGCTTTAAATTAATTTGGGCTGTTTTGTAAATGTAAAACTCCCGAGTTGCTGTGCTTTGTGTTAAAAGAAAATCTAGGCACTTACTAGAGCGATGGAAGAGATGAAGGCCCACCTATCCCAGTAGATATGAATATAATAAACATATTGAATGATTAAAAAAGAGGGGATCTTAAGGGTACATTGAGCTTGCCCCCTGCAGGGGCACGCAATACACTAGCTTAAAGACCTCCTTAAGGAAGGTTCCCCTTCTTCCCTTTTCAACAGATTCTCTAACAGTGAAACAACTTAAGTCCCCTCTGCCCTTTCCTTCTTGCTCAGCAGCTGATCTCATGCCCGGTCAAGTAGACCTCCATCCACCTGTCGAGCACAGGGACAAGGCCTTCCTCCACAAATACACTTGAACGTTGTAGACCTCCCCGCTTACGTCATCTGAAGCCATGGCAAATGAAACACAAACCTGTGATTTACCTATTTCCTCGACAGAGAAGCACTTTTGATCCACAGTCCCACCATTGCTAGTGAGCTTGATGCAGTAGGGCACCCAGATGGACGTATACGACGCGTTAAAGTAACAGCTGTTTTCTCCCGCGGAGACGTAATCCGGGCATTCTTTCCATTCTTGAGTCCATTCTTGAGTGTTCCTGAGATGGAGGGTAAAAAAAGGATGCATCGTTCCAAACCCACGCAATAGCTCAAGTCAATGCGAGGTGCCTGACAATCGGATTCCATAAACAGGAACGCACATATTTGTGAGCAAGTGCTTTAGTGACAGCATTTCCAAGATGTGGCACATTTGTAGGCATCGTCAGGGTCTGCGGAAGGACCAGGGGCCATTTGGTACTTCTGCTAATTGTAAGAACACTTACTCACTGATGGCATGTGACGTACCAGCTCCTAAGCCAAGTGATTCACTGGTAGCTGGTTTATTATCCTCATTCTACACAGGAGGGTTCTGAGGCTTAGGGAAGTTGAAAAATGTCCTTCATTAACACACAAGAGACAGTTAACTAACTGCCAACCTGTAGAGATTCCCAGAGAACTGAGCATCCTTAATCCTGGATATTTCCCCAACTCCTGGTGGAAGGAGCCAGGGCACGTGGTCGGCCTTCTCCAGGCTGAGTCACACTGGAAAACTGGTCACCACCCTTCTCTGGACCACTGGGTCCCGTGTCCACCTCCCCCTGGATGTCCTAGGCTTGGGAGAGTTTCCCCGATACCTCGAACTCCTTCCCATTCATTATTTCCCCCCTTCATTATATGAAGAAGAGCCACGAGGACATTTCAAACATGCAGGACATGCCAGTGATATGCAGAGAGCATGAAATCCTAGCCTCTTCTCCCCTACCCCTGAAAGAGACAGAAGGCACAAACCCAGAAATCTCAAAGTCTTTCCAAACCCAGAAATTGACACTTAATGACAGAATATAGAAAAAAAAAAGGGGGGAGGAGACAAACATGGGCGGAAAGGACTCAATGTATTTCCTTCTGAGTTCCTTTTTTTTTTTGGATTTTCCACAAGCAAGTTCCCCTTTTCCTAGACCCTGGGTCCGAGGAAAGCAAACACACGGACAGCAGAACAAAGCACGGAGGACGCATGAAGAACACGGAGACACTAAGGAAGCCGGGTCTTCCCATCTGCGTCCCACCAGGGAGGGAGTCATTCCTCTCTGCCCCGCGCTGCAGAGAGCACCGTCCACCCAGAGGATTGCACACCACAGCGGGCCTGTATTGAACGGAAACGAGATCCAGGAAGTTCGCTGCAGACCGAAGTCAGAGTTTGGGGAAAGGAAATTCCCTGGTCTGCTGCCACGGGGACCGGGACAAAAATGCGGAGCAATCAAAGCACCGCTTAGCTCAGCCGCGTCTCCCACAGCAGCGGGGACAGTGCAAACACGGGACAGGATGTGATACTGCTAGCTCAAGTCCCATCTGTCTGCCTGGCTGACTGCACCCGGCGTGCCATCTTTGGGGCCCTGCTAGGCCAGCACCATCTAAGCATTAATGACACCCAGTGTTGGCACCGTGTGAATGTGATCATTCCTAGGATGCGGACTCTACCTTTAGGTTGGAGAAAGAACTAGACATGACTATCTTGTACACTTTGGGTCTCCTGCATAATAAGGAAGGAGTCCTTATTAGTTTATTCTTCACTTTGATATTTAATAAGCATGGATTAGCCAAAACCGGTTTGGCTCAGTGGAGAGAGCGAAGGCCTGCGGACTGAAAGGTCCCAGGTTCGATTCCGGTCAAAGGCATGTGTCCTGGTTGGGGGCACATCCTCCAGTAGGGGGCGTGCAGGAGGCGGCTGATTGATGTCTCTCTCTTATTGATGTTATTGGCTGTTTATCCCTCTCTCTTCCTTTCTGTAAAAAATCAATAAAATATATATAAAAAATAAGCATGGATTATATATAGAACATTGCGATGGGGATATGGGTGAGTCATCTGTGGCTAAGGCAGCAGTTCTCAACCTGTGGGTCTCGACCCCTTTGGGGGTCGAACGACCCTTTCACAGGGGTCGCCTAAGACCATTGGAAAATGCAGATATTTACATCACGATGCATAACAGTAGCAAAATTTCATGGTTGGGGGTCACCACCGCATGAGGAACTGTATGCAAGGGTCGCGGCCTTAGGAAGGTTGAGAACCACTGGTCTAAGGAGTGATGACTAAAAACTGTATTATAAAGGAGGGTGGGTAAGTGCTCATGAGGCTCCCTGAGAGTTCAGAAGAGGGAATGTTTGCCCTGGTTGTTCATGGAAGGCTTCAAGGTGGAGGTGGTGTTTCTTAGCAACCGTGAAGGATGGGTCAAGTTTAATAGATGGCAATAGGGAAAGGAAAGGAGGGAGCAGGGTGGTCAAAGGCTTCAGGGAAAGAAGTATGAGACTGAATGTCACGAGGGGCGCAGGAGGCAATGGAATAACTGGAAAATATTTTCTTAAAGTAGAAATGCTAGTTGGGTGGAGGGAGTCCTTATTAGTTTATTCTTCACTAGGCCACCTGCTTGAGAAGAGGGTTTAGGAATCAGGGAGACATAGAACCAGGGGATCTGTGGCAGAGGAAATGGGCGGTAGGCGTGGCTCCAAGGCTGGCGGGCCAGACTGGAAGTGTGTGAGCTCTACCGGGTTTGGGGGTACGGCACTGTGGGGAAGGCAGGGACTGGGGGGAAGGAATGAGGTGTCCGGGGAAGACACAGGCTTCCTCCTTTCCAGCTGTTTCCCAGGCGGGTCTGTTGGCACCAGGAGGAAACTTGTGCAATATCAGCAGGTCCTGGGACAGCTGCTCCTCAGCTGTTGAAAGAACGCGGGATCCAAATGGCAGAAAAACCAGGGTCCCAGACAGGGAACTGTCGCTTGCATTCTGGTTGAGTTTCTTAAAAGTTGCAAATCCCTGGAGGAGAGGAAGACTCAGCCCTGATGGGAAAAATGTGGGTAGAAGCGAGGACAAGTCGTGTACGTATGCGTGCATTTATAGTAGGAAAAAGATTTCTAAAAATTAGAAATAGGTGGGTCATTGAACTATAATACGGTTGATTTTACCTTGAGTTAAAAACTGAAGATAATAGTTCATGAAAGGGAACGGTTTAACAAGAGAGCTCAGGGAACGAGGCTTGCATACACTGGCAGAAGGGATAAAAGATGCCTTCAGCGTAGCCATAGCATTCAAGTTGGCGTTGAAACGTCCTAAAGACGTGGGCCACTGCTTGCCAGGTCTGGATTTGATCTGGAGGGGTTAGCTGGGTGGGTTCCACAGCTTCTCAACGTTGGCCTGTCGGGCCCCTTTCCCCCAGGAACCACAAACCCTCTTTAGATGACCCCAACTCCATCAGCTCCAAAGTACGTACATCCAATGGATGCATGATGGGGGGGGAGGCTCTTCCAAACACAGCTCCCAAGCCCCGCCCTCAGGAACCCAAGTTGAATTTTGCTTTAAAGAAATATTTAACATTTATTTTTAAATGATCACATTGAGATAAGAAAGCCAATAGACTCACAAAATAGGTACTGTGCCGCCTGCCTTCACTGGGGTGAGAGTCTACACAGCTACTCTCTCCTCTTACTCTCCAAGGGAAGTGCCTAAACCGTGAGATAGGCCTGAGAACTAGAGAGATCAATACCAATCAGAAGAAAGAGCAGAAGAAATGTGCTGCATCTACAGGTAATGGACTAGAAAAGAAATAAATAGCACTTACGTTTTAAGGGCAACTGTTTTCATTACATACAGAGTAGGTGTTTTAAGCTTAAAATGTAACCTTTTCCTTAGAAAAAGACAGGAAGTAACATGTCCCTTCTAATTTTGCCCACCACATGGCATGGGAGAGAAACTTCCTTTTATTTTTAATTTTTTAAAAAGTCTATTTTTATTAATTTCAGAGAGGAAGGGAGAGTGAGAGGGAGAGAGAAACATCAATGGTGAGAGAGAATTATTTATTGGCTGCCTCCTACATGCCACCTTCTGGGGAATGATCCCACAACTTGGGCATGTGTCCTGACGGGGATTTGAACCTGGTTCATAGGTCAATGACCAACCACTGAGCCACAGGATATGATGGAGGGGGGCTGGTAGAGGTGGAGGGATACAGCCTTGGGGACCTGGTCTTCATGCGCCCACTTCCTTGAGGAGCGGAGGGCACAGCATCTCTGCTGGACTCAGTGTCCCCTTCAAGCACAGGGGCTGGATGTGGCACTGTCTCCATCCCAGGGAGACTGAGACAGGCCTGGATGGGCTGCCCCGCTCCAGCTCACCTGGGGAGGTGGGTGCCAATGCCTCGCTCTGTCCTGTTGACAGATGGCCCACATGTTTAGGTTCCCTCGGCCCTTACGGATAGTTACCAAGGCCAGGCCCTCCCCTGCTCTGGTTCTGGGTGAAATCACGCCGCCGCTTTATTTGTGTGTCAGGGATGGGGATTCATGAGTCTGTGGACCCAGGAGCTCCTGGGAACGGCCTTCTAAGAGACAGTGACAAGAGGAGGGGGCACAGCTGTGGTCCGGCTACTCGTCTGCTCTCTCATCGGAGCAGCCAGTCCTAACCCGCCCGACCCTTCGGTTCTGCCCTCCCCAGGTAAACCGGGTGGGGCTTCTGCTATTTTTGGCTGAGATATTAAAAATACAGTGGTACCTCGAGATACGAGTGCCCTAACATACAAGATTTTTGAGATACGAGCCGTCGAGCGAGCGATTTTTGCTTTGAAATACAAGCAACACTTGAGATAGGAGTAATCACTCGGATCGGCCGGTTGCACACGACCCACCAGTTTACCACGACTCGAGCGTCTCATAGTTTCCCACGCCTCAAGGTTACGGAACGAATTAAACTCGTATCTCGAGGTACCACTGTAATTATATTTTTATAGGCAAAAACACACAAAATGCTGACTTTAACCAGTTTAAATGGGCAGTAATCCCAAGGTTCTGCTTAGGGGGGTTGAAGAGGTGGTCCTTTCTCCCCCTGGGGCCCCAAACTCCACCAGGGCCCAAACGAATGGCATCCTTCTGCACATGCTGGAGATCTCCCTCCACCGGGTCCACTTTCAGCGGCTTCCTGCCGGCACAGAGCCTGGGCTGGAATGAGGGATGCTGAGGGGCCTGCTTTTTGGAGAATCCTGGAGGCCAGGGAATGGGCCTGCCATGGGTGGGGGGGGCAGGACCCGGGGTGGGGGACAACAAACATGCATGTGTGAAGACTTCACACTTGGGGACTTGCCATCTAGTTCAGGTTCAAATTTGGTGAGTCCTAGGCTGGTGAAACCCATTTGCATAAAGCGGGCCCCCGTCCGCTCTTTCCCGTTCGTTCGGTTCACTGTCCTGGCTTACGAATAGCTTAGTTGAACTGAGCTGGCTTTCTGCTGAAGCGAGAGCATGAAATGGAGCCTCCGAAATTCCTCTCTCTTCCCTGAACACAACCCACAGGTACTGAAAAGTATTACCAAACATTTTCCTTTCCTCGTCCCGAATACAAATCAGCTTTGGTTACTGGCTCTGCTCTCTCGGCAGAGGCAGCATTAACCAAACAAACAAACAAAAAAGAGCATCTGGTACCCAACCATTTCATCTCTGTGTGCCCTTTGGGGGGACACCTAAGAGACCACTCTCCCACCGGGAAGGTAGGGAAGGCCAGGCCTTGTATATCTTTTTTTTTTTTTTTGAATATAGATTTCTTTATTGATTTCAGAGAGGAAGGGAGAAGGAGAGAGAGATAGAAACATCAATGATGAGAGAGAATCATTGATTGGCTGCCTCCTGCACGCCCCCTCCTGGGGATGTGCCCGCAATCCAGGCATGTGCCCTTTGGCGGGAATCGAACCTGGGACCTCTCAGTCTGCAGGCTGATGCTCTATCCACTGAGCCAACCCGGCGAGGGCCAGGCCTTGTATATCTTATTTGCAAGCGAAGCAGCCCAGCTCTGTACTAAACATGTTCTTATAGGATACCCAAAGTCACACACAGTTGTAAAGAATCAAAATTAATACTGTAGGCCAGAACTGGAATGTCACATCATTATTGTTTTGAATTGTTATTATGCCACAGTAATAAAAACAGGCAGCCACTGCGTATTGTGTACAGTGTAACAGGCAGCTACCTTGTACTGCATCCCCACTGTGTGCCACGCACTGTGCTCAGTGCTTTCCATGTGTTGGCTACTAAAACGCTCCTCAGAAGCCACAGGCACAGGCCGTGAGCTCCGCTTTGCAAACGAGGCAGCGGAGCGTGGACAGATGGACCTATTTGCCCGCGTCACTTGGGGAGCGGAGGCCAGAGCCAGGATGCCACGCAGCTGCTAGCCCTGAGCTCAGCCCTTCACTGCTCACGGTGCCTGCCTGCCTTCCTCTCCCCGCTGCTCCTGGAGGCAGGCTCCTGTGCACCTGGCATCTCGCTTAAGGCTTCCTGGGGTTCGGGTGGGAAAGAGGACACGACAGAGTGCTTGAGCCCCCGTATTAAAAGCAAGCGCGAAGGTACAGCTTACGAGTAAGTGGTGTTGGAAATAATGTCAGGTGAAGGGTAAGAAGGAAAGGACTTGGGGGGTGATTGTATTGAGAGATAAATCTCTGCTTCACTGTTATTTCAAAGGACTCCTGGCACAAATAGATAGAAAAGTTCTACAGAACTTCTTTTTTTTCTATGGAGAAAAGTCTTTTTTTTTCTGTGTAGAAACCAAACTGAGACTTAACACGTACATCTTTTCAAAAGACCTCCATGAGTTCCCGCCATCCATAAGGAAAAATCAAGCCCTCCCCTGGTTTACAGGCTTGTCACACTCTGCCCGGCCTGCCCTCTACCCCTTCTCATAGCGCTCTCCCGCCTGCCGCCTGGCACCACCGGGCTGGCCTCCTGCCAAGCCGGCCTCATGGCCTTCGCACTGCGATTGCCCCAGATCTTCAGGAGGCCTCCTGCAGTGTATTATGTCTCCGCTATGATATGTTACGTTAGAGAGGCCTCCGATCACCTCCGCATTCAAAATATCCCCCAAACTCCCTCACACACGCTCACACACACTCACCCACACTTTCACACTCATGTACATTCTTGCACATTCATGCACTCACACATGCACATTCATACTTTCACACCCTCACCCTCAGCCATGCACTCACACGTGCACACCCACTTTTACACACACACTCATGTACATTCATGCATTTATGCACTCACACATGCACACTTACACTTTCACAGCCTCACCCTCACAAACTAATGCACAGCCATGCACTCACACATGCACACCCATATTTTCACATATTCACCCTTACACACTCATGCACATCCATGCACTCACACATGCAGTCACACTTTCA
>JAAGEH010002531.1:74080656-74150079 GCA_011751065.1 Lasiurus cinereus
ATGCAGTCACACTTTCACACCCTCACCCTCTCACACTAATGCACATCTATGCACTCACACATGCACAGTCACACTTTCACACCCTCACCCTCACACACTAATGCACAGCCATGCACTCACACATGCACTTATACTTTCACATATTCACCCTTACACACTCATGCACATCCATGCACTCACACATGCACAGTCGCACTTTCAAACCCTCACCCTCTCACACTCATGCCCATCCATGCCTCCCACATGGACTCTCACACTTTCACACATTCACCCTCACACACTCCTGCACACGCAGATAGCTGCACACACTGCCGACACTCTGTCCTCTTCCGGCTTTACTTTTCTGAATAGACCATGGTATCAGCTGCCATTTTACTGTGCACGGTTTTATTGTCTATCCTCCCTCATTGAAGAGGAATCTCCATGAGACCAAGAACTTCAACGCTGAATTCAGGAGCTGCCCCCTAGTGGCCAGTGCGCTCCCAAAGAGGGGGTGCACTCAGCCCTAAGCTGGGCTGGCAAGCTCAGCAGTGGTGGGAGCCTCTCCTTCCTCCATGGCAGCACTAAGGATGTCTGACTGATGGCTTAGGCCCCTGAGGAGCGGGCCTAAGCCATCAGTCGGACATCCCCCAAGGGCTCCTGGACTGTGAAAGGACCCATGCTGGCCTTAGGGAGATCCCCCTCCCCCAAATGCACAAATGTTGTGCACCGGGCCTCTAGTTGTTAAATAAAGGAGTGAGTGAATATGTTTAGAGCATCCAAAGGAACCTTTTCAATTCCTACCACTGCCCAGGACTCAGCACACTCCAGTCAGAAACTCTATGGAGATAAAAGTCAGAAAGGCATGGAGGCGGCACCTTCTAATGTAAAACAGCTGCACGGCGCCTGGGCTCCCGAAACCGTGATGCACCCCGTCTGTCCAGTAGCATGAAAACGTCTCTAGTTCAGGTGAACGGCACTTGGTGAACTGGGGCCTCCCAGAAGAGTCTGCAGAATAAAAAAAAAAAAGGCAAAGCATGAAACCAGGAGGGTCATGGACGGTCTCCAAGACCCTCACATAGAAAGCGATGGAGAAGCAGCCTTTCTCCTAGGAATGCTGTTTTCCCGGATCCCACTTTCAGAGTGTGTCGCTTTCAGTTACAGTGGTACCTCGAGATACGAGTGCCCTAACATACAAGATTTTTGAGATACGAGCCGTCGAGCGAGCGATTTTTGCTTTGAAATACGAGCAACATTTGAGATAGGAGTGATTGCAAGGATCGGCCGGCTGCACGCGACTCGATCGTCTCATAGTGTCCCACGCCTCAAGGTTACAGAACAAATTAAACTCGTATCTTGAGGTACCACTGTATTTCTCTGTCAGCCCCTGATTCAACAGCCAAGCCATGTTGCCTTGATTTCAGATATTATTTCAGATATTAAGAAACCAGAGCTAGCGATGGGGATTTTGGAATAGGAAGTTTACGTGGGAGGTGACCGCGGGAAATAGAAGTGAGGGAACAGGATTGGGGAAAGGGAGGGGGCCCGGGAGACAGTGTCTTATCCAGCTGGTTATCATGGTGGCTTCTCTGAGATCCAGTGGAGAGTGTGTCTCCTTGCTGTCCTGGATAAGAATGACAGGCTGGGTTAGGGTTAGGGTTGAATGGCAGACTAATCAGATAAGGAGCAAAAAAGAAAAACAAAACAAAGCAAAATAAAAACAAAAAAATACCACCAAACCAAACAAAAATTTGACCATCTCCAAAATGGCCATGGAAGTCAGAAGAACTATGAGAACGGAGATACAGCATCGCTTTGTCCCGGATGTGCCTCTGGCCCAGGTACAGCTGTGGATTTCACAGATGCGGAGAGTTCAACCCATTACCCTAACCTATACTCTCCACTTCCCAATATAGATTTGACCCATTTGTACACAGAAGGGGGGAGGCATTCTCTACTTCCCAAAATAGAATTGACCCATATGTACGCTTCAGTGGTGTAGAGTGGGATATCTAATTAATGAGTTTACTGGCTGAAATCTTTGAAAAGAATGCAATGGTGAGTGACTTTTTATTTAAAAATCTATATACAGAGAAAAGGCCCTGTCATGGATGCTGTGGTCCCTGCGTCCCATCTCTCTGCCCACCGGATGTCAACGCAGCCACCACTGCACATGGCTGGGCATACTTCCGGTGCCCGCCTAGGTTTCTCAGAAGTCCGGTGAGGACGCAGCCCAAGTGCAGGTGCAGTTGAGTTCATGGGCATTAATACCCTCAGGGCATCCTTCAGCCAGTGGGTGATGGGAGCTGTTACACACGAATATGGTAATGAAAAACATGTGTTTTCTTAGGCAACACCTGTTCCTCAGAGAGGACCTGGAGAAATTCCTTTTCTTAAAAGCTGAAGCACTGAAAATGGTGATTTTTGGCCCTTGCAGAAAATCAGTGATTAGTAAAGCATACTTAAACAACTTTTTTTAATGCCTGCAGGTTTGAGAAGAGAGTATTTCATTTTGACAGTTCTTTCACACAAAAGGCCAGAAGAGAAAATGCAGAGGGCAGGGGGACGGGGGACTGAGTGAACAGGGGAAGGGATTGAGAAGTGCAGATTGGGGGTACAGAATAGTCACGGGATATAAAGTGGAGCATCGGGAATGTGGCCAATAATACTGCAATCACCATGTAGGGGGCCAGGCGGTATTGGAAATATCAGGGTGAAGACTTTGAAAAAACGACAATGCGGTACTGTCTCACACCTGTCAGAATGGCAATCATCAACAAATCAACAAACGACAAGTGCTGGAGAGGATGCGGAGAAAAGGAACCCTTGTGCACTGCTGGTGGAAATGCAGACTGGTGCAGCCACTGTGGAGAACAGGATGGCGTTTCCTCAAAAAACTAAAAATGGAACTCCCATTTGACCCAGCAATCCCACTATTAGGAATTTATCCTAAGAAATTACAAACACCAATCAGAAAGGATATATGCACCCCTACGTTCATAGCAGCACAATTCACAATAGCTACGATTTGGAAACAGCTTAGGTGCCCGTCAGCAGATGAGTGGATCAGAAAACTGTGGTACATCTACACAATGGAATTCTAAAGAAGGAATTCTTACCATTTGCAGCAACCTGGATGGAACTGGAGAGCATTACGCTAAGTGAAATAAGCCAGTCAATGAAAGAAAAACACTACATGATCTCACTCATTTATGGATAATAAAGAACATTATAAACTGCTGAACAAAAAGATAGATATAGAGGCAGTAAAGCATCCAACAGACTGTCAAACTACAGCGGGAAGGTTAAGGAGAGGTGGGGTAGATAAGAGATCAACTGAAGGACTTGTACGCATATGAAGGACTTGTATGCATATAAGCACAACCAATGGACACAAGACACTGGGGGGGGGGGGTTAGGGTATGCCTGGGAGGGTGGGGGGCAATGGGAAGATATGTATACATGTAATACATTAATTAAAAAAACTAAAAAAACTAAAAAAAACAAAGGAAAACACACACACACAAAATCCTATATGATTGTCTCACCACTATGCTATACACCTGGAACCAACACAAAATAATACTGAACCTCACCTTTAATTGAATAATAGTTTTTTGTTTTCCCCCCAAAAGAAGAGGAACTGCACTGCATTACAAATGGAGAGAGTGGGGTGCTAGCCCTGGCTGTCTGCCCGTGACCTCCCAAAGCCATGGTTTGGGGCAGAAAGAAGAGGAGGAGCAGCGGAAGCGGGAAAGGATGGTGGAGGGAAAGGCCAAGCAGACCTTCTCCAGAGCTGACCTCCAGCGGCCACCTGCCCTTGCACGGAGGACCTCGGCCGCACCATGTCGCGGCGTGGACCCTCTGCTGTCCACAGCCCGCACACTTGTGATCCCCCGTGAACCAGGCTCGGGCGGGGAGGGGCTGGAGGGATAACCGTGCCCTCTGGCCAGAGAACATAGCAGCCAGCACAGCGTGCGAGCACTTCCCGTGGAGCCGAGCGGCTGGGGCAAACCGTGGGGCAAGGAGGACAATAAAGCCACGGTCTCGGGGTGAGTGAGAACTAGAACTGGCCAGAAAGCCTAAGAAAAACAATTTCACAGGCTGGAGGGCTAAACTGGAAACGTGGTTTTAATCCTAAAGAAGGAGAGGAACGCTCAGAGCCGAGCCGAGCGTGGGATCGTAGGCGCACGGAAAACGAAAGAGGAAAACACTGCACTGAGAGCAAAGCAGGAAGCTTCGGGGGCCCCACGACTTCTGGCCCCTTTGGGGTGGGTCCGGGTTCTGCTCAGAAAGCTGCACGGGCAGCCGATCTGGGGCCAGTGTGGGAAGCGTTGCCACGGCAGCTCGCTCACCCTGGTGTGGATCAAGCGGTTTAGTGCTGAACAGGAGCCAAAGGGAGGAAATGCTTGCTGTCAGTGGAAATAGCTTTCATATGCTCCGAGGATTGCACAAGCCCAGGGTCCGGCCAAGTGTGGAGAAACTGCAGCGTTCCTGCCCCACACGATAAACAAGAGGCAGGGAGCCCAGTGGTCAGTCCACTCCCCCTCTCCCCCTGCACAGGCTCTGGGCAAGATCTCTGGGGACTGAGTAGATGAGATGTACCAGGGACCAACCAACACCTTTGCAGACAGCCTCTACGCTTGGGCCAAGCAACAGCAGAGAGAGAGAGAGAGATCCATGATCCTGGAAGGTCTGATGAGAGAGGACGTGGACATCATGGTGGAGAGAGGCCATTGCATTCAGCACAGTGGGTGTTCCAAGCCCCTCTCTCTGGCAAGGACCAGATGGGAGGGACTAATCACATGGTCACAGCAGCTAAGACTCAGGGGTGCCCCATGGCAGGTACTGGCCTGCACATATATGTACAAACTCCCTGCATTCTCACAGCTGGGAATGAGGTGGGTACTGTTATTCTCACCATCTCAGAGATGACAGCACTGAGAACAGAAGTCAAATAACTGGCCTGCGGTTCTAGGTTACCAAGAGCAAGAACGCTCATGGCAACCGGGCAGTCTTCCTTCAGAGTCTTATGGAAGCCACGACCGTTGTGGCCTTCAAAGTCTGAGAGTGGCCCTCAGGAAGAAATTGCCACCCAGTATGCACGTATTGACTTATGTGATATGTCAACAAAGAAACTATCTCAAGATATGCTAACTCTTCATGCCTGCAATGAACTCTGATCTACTCCATTCCAGTTTATAAATGATTAGTGGCCCGGTGCATGAAATTTGTGCACATTAAAAGGGGATTAATTAAAGGAAATATTTTAATATTGCTATGTGCCCTTTCTCTATAATAGAAGTGTCAGAGATAAAAAAACAATTAGTAAAATGTACATGAAAAATCTTCCTCTTGTCAGAGTCTGGGGTGCACTGCGGGACCCAGAGTCAAGTCCTCACCCACCCATGGCACCTCAAAATTGCATGAGACCCAGCCCCAACCAGCCCCAACCCCATTGGGTGAGATTCAGACCCAGCCGGCCCCGACCCTATCAAGTCCTGCTGGGCTGGGGGGCATAGCCTCAGGTCCTGTGGCCTGTCACCAGGTGGGGGGGGGCACAACCTCAGGTCCCCCAGTGCCAGGATAGGGGTGCGGCCTGAGGTCCCCTGGCCTAGCTCTGGGGTAGGGGGCACACCTTGAGGTTCCCTGTCAAGCTCCACTGGGTGGGGGGTGTAGGCTCAGGTCCCCTGCCCTGGCCCAGTTCCACATAGCCTCAGGTCCCTGCTGATTGCTCCTTAAGGCTCCTTATGGAAACTAGGCCTTCGCTGTGGGTGCAGCCATCTTGTGTTATGGAAACCCTGCCTCCGCTATGGGCGCAGCCATCTTTGTGACAGTCAATTTGCATAGCCCCTCTTTATTAAATAGAATGCTGCTCACCACCCAGAAAAGGGGTTTCCTAATGGGCCCCCATGTTCAGTTTGAGAGACACTGCGCACAAAGCTCTCCTGTGTCCCCGAAAGCTGAAAGTTAATGTGCATCGCCTTCAGAGCCAGGCAAGAGTGTACCCTTTACCCGGCACACGTTATAACACGCTCCCCAGGCCTGTGGTTTCCAGGTAACCGAAACTTATTCTCAAAATACTTTCCCCCGCAAATATATTTAAAGATTGTTTTGGTCACTAAAACAAGTCCAAATGTCACATGATCTTTTTAATGGCTTTGCCTGGGGCCAGGGACTGTTATGCTGAATTATGATGTACATGTGCAGGGCACGGGAAGGGGGGGTGGCTGGCCTCTTTTTGCCCCCACACTAAGCAGCTGCACTGCTTTGCTGATGGGACTCATGCTCTCACTTCAGCTTTGCCTACTTCACAAGCAGTTCTTTCCCCGGAGTGCCGGAGTTTATTAATAATAATAACAATTCTCCATCGTGAGAGTTGCCTTGGCAGGTGATGAAAGTTACCGGGAAATAACTTGATGATATTGGGTGACACCTGAGAGCACAGACTCGGGAGCTGGCCTCCTGGGGTCTAGCCCCATCTGCATCACTTACACCTGTGCGATCTTGGGCAACATGCTTGGCCTCTTCAGTTCCCCGGTGAAACGGGGATGATGCTGCACCTCATAGGGTTATGGAGAAGGTTAATGAGGTAAGAATAGATGCCAGCCTCTCAGAACAATGCCTCACTCTCAGGATAAAGTGAGCTCTGTGTAAGTGTTGGCTGTTAGTTCCATCCTCGGAGTTAGCTGTGATGGCCAGTGAATGATTCGTTGACTGTGGTAACCTGGGAAGTGCAGGAGATGGACACGGTCACATCTGAGACCCATCCTCGCCTCCCAGGCTGACGGTGACAAGCCCTTTGGTGCTGGGTGGAATGTCGGGAGTGGGTGAGGTGGCGCTGTGACAGCGTGCCCCTCGCTGTTCTCAGGTGATTGATTCTCTGTGGCTGTGCTCTAGACGGTCAGGGCTTCCAATGGCCAGGTTCTACACAACTGGAGGAGGTCGCTGTACCCTTAGATGTTGGCATTCACATGTAGAGAACCCCTAGTAAAGGCCTGTCCTGTGCTTCCTGAGAATCCATGCTGCAAGTCTAGAAGGTCCTGGGCGGGAGGAGACTCAGCAGTGACTCAGGCCCCAGCCTTTTTTTTTTTTTTTACTTAATATATTGCAAACCATGTTATTTTTAAAGATATAATTACATATAACACTGTGTAAAGCTCTGTCCAATCTAATTAAATTCTGGAAGGTAGTTGGTTCCTGAGACGCGGAATGCCTGATGCTCTCCCGGGCGACCTGGCTCTCCGGAGTCTCAGTGGGAACGGCCGAGGCCTCTGGGACATGACGGTTTCAGAGGCAGCACCCTGAGCGGGCAGAGTCTGAACTGGAATCGGAGTTCTGGTTCTCTCACTAATGGTCCACCCCACCCTCCCACCCAGAGTGAAAACAGCTCACGGGAACATCCGAATCCCCAGCCTCCTCTCCTCCTTGTCTGTCCAAACCTTTTCTCTGCTCAACAAAGAAAAACGCTTTCCACACCTTCCATTTCTCGATTCTTTGTTTTTTTTTTAAGAGACATTTGCATCAGACATTCCATGTTTCAGTTAATCCAGAAGCATCTCTGCAGCAGCTATCATGTGTAAGACACTCCTTTGGATAAAAATAATGTGCAATGTGGACTCTGCCTTTCAAGAGCTGGAACAGGGCACCTGGGTGATCCCCATGCCTGTGAGAAGAGCTGACAGGAAGTTCACAGCAAGGTAAGGGCTTCAGGGAGTCAGAAGTGGGGGTGGAGGGACAGAGGAAGGTTTCACAGAGGAGTAAGGAGAGGGCCATGAGCTCAATCGGTTTGCTGTGATGGAAAATGCTGATGATCTCTGATCAAAGCCACCTGGACACATCAGCTTCTTCACCTTCAGAGCCTCCTGAGCCAGCATGTGCGTTCTAACGAGATCCCGGGTGACCCGCACACATGTTAGAGATCGAGAGGCGTGGGCCTGAAGCTCTGACCGCCAGCTAAGGACTCTTTCTAATGGGTCCAGTTGTTCTCAGCTCCAGCTACACCCTAGAGCAGTGGTTCTCAACCTGGGGGTCGCGACCCCTTTGGGGGTCGAACGACCCTTTCACAGGGGTCGCCTAAGACTATTGGAAAACACCTATTTCCCATGGTCTTAGGAACCAACACACCGCTCCTCGGTGTAGCAAAGTGTAGCCATGGAGTTTACTGTTGTCATATGAAGACTGTTACCCATGTTCCACCACAATTCAAGACAAAATTTCATTTATTTGTCATTAGAAATAAGTATTTCACAATATATAATTACATATTGTTTTTGTGATTAATCACTATGCTTTATTTATGTTCAATTTGTAACAACGAAAATACATCCTGCCTATCAGATATTTACATTACAGTTCATAACAGTAGCAAAATGACAGCTATGAAGTAGCAACGGAAATCATTTTATGGTTGGGGGTCACCACTACATGAGAAGCTGTATTAAAGGGTCGTGGCATTAGGAAGGTTGAGAACCACTGCCCTAGAGTCACCCGGAGGATCTTGAACCAACTACCTTCCAGAGACCTAACGTAATTAGACTGGACAATGCCTACACAGTGTTATATGCTAATTATATCTTTAAAAAAGCAACACGATTCTCAAAATATTGAGTAAAAAAAAAAAATAGTATGGGCGATGCCTGGGCATTGGGACAGTTTTCAATGCCCCAAGGAACTCTGGTGCACAACCAAGGCTGAGGTTCTCTGAATCGGAACAATGAGCTTCTCTGTTAGGAAAGTACAATAAATTCTTAAGCAAAGAGTACACTGAACGGCCCCTCAAATGTGATCAACAAACCAAATAAGGACTAGCGAGGTCAGGCAGCAGGCATGGAATCTTGGGGGTGGGCAGGGGTTAGGGGAGCTGGACCAATCCCCCTATAATGAGGATGTGTGTGTGTGGGGGTGTCCTGTGGGCTCAGCCCCTCTGGCAGGTGATCTTCCTGGGTCCTCAGGCAGGGCCAGCCTAGACCCCACTGGGGTGGAGCAGAAACAGATGCTCACCGCTGCGCCTCAGGGGCTCGAGCACTGCGGATCCCAGTGCATAAGGTGGGGAGAGCGCAGCTGCCCTCACTGCGGGAGTCACGGAAGTGAGGAAGTGAGTGGTAGGTTCTCCCCTGCAGATCCCGGGAGCAGAGCCAACCCCGAGCCCCAGGATGGCCCGGGGGGGGTGGGTTGAGGGGTCCACACAATAGATCAGCCATGGCTGCCTCTGCGGGAAACAACCAGTTCTCAACAGAACACCTCCCAGCAGTCCCCGCCCGGCCTGGCTCTCCTGCGGCAAATTTCCCAAGCCCTCCGAGTTCTTCATGCATCTGCCTTTCTGGAGCTCAAGGCTGGAGGGATCTGTGTGCGTTAGAGAGACACTTCCTGAACGTCACTGTGCTGCAGGGCTGCACCTGAGGATCTTTTCAATGCAGGTTTAAAAGGCAGGGCCTGGCCAAGACCGGTTTGGCTCAGTGGATAGAGCGTCGGCCTGCGGACTGAAAGGTCCCAGGTTCGATTCCAGTCAAGGGCATGTACCTTGGTTGCAGGCACATCCCTAGTTGGGGGCGTACAGGAGGCAGCTGATCAATGTCTCTCTCTCATTGATGTTTCTAACTCTCTCTCCCTCTTCCTTCCTCTCTGTAAAAAATCAATAAAATATATTAAATAAATAAATAAATAAAAGGCAGGGCCTGAGAATTTGCCCTTTTGATAGGTTCCCAGATGCTGCTGATGCTGCTTCCAGTGACCACAGCCTGAGGAGGAGCAGGAATTTGTATCCGTGCTGTCCAGGAAGGTAGCCATGAGCCTCCTGTGTCTATTAAGCATTTGAAAGGGGGCTAGTGCACCCGAGGAACTGAGTTTTAATTTATTCAATTTTAATGTTGGATCTCTGTATAACATTTTTTATTTCAGTCATTGTATGCTTAATTTCTAGTTGGTCCTTTTTCATATTCTGGAGGGTCTCACTAAATTTATCCATCTTTTCTAGGAAGTTCTTGAAAAACCTTATAACTGTGGTTTTGAAGTCTATGTCCAGTCATTCACTTTCCTCTATTTCTTTCATTTGTGATCTGTTTCTTTGTCTCTACATTTTGTTTACTTCCCTGAGTTGATAGAGTGGCTTTGTGTGCTAGGTGTCCTATAGGGTCCTGTGGCTCAGCCTCCCCAGTTATCTGAGATTGACACTCTTGGTGCACCCCATTGTGGGCTGTGTGCACAGTCTTGTTGCAGTTAAGCCTTGATTGTTGTTGGTATCACTGGGAGGAATTGACCTCCAGGCCAACTGGCTGTGAGGATCAGCTGTGTCTATGATGGGAGAACATCTGTGCTGGAGACACCCTTATGAGATAAGACTTGAAAAAGCCTCTGTGCTCAGCTTGGCTGGGGCGGAGTCTCAGGGCAGAGCAGACAGCATTGGTTTCCTGTCAGCCCTGCCCTAACAGGTCCCTGTGTCTCAGTGTCCGTGGTAATCACTGCAAACACCTCTGAGAGAGAAAGCTGCCCTAGAGTTCCACCTGCTGCCAGACAGTCCAGTTTCTCCCCATATGAGTCTGGGTTCCCAGAGTCTTGCCTGGAACTGGAGTTCAGAGCAGTTGGGAGCTTTTGTCTCCTTCCGACTTGAGAAGCCAGCCGCACACTCAGTTGCTAGTTCTCTCCGTGTGCATGCATCTCAGTACCTCTGCCTCCTGCAGCTCTTCTGAGTCTTAGTGTGCTTTTCTCTTTCCTTCTAGTAGAATTTCCACTCAGCCAGCCTTCCTGTGGTTCTGGATGATGTCCGTTTTGTCATTTAGCTGTCGTTTTGAAATTGTTGTGCGAGGCAGCAGGTTAGGTGTTTACCTATGCCGCCATCTTGGTTTCTCCCTAATATTCTAAAATTGCCTCTCCTCACTTGCTTCCTGTGGAATAGCCCTCTTCCCAATGTTAGACCTTTGTAGGTAGGAGCAGTATGGAATAGTAGAAAGAGCACAGGCTTGGGAGCAAACTGGATTTACGTCTGAACACCAGATATGTGCCTTGATAGAAATATTATATACACTTTCTAAGCCTTTTTTGGGGTAGTAGGCTCAGTTTCCCCATGTGTACAAGGAGAGCAAAAGACCTCATAGTTGCTGGACATCAAATCAGATTATTTATACAAAGTGCCTGGCACAGGGTTTTCACAAAAGAACTACCACCACCGGCATTACGCAGGAAAAGCTCACCAATTTTTATGGATTAGTAGATCCTGACTTCATCTATTGTGGGACACCTAGCACACAAAGCCACTCTACCAACATCCATGGAATGTTTGAAATGTAACAGGGCCTTCTACATTGCAATGTCTTAGCCTATAGGCATGCCTCACAAGGAGAATCTATAGCACTGGAATGGGTCACTTAGAAAGGTACTTAGGACTAGAAGATCTTCCTAATCCACCAAAATGGAAGCTACCTTCTTATCCTTGCCCCCAGTTTTGTTAAGTGCAAAACAAATTTAGGTCAGAAGTAAAGAACTCCCCAGGTTCTAAGGCAGGTTTCTAACCTCAGCACTGATGTTCTGGACCAGACAGCTCTTTGTAGAGGGGCCTGATCTTGTAGGATGTTCAACATCATTCCTGGCTCCACCCACTCGATGCCAGCAGCACTCCTCTGTCCCCTAGTGTGACAACCAAGATGTCTCTCGGCATTGCAAATAACCCTCTGCTCTATGGGCATGGAGCACTCACTTTAATACTTCAACTACAGATGCTCTGATTATGTTTATATTGCGATTCCATGGAAATTGAATTTTTACTGGTGGTAGGTGAAAACATTTTACAAAGAATGCACAAACATTCTTTGTAATGCACTGGTTGAGCTACCACTCAGAGCTAAGTTCTGCCCTCTCATTTCATCTTTACAACTCTTCTATAAGGAATGTTCTAGTATTACCATCTTCATTGTGTAGATAAGGAAACTCAACTTTAGAAAAGCTTGATAATTTTTAGCCCAAACACTGATTCATAAGTAGCAAAGCTGAGATGTAAATCCAGATTTTTCTTGCTTCAAAACTCTTCTTCATGTGCTGTGCTGTCTCTCAGTTTAATAGGGGTTTTCTCTTTATGGTCATGATGCCTTTTGGGGGGCATTAGGTTCAGAGATTTAGTGCTTCTATGAGCTGTTAGCTTGCAAACACTTGGGCTTAGAGATGAACTGTTCTAAACTAGATTTGATATGGCCTTGCACTTCACCTTTTACCCTCATTATGTAAAGCAAAGAGGACAAGCTTAATCCTCATTATGGTAAAGCAAATAGGAAAAGATCTTATTATCAGAACCATACATATCCCCTAAATAATAATGCCAGATCCCTCATGGAAATGAGAATTAACAGTCCTTGCCTCTGTGAAATGTTCAGTCTGGTTGGGGAAGTAAGTTTTACACATATGAAATGACCTGAAATGGAACATTTTAGAATACACTGGAATAACTATATAGAACTGTATAAAGAAAAGGAAGAGTTACAACAGACCTAGAAACTCCATCGAGAAGTTATAATATGAAATAGAGAGACAAAAATGGAAGTGCAGTATTGGAAGTTGATAATTTCTAACAGGTAGTACACTCCTAAGCTTGCCATGGTAAGTTAAGAGAAGAGGCTAGATGCATCTTGGTGAGTACCTATTTATCCATCGGTGGACAACATTCTGCTGGACGATGCTCAAGGAAAAAAGGGAATAAAGTCACGATCCACATTTGCCTTTCCCTCATCCAAGTCAGAACTTCTCACTTCTAACCATAACCAAAGATAGATAAACATGTAGAGCTCGAGAAGCAACATTTATTTCATTCTGGGAACATGATTTGGGAATTTCAAAGAGAAAATAATTTATGTGCAATCACACACTCTTTTTCTGGAAGCGACCTTGCTCATCACCATTTCATTTTACAGATGAGGAAACTTATGTCCAGAAAATAGAAGTGAATTGCCACACAGCTGATAAGAAGTCAGGCAATGTGTCCTTCTGCTTCCATAAAGTGAAATCATCACCAAAGTTGGATGACTTCTTAATTATTATGTATTTACTTAAGATCTACCAATGTCTAAGGCCTTACCAAGTTTCCTCATGTCATATTTATAGAGTGAACCAGGCTCGATCCTGAGCCCTAGAGTCTATGACAATATTATGGTCCTGTGCAAGGTCACAGTGGCAAGGACAGCGGGTCTCTGATTAGGCACTTCCAAAACTTATAACACACCAATGTGAAGAGTGATTTTGAGTACTGACATTCAACCATGCAATGAGTCATTCGGAATTCTATGCATAATCAACCTATTTATTACACTAGATGGCAGCAAATAGGTGTCTAGGTATACGGTCAGTTAACTAGGAAATTGAAAACAAAACAAAATCACACGCAGCTGGGCTCTAAGTTTGCCCGAATAAAGGTAAAGCTTCCACGAGTGTTAAGCTCTTTCATGTTCTCACAGATTCTTGAAGAAGTTGTGGTCATTCTTGTGTGTGTGTGTGTTTCTAATGGAAAAAGGGAATAAAATCATCGTCCTCATTTGCCTCGCCCTCATCCAACTCAGGGAGGAGGTCCCTCATTATATACTTCCTTACTCCTAGAATAAGCTTTTGCAAAACTGATAGGAAGTAGATTTTCAAAATGGGAAATTATCCTAGAGACTATGTGGAATATAGATCAACACCTAGTATGCCTACTATTCATTTTTGAACCTCTAACTTGCTGTATATTGTGCCCTTTTCAGATGAGACAGATTCACAGTTAAAACCAAATATTGAAATAAATATAGCATAGACCCAACCTTCAAACTATGTTTTATCAACTGTGGACTTCTCATAAACTTTGGACATTAAATGGAGACTTCCCCCTCCAAAGAAAGGAAACTTCTTCCAACACATGAAGGAAGTACTTTGTTCTATCAAACACTGCAATTAAAATATTTTGTAATACTGCTTGGTTCAACTTTATCAAGACTTTAAAATTTGTATGTTCATATATGTTTTATAATGAACAAAATATATTAGAGCATTGTATGTATACATGGTCAGATGATTTTATTCCCCTTTTTCCATTAAAAACAAACACACATAAATACGTAAGCATAATGACCACAACTTCTTTAAGAATCTGGGAGAACATGAAAGAGCTTAACACTCATGGAAATTTTACCTTTATTCAGGCAAGCTTAGAGCCCATCTGTATGTGATTTTGTTTTGCTTCCAATTTCCTAGTTTAACTGACCATCTACCTAGACACCTATTGGCTGTTGTTCTTATGGGAAAATAATACAATAAATATTAAATAACAATACACCAATAAACTCTGTGTTGCACATACAACTGCAAAGCTACTTTCACCTCACCCTGTATACAATTTACAAATATGTAAATATGCCTGGTGTGTGTTTGAAAATGGTTTTACTAATGGACATAAAATTCAAGCTTCCTACAACTGAGCAGATCCCTTTATAAGATAAAAGTAGAAAATGAGGCAAGAGGGATGGCCACAGCCACTACTCAGCATCATTTCCAAAATTGTTAATACTCAGACTCTGCTTCATTCCACTCTGTTTCACCCCCTCTTCAGGATTAACTTATCAACTATCCATTTAAGTCCACTGAGGCAGGGTTCAGACCGGGCCTCCTTGTCCTGTTAGAACCCACTCTCCAAGTGCCTTTACCCTTAAAGGATGGCACCACTGGAAGCACAAACAAAGGTGAAAGGAATAATAAGGAGGAGGCCTCTGCCCATCAGATAACAGTCGCAGGCAAGAGAATCGCCAAAACTATGTTCGCTATGTTGAACGGTACGGAGAATGAGGAATGGCTGAGAAATGAAGAGTTGACGCAGGTATGGAGAACACAGCCTGGCATTCTGGAGCAGCCAAGGGGCGTTTCCCTCCCAGGTAAGGGGTTTCCATGCCCCTGCTGGTTTTCTTTGATGTTGGCTCCCCTTCCTTTGCAGAACTTGGCCAAGGCCATGATCAGTGGTCTGCATGAACTCTGCTCCAGGAGGCACACCCCTTCCTACAGATCAGTGTTCTCAGCCTGTGGCCCTAGGGGTCTGCTCTGCCCACACAGGACACGGGGTGCTGGACAGACACCCAGGTTCCTGGGCTCCACCTCGGACCTACCACAGTGGGTTCTCTGCGAGGGGCTTAGGCGTGGCTGTTTTTGATTCTCCTGGTTGATTTGTACACTACTGGCCCTCCACTCTCAGGAACGACAGCTGTCTTGTAACCAGAAAAGAAGAGACCAGCTCAGAGGTTTTCCCGCTGGTCCTGGCCTCGAGGGCTCACAGGTGAACACAGTATTATGTTCACGGGTGCACTTCGGTCAGACACAAGACAACTTCTGGTTCATAAGAGAAATGAAGCGCACACATTCCATACATTTAAGGAGAGATGGTAACTTCATTTTGAAAAGAACAACGTGTCTGGGGTCTTTGGGGACATGGCCTTGCTCACGTTGGGGGTTGGGCAATGGGTCAGATTCCACTCTCACCGAATGTTCCAGAAACTCATACATTTAATGCTCCGGGCAACCACAGAAGACTATTATCCCCACTCTGTAGATGGAGAATAAAAGACTCTTAAGAGGCTAAATGTCTTCCTCAAGTTCATCCAGCCGGTAAGAGGCAGAGGTGAGATTTGACCCAGATCTCTGAAATTCACCAGCAGAGCATTTCCAACTGCCACCGGGTTCTAAAATTCAGGTGCCATTGGTGAAAAGATGACAGGAACAGTAAAAGTACAGAGGAAACAGGAAAAAGGGGGAGCAGGCCAGCGTATCTGTCCGAAAGGAAATATGCAGGCGTTCCTTTTGAACACTTAATAAAACCACAATATTTACAACCAAGGGGAGTAAGGGAATGTTTCTATACCGGTGATTGAGAGCTCTGGAAGCTCTAGGTCAACACACAGGAAATACTCCTGTGCTTTGCCGGAACACAGAGTTCCCATCTTAAGAGAAATTTTATAGGATCCCCAGCAGTGAGCAGTGGTCGGGTCAGCTGTTGAGTTTCGCATCGTCCATGGATGTGAATTAATATTTCCCTGGAGCAATGGCTCAGCGCGGATTCAAGAAGCAACGGTGCTCAATTAGAAGCCCTAGCTGCCACTTCCTGTATCAACCGAGACCTCCTCGGGGGTCTCTCAGCATGCCGCAATTGTTAATGGACTTGAACAGGTCTTCACACAGAGCAATATGATGGCCGTCTACTGAGTCAACAGAGCTGCATCACATTTGTCCCCATGCGCACGATGAAATGTCACCTGCTTGCTTTCCCCACTTGGTGTCGCACTGATGTTTTTTTGATTAGTGAGCAGGCTCTGGCTGAACAAACCTGGGTCTAGAACAGCGGTTCTCAACCTGTGGGAACGACCCTTTTAAAGGGGTCGCCTAAGACCATCGGAAAATGCAGATATTTACATCACGATGCGTAACAGTAGCAAAATTTCATGGTTGGGGGTCACCACCCCATGAGGAACTGTATGCAAGGGTCGCCGTCTTAGGAAGGTTGAGAACCACTGGTCTAGAACAAGACAGGGTGGTAGAAGGAGCTGAAGCTTTGCAGCCAGCGTGCCCTGAGTTTGACTCCTTGCTCATTGGGTTTTAGGAATATAACATCGTTTTTTACAGTCTGAGTTTCCTCCGAGTCTGTGAAATAAGAATGGTAAGAGTCATCTTGCTCTGGCCAGTTTTCTCAGTGGTTAGGGTATTGGTCCGTGGACGGAAGGCTCCCTGGTTTGATTCTGGTCAAGGGCATGTACCTCGGATACAGGCTCAATGCTCAGCCTGTTTGGGGTGCATATGGAAGGCAACCAATGGATGTCTCACATTGACATTTTTCTCTCTCTGTCTCTCCCCCACTCCCTAAAAACCAATGGAATAGATGTCCTCAAATGAGGATTAACAACAGCAACAGAAAAAGAGTCATCACAGTTCTTGTGAGATAAACTCTAAAAAGTGCTTGAACTCTAAAAAGTGCTGGTTTAATAAGTGGTTATCAACTCTCACCCAGGAAACTTGTGAATTATGGCTACCACAATTCACAGACTAAAGTGAGTGTATTTATCATGATAATACTATCTCACATTTGTTGGGTACTTTCATTTGTCAGGCTCTGTTCTCAAAGCTGTTAGTGTGTTATCTCAGTCAATCTTTTCAACAAGTAGAATGACAGGGGCCTGGGTTTCCCGTGATAATGATGGGAAAACTCTGGCCCGGAGATGGCAAGCAACATGTGTAGAAAGTCCTGTTTCAAATCCCATACCCTCACCCTCTTTATGACATGGCTTCCCATTCTTCCAGAGCCAGGGCTCTGCACGCAGAAGACATACACAGGCAGCACAGCACCATGGTAACAAGAACGGTGCCTGCGCCAGGATGCCTGGGCCGAATCGAGGCTGTACACTTCTCAGCTGTGTGTGTGCTTCTGCGAGTCACGTACTCTCCTGTGCCCCAGTCTCCTCATCTGTTAAGCAAGGATAACAGGACCGACCACACGCACTTGTGATAATAAAGAGCTTAGATTAGGTCACGGTGAACAGGATGTAAACATTGTTAGGATGATACGTATTTTCAGGTGGTAAGTCTAATGATGAATGTCTTCAACACTGGAAATGAAACCCATCTTTTTTTTCTTGTTTCTTTCAATAATTACAAAAGTTCCTTACAATTCTGCATCAAATAATAACTTAGTGTTTTGTGGACTAATATATCTTATTATGAACTAACATCATTCATTTTGGCTTCTCTGTGATGTAAATAGTCCTCAGACCCATCTAGGTCAGTGAAATCACAGGGTGAGAGGAAGAAGGAATAAAAACCTGGTCTTTAAAAGTAGGCACTCAACAAACCAGAGACCCCATTTGACACCCTAACCATACGCACCACAGGTTGACTGTGATTTTGAAAATTCACTCCGTAGAAGTGCCATCACTTTTAAAGATCATGACAAAGACCTACTTTTAAAGACCATGTTTTATTTCTCAAGATCAAAATCTCAAGTTCAGGATTTGAAGTTTGAAAGTTGCCATGACTACCTCGGATACAAGAATCTAGCACGTTCATTTCATCTGTTTGATGCAGGATGCAGGGTGTGTGAAGAATTTCACTTAATTATTGCAGCTGGGATTTACCAGGTTCTAGTTTTGAATTTTCCTCTGACCCTACAAATTTTGGTTTATGATTTTTAATCTGCAAACTGCACAGCTATACAATAAAGTATCATCTGAAATAAAGTATCAACAAACATAAACTCAACTGATTGATGGCCCCAAATAGTTTAATATATATAGCTCATTTATAGAATTAAAACAATGCCCTTTTTGGTACTTTTTTTGACTATTTTTTAAAACCAGGAGTTTAATTCAAGAGGGAGAAAAATATACCATCAGGTTTAAAAACACGCTTCAAAAATACTTGTATTGGGACATAACAATGAAGTCGAGAACACAGCAGAAGTCTCACCAAAGGAAATCAGCAAATACAAGTTTTCCGTTTTAATAAAAAAATTACCATCCATCTTCTTGATTGATATTGTCAGTCTAGAAAATATTTTTGAGTAAATACATTTATTGGAGAGATGTGCTAGGGCAGTGGTTCTCAACCTGTGGGTCGCGACCTCTTTGGGGGTCGAACGACACTTTCACAGGGGTTGCCTAAGACCATCGGAGAACAGATACTTACATTATGATTCATAATAGTAGCAAAATTACAGTTATGAAGTAGCAATAATTTTATGGTTGGGGGTCACCACAACATGAGGAATTGTATTAAAGGGTCATGGCATTAGGAAGGTTGAGAGCCACTGTGCAAGGGGGACTAAGTGGAAATGAAGGGGTAAAGGAAGGAGAGACCGAACAACTCAACGTGTCACTTTAAGTGGTATGTCTCTCTCATTTCTCATTGCCCTGGGATATGCTATAGTCCAGTTGAGATAGAAATCCATCCCGTGGTCCATGTGTGTCTACTATCTTGGGTCCCTGGCTTGCTCGTCTTAATCCTCTACTGATAAAGGCTACCATGCACCAAAGCTTCTGTTTCATTCTCAGGCTAGCCACTCAAAATCTGGTCCAGCCTTGAGAATCTGGAGGTTCTCTAAGACCTTTGGAATTTCCAAGATGCTGGAAGGCGATGGAAAAGATTAGAGATTCGGTTGAGTAGAGACTGTAGGTGTTACCTGGGACCAAACTATAATAAAATAAAAAGATTTTTCCTCTCGGATGGGAACGAGGCACACCTCAGGGGAACACGTGGGTAATGTGGCTGCTTTGACATTCCATTCAATCACAGAAACCCAAACCCAAGACATGTGTGAGAGTCTCCCAGTCATTCTGGGGGTCTTCAATGACCAAGAAGGACCCTTTTTACTAGGCTTGGAGACATCTGGCAAAGCCTGTTCCTATGATCTCTTCCCCTATTTGACAACTCCACGTTCTCCCAGCAGTCCCCATAGAACAGGTAGATGGCAAGTCTAGCGTATTCTATGGAAGGTTTATAACCATTTCAAATCACTTTGGAGTTCATAGCTGTGTGGCTACCTGCACTCATGAATTTGCAATGCTTGGAAGGGTGCTCAAGACGAAGGCTCTATAACCCACTCATTGAGGGAATCAGTTCCGGGTCAAGGGACAACCATAGTTACAGCAATGATGTTTCATAGAGCCAGACTTCCAGGTGCGGTGTGTTATTATTGCTGTCACCAACCTCACAGATTTTATTTCAGTTATCAGTACCTGATGTGCTCACAAAGTAACAAAACCCAAGTTTAATCATTATGCCAGCGCTCCTATATTTAAATAACATCATCTTTAAAAGTGAGGACTCTGAGAAGTTTTAAATAAATCCCCACCAAGTCGATACTGCTCAAAAATTTGTTTTAAATCTTCCTTGGGGATTATCTTCAGAGTTAGTTAATTCATGAGCCTCCTAAGAACCTCAGCCTAATTACTTTTTCGTCCCAACCGGTCTAATTTAATAACACAGTGAAAATGTTTGGAATAAGTGACTTCATTATCTGGAACTGGCTGGTACTGGCACTTTCCTGTCCTTGCTTGCAAATGCCCCAGGCAACGGCAGGTAAGGGAGGGGGTAGTGAATGGGGAGCATTTTAGTGTCACAGTTTGTTAGTGTCGCCGTTGCTCTCCATCATACTAGAGAATCTGGAGGTCCCTTAATAGTTTATGTGGCCTATGACTTTGAATAACAATCATGGTGTAAGGAATATGGGGACAAAGAACCTCAAAAAATTGTAAGCACTTCCGGTCTAGGAGCAATAGTTTCTTTCTTTCTAATTCCTGGGCCCCAAAACCATCCACTCCCCGGGCCTCTTTCATTCCATGCCTCCAACAGGTGCTCAGTAAGTACTCCCCATGCACTAGTAGGCTGAAGGTGGAAACGTACCTTTCTTATTGTTTCTACATTTCTTTCTTCTTTTTTAAAATATATTTTATTGATTTTTTACAGAGAGGAAGGGAGAAGGATAGAGTTAGAAACATCGATGAGAGAGAGAGACATCGATCAGCCGCCTCCTGCACGCCCCCAACTGGGGATGTGGCCACAACCAAGGTACATGCCCTTGACCAGAATCGAACCTGGGACCTTTCAGTTCTCAGGCCGACGCTCTATCCACTGAGCCAAACCAGTCTCGGCTGTTTCTACATTTCTTAAAGCGAGGGCCTTTGCCTTCGACCCTGAATGGCTGGCTTACCACCAAAGTGAACAGGATTTTCAGAACAGGCCCTGCTTTCTCAACCTGTCACATCGCTTTATAGCACTCAACCAGAACCCTGGCCTCGGGGTACATTATTTTAAAAATGTCTACAGCGATCACCCCACTCCAGGTCCAGGATCATGCTTTTTGGATTTGATTTAAAAAAAAAACACGTATTTTATCGATTTTTTACAGAGAGGAAGGGAGAGGGATAGAGAGTTAGAAACATCGATGAGAGAGAGACATCAATCAGCTGTCTCCTGCATGCCTCCCACTGGGGATGTGCCCGCAACCAAGGTACATGCTCTTGACCGGAATCGAACCCGGGACCCTTTAGTCCGCAGGCAGATCCTCCATCCACTGAGCCAAACCGGTTTCGGCTGGATTTGATTTTTAACCAGTTCTGAGAAATCATTTCTTTAGTGACTCTGGCTGTTCTATCTGTACATGAGGAGGTTGCTTACTGAGAGTGAGTCAAAGGCCCACAGAGTGGCCACAGTCCTCTGAGCACCAGTCTCTGGCTTTGCCTCTTACGCGGGGTGTACAGCTTCTGAATGAACTGCCAACACCCGGGCCCTTTAAAAATTCCTCTTTTGCTGAATATTTATCTTCAGTCTCCCCTCCCCCAGATATACTAATTAAAATATTTTATTATGATTTTATACATACTCCTATTCCATTCATACAATTCCAAATTAGTACCCCTTTAAAAATATTCTGCCAAATATCAGATCTGGGGTTTGGTATCTCTGTATACTTTCTTCTTGTGTTAATGAAATATTAATGACTTCCTGTACCACATATTTTCAGAGCTAGAGAGGAAAGGGGAGGAAATTCATAGCACGCTCAGTGGGAGGAATTTCCATGAGAGCTTGTAAAGGTGGTGGTATTTGTCCTGGTGAACAGATCAGCAGCCTCTGAAGGATCAAGGTTAAGCGACCTATTGGACACCCCGCAGCTGGTAAGCAGCAGTGAGAAAGCAGGTTCTGCTGGAGTGGCTCCTTTGGTTTTCATTTTTCCAATACTCCTGTCATTTGAGGGAAGTTTTAGGAAACTCAGTTGCACTTTCAGAGCCTCTAGTTCAGTGGTTCTCAACCTTTTTTGATGCTGTGACCTTTTAATACAGTTCCTCATGTTGTGGTGACCCCAATCTTAAAATTATTTTTGTTGCTACTTCATAACTGTAATTTTGCTACTGTTAATGAATCATAATGTAAATATCTGTTTTCTGATGATCTTAGGTGACCTTGCTAGCAGTTTTCAACCTGTGGGTCGCGACCCACAAGTTGAGAACCGCTGCTGTAGAGTCTAGTCAGAAGAGATGCTCATTACTGATTCCAGGAACGGAAATGTTGGTCAAGTTTAAGAGACAAAATCTGAAGGACAGGAGGTATTGCAGGTTGTCTAGGTTGTTGACGAAGCCACACAAGAAGGGAAGTGAAAACAGCCCAAATCTGCAGGCAGTTTCCGTACAAGCTGTTGGTCAGGTGCAGGAAGCATTTACATTTATTTCTATTTCTATTTCTCCCCCTCTTTCCGAGTAATAATAAAAAGAAAATTACTACTACTATTACTATTACTACTACTATTATTATCATCACAATACATGTAGAAGGGTCATGGACCAAGGGAGTGGGTGAGATAAGGCAAAGTGAAAGCTCATTCTTCTGATGTTTATTCACAAAGCGGGGTCCCCAGTTTGAGGTGGAGGGTATACGGAGGAATAGTTTAAGAAAAGTCAGAAATAGAGATGAGGTCAGAAAGACAAACTGTCTTCCCTTTCATCCTCCACAGCACATGCGCACGCTGCACAGACTCTTTGCGCTATTGGCCAGCCACACCCCCCCTCCACCCCCTTCTCTGCACCAGAGAAATAATGCCAGAGCCTGGTCACATGGCGGGATGCATCCCACCTGCTCCACAGCTGGGAGCAACCCCTAATATGCTCTCCTCGTGGAATAAACCTCAGAGCTCCACATGGTTTACAGAGCCCAGACATCTGGCCAGGACCGTGCACATTGCTGTCACGCCTCATGCCTGGGAGGGCGAGAGTGGACACATAGATATTCCCACCTTGGAAAAGAAGAAAACGTTTTCAAGAAATCCGAGACTTTCATGAGGTGGGGCGAGGCCAGGCTTCCTGAGATTGCTTTTTCTACTTCTTTATATTTCTTTTCTTTTTTTAAAAAAAATATTTTATTGATTTTTTTTACAGAGAGGAAGGGAGATGGATAAAGAGTTAGAAACATCGATGAGAGAGAGACATCGATCAGCCGCCTCCTGCACGCCCCCTACAGGGGATGTGCCCGCAACCAGGATACATGCCCTTGACCTGGGACCTTTCAGCCCGCAGGCCGACACTCTCTCCACTGAGCCAAATCGGTTTCGGCAACTTCTTTATATTTCTTGTTGCTTGAAATCTCTGGTCTTGAAATTTTTAAAATTGAGATAAACTTCACACACAGTGAAAAGCACACATTTTCTTTCACATTCCAATGACTTACAAATGCCCAGGGCCACCCAAGCCCCAGTCAGGACAGAGAATCCTGCCAGTTTAAATCCACGGTAGCCTCAAATCAAGGACCACTGGACAAGTCAGTGAGAAAGAGGAAAGAAAGCCATATTCAGGGAGATAACACTGGCGGGACATGATACACCTGTGTCAGGTGCTTCTGCCAGGCGGGGCAGGGAACCAGCTGGAGTGCTGATGTGCCAAGCTAACTCCTGACCGGGCCATGCCTGTTCATGTGGGTGAGCTTCCCTGCCCCGCATGACATGTTTATACACACTCCTAGGAACACATGACAATCCAGAAAGGCATCCCTTTCCCTTCATTTTTACTTCGGCCCTGATTTTTATTATACTATTTAAAAAATATTTTTATTGATTTCAGAGAAGAAAGGAGAAGGAGAGAAAGATGGAAACATCAATGATGAGAGAGAATCAATGATCGGCTGCCTCCTGCACGCCCCCTACTGGGGATCAAGCTGGCAACCCAGGCATGTGCCCTGACTGGGAATCGAACTGGGACCTCCTGGTTCATAGGTCAACACTCAACCACTGAGCTACACCAGCTAGGGTGGGTTTTATTATACTGTTAATGTCATACTACGAAGCTCCTGATTGCAGTTGGCTAATTAGTGTCATTCATGAAAAAGGACCTTAATCCCGTCTTAAACTTTGCACAGCACAGCTCCATGTTCTCCACAGTAATGTTATAATTACACCATTTTCTCAGCAGCATCATCCACACCCTATCATTACAGTCAAAGCTAAGGCTGTGTATGGTGCACTAAAAAGGATGGAATTGTTTCATTTTAAGCGATTCGGTTACTTCCTCTGTTTAATAAAAAAAAAAATGCTTGGTAATGGAAAAGTCATGGTCTTCATATGCTTATCTGAACAATTTCAGATACCAATAAGCCAAAGAGGAAAAAGAAAACCCCCAAGCTCCAATATGAGAATGTAGGGGAGACCTGGTGCCCAGTCTGCTTACCACCATAATCTGGTAATCTAGGATGGCAAGGCAATGAAGACCAGCCTGCTGCCGGCCACTGTGAGGTCTCAGCTATGTCCTCACTGGATGTGCCTTGCTGCAGGGCATCCTGAGGACCTCAAGTCAGTTTGCAGGACTATTTTCTATCTAGGCTCTGGCCTACAGGATAAGGACGCGTCCAAGCACCATTCCTTCCTTTAGGATGCATTTTATTCATATCCACCATGGGCCAGTCCTCAGTGCCCAGCACACTGCAGAGGACCAAGGAGAAATCTCGGTTCTCATGGAACTGAACTCTAATGTATTCTAGAACCGTGTTTTGCTTCTTTACCTGGGCAAAGAAAGAGAATGCTTTTTCTTTTACTATGGGGATTGTAGACTCATCTATATTAGCTCGCATGCCAAAATCTCAGCCAGTCAGCTGAAGACTGAAAGTCACGATTGTTGCTAATATGTGGGCATGGACCCAGTCTGGAGAGGAATGGGGTGTGAGTGGAACATGCTGGGTTACATTTGCTGGGTTCACTGGTAATCATCTATATGAGGGGACCTGTCTACTTGCTGATTTGGATAGGGGCAGACCGGTAATTCATTTCCAGTGCACCTCTCGCTTGCTTGCCCAAAGCTTCTGGTTTAAAACGTTTCATAAAACCTAGACATATTTGATTGCTCTTGCTCCATGAAACGTTAGTGGCAGGAGGAATAGAAGAGACACTGAGGGGAACCATAAAGGATGATGTGGTGGGAAGACACATCTAAGCACATGCTTCATGGTTTTATTTTAGGAACTTTTCTCAAGTGTGTGATTTTCTTTCTTCTTCTAAGAGTAGGCCAAGTTACGAACCAGTTTTCATAGTTTGCAGGCCAATGGACGGATGCATGTGGTGCAAATGATTCCTCTCTTTGTTTCTGGGATATCTGAGCACTGAGCCCAGGGCTCCCAGAAATCAGTCAGCAAATTCAAGGGAACGGAATTGTCTTTGAAATAAAGTTCTGTTATTTTGGGTTACCATTTGGATTTCTTCTTATTTTGTGAGCTTGAATCATTAGGCTGCCTGTACTGCTCTTAGCCTCTTAAGTCCCTGACCTGGGACATAAGTGAGTGGAAGAAAAGCAGGCCCCGTGGCACCGACATGGGCAGGGTGGCCATATGCCAAGTGTTTTCTGTAGGCTTGTAAATGGCAAGCCTTCAAGTGCAAAGAACTAGAAAGTAGAAATAAGAAAAAGGCTCCTTTTATAAAGTGCACCTACTTGGTTCCCTCCTCCCTCTCTCTGGTCAGTGATTTCATCAAAAGCCCACAGGTTATCCTACCTTGTTTCCTGTTTTAGGAGTGGTGGGAGGCTAACCCAATGGGATAAAATGGAAATTCTCTATGGTCACATTATCTTGAAATCTACTGGGACACAGTAGTATTGACCGCCTTCAGTTCTAGGAAATTGCTTGCACCAACATTAGGACTATAACAGAGCCTATGTGCAAGCGATCACACTAGCTGTCATCACACTAGATAATAGTGGCAATGAAATCTTTAGCTCAGACATGACCTAGGGCTGTGGTCCGCAAACTGCGGCTCGCGAGCCACATGCAGCTCTTTGGCCCCTTGAATGTGGCTCTTCCACAAAATACCACGGCCTGGGCGAGTCTATTTTGACGAAGTGGCATTAGAAGAAGTTTAAGTTTAAAAACTTTGTTCTCAAAAGAAATTTCAATCGTTGTGCTGTTGATATTTGGTTCTGCTGACTAATGAGTTTGCCGACCATTGACTTAGGGCCAAAGCCTGAAATTCTAGCCAGGTCATTTACTTTTTGCTGCCACTAAAGACAAGGATGGGGGGGGAAAAATGGCAGTGGAAAAGCCGGATGTGTCCCGAGCAGACACAGGGAATAGTTGAGGGTCGCATAGGGAGTGTTTGTTGGTGAGTTGAAGGACAGCTATACTCAGGAGAAGGTAGGGACTGCTGGACGGGGATCTCCTGACTGGGCAGCACCTACTGCTTCTGGGTAGGATATGAGGGAAAACTTGGCTTCTATTCTATTCTGTGGAGAAAGAGGAACCCTCGTGCACTGCTGGTGGGAATGCAGACTGGTGCAGCCACTGTGGAGAACAGGATGGAGTTTCCTCAAAAAACTAAAAATGGAACTCCCATTTAATCCTAGGAATATATTCTAAGAAACTAAAAACACCAATCAGAAAGGAAATATGCACTCCTGTGTTCATAGCAGCACAATTTACAATAGCTAAGATTTGGAAACAAATCTTAGGTGCCCATCAGCAGATGAGTGGCTCAGAAAATGATGGTACATCTACACAATGGAATTCTATGCTGCCATAAAAAAGAAGGAATTCTTACCATTTGCAGCAACCTGGATGGAACTAGAGAGCGTAATGCTAAGTGAAATAAGCCAGTCAATGGAGAAACACCACATGATCTCACTCATTTGTGGATAATAAAGAACATTATAAACTGATGAACAAAAAGATAGATACAGAGGCAGTAAAGCATCAAACAGACTGTGAAATTACAGCGGGAAGGTTAGGGAGAGGTGGAGGAGATAAGAGATCAACCGAAGGACTTGTATGCATGCATATGAGCATAACCAGTGGACGTAATACACTGAGGGGTGAGGGCATTGATGGGAGTGGGGTGAGGGGGGCAATGGGAAGATATGTACACATGTAATACATTAATAAAAAAATGGAAAAAAGTAAAGACAAGGATGTCTTTCAACATTAACCCTGCAGGCCCATACACTCCAGCACAACTCATTCAATATCTGTTTTCTGGATTTCCATAGCAGTTCTCTAACTGATGTGTTGTTATGTGGGTTTGCCCTACTTTTCAGAGATAGATCTTTGGTCACAAGTAAGGATAATTTCACCGGTCCATTGGGAATGTTGACCATCTATTCATGAGGAATTACTCTGTTTTTATTATTTAAAAATATACACAAAAATAAAGAGCATGGTTTAATGAACCAGTCTATGTTCCTCACTCAGCTGCAACAATCATCAGCATTTGACCAATCTGCGTACCTCCCCTCTCTTATTGTTTTCAGCATCTTCTTTCAATCACAACTACCAGCTTTTGTATTTCCAAAAGCTAAGGACTCTTTTCATTAAAAAAGAAAAAAGAAAACAACTAATATCACACCTAACAAAGTAATAATGATCCTACAATATCATCTAATGCCCACTCTATGCTCAAATTTCCAAAACTAAAAAATGTCTTTTGACAATGTATTTGTTTGAATCAGAAAGCAAATGAGGCTCCTACAAGGTCTCTTAGGTCTGTTTAAATCTAGGACATTTCCTCTCCTTTTTATTACATCTTTCTTGTTTTTTTGGAAGATAATTTCCTTTAGTTTATTGCATTCCTAAAAAGTCATTGAAAATGTTCCTCTAGTCTTGTTATTTCTATAAACTGGCAGTAAGACCTTCAGGCTTAATCTGACTTGGTTCAACGCTAATGGAAAGAATCCTTCTGGGGGATTTATTAAGTCCATCAGAGACATGTCATATGATGATAACATTGATCTGGGTTCAGCCGAAACCAGTTTGGCTCAGTGGATAGAGTGTTGGCCTGGGTACTGAAGGGTCCTAGATTGGATTCTGGTCAAGGGCATGTATCTTGGTTGCGGGCACATCCCCAGTGGGGGGCGTGCAGGAGGTGGCTTATTGATGTCTCTCTCTCATTGATGTTTCTGGCTCTCTATCCCTCTCCTTTCTTCTCTGTAAAAAAAATCAATAAAATATATTAAAAAACAACAACACATTGATCTGGATTCAAAGTGTTATCAGCCTGGCGCACCCAGCATAGAGAGTACACCTCTGAGTATTTTGTCACTCACTGATGACCTTACCTAACACCATTATGTCATTAGAGGTTCTAAAGTGGTTATTTCTTGAATCCCATCACTTCACCTGCATTTTAAAATCTAGATTATGTCTATGTAAAGGGAAAAAAAGAACAACAAACATAAGACAACTTTCCTTCACCAATTATTCAGTTACCCTGAAATGCAACTCGTACAAAAAAGGAAAGGTAATTGCTTGATTTTGTCCTTTGATGTATCAATTTTTAGACTCATGAGTAGATGTCCTAGTAATCTCCAAAGGTGACTATTTTTACAAAAAATGTCATTATGAACTCCCCTCTTTCAGGGACTGGAATGACCAGAATAGAAATGGCGAAGTCATTTCTCCATTTTGAGTTATTCTGGGCTGTTTTCATAGAAAAAAGCACACTGTGTAATCTGGACTGCCGGTCCCCTTCCCCTCCCCTTTTTATATCTGCTCCATCTCCCTCAGAGTTTACCAGGTTTCCTCCAGAGCAGTGGCTAGAGACGAGGTGGCCTCTGAAATCATGGACACGTGCACATCGTGGGACCCTGTGGATATTTAACGGAGGATCTGCGCACACTAAGGGAAGGATCAGGACAAACGTCCCCAACCTGAGTGTGTGAACGCTGTGGTAGACTCACATGCCCACACCCTTGAGCACTAATAGCCATGGAGGCAGTAACGCATACACCCTCGAAAAGAATTCCCTGGCCCACTATTTTCAGGATGTGCTGTGGTTCCTTTCTTTTGCTTGGATATTCATAATGCCCAAACATATGAGAGACTCTGAGTGGTTCTGCTACACAGAAGCCTTTAACTTTGCATGTTCCAGCATTGCCCAAGCACTGGAGAAATGGTAGGCTATTATGTCAAGGGCAGAGTTCTTTGCAGAAGTGCGCAAAGAATCACATGTGGTGGGGCTATTACAAAAGACATATGTGGTGGATTAAAGTGTATTCCCCAAAGACATGTCTCAGTGGTGGTACCTCTGGCTGTGACCTTCGGAAAAAGGTCTTTGTAGATGAAACTAAGGTAGGGTCTCAAGATGACATTATCTCGTGTTGGGGCTCTACATTCAGTGGTGATGTCCTTGTCAGGAGGTTGTGCAGGCATCCTCTAGCGTCTATGAGAATTTTATTTCCTTAAAAAAACCTATAACTAGCCCTAGCCAGTTTGGCTCAGTGGATAGAGTATCAGCCTGCAGACTGAAGGGTCCTGTGTTCGATTCTGGTCAAGGGCACTACCTAGGTTGCAGGCTCCTTGCCCTGGTTGTAGGCATGTGGGAGGAAGCCAATCAATGTTTCTCTCTCACATCGGTGTTTCTCTCTGTCTCTCCCTCTTCCTTTCACTCCCTAAAAATCAATGGGAAAAATATCCTCAGGCGAGGATTTAGAATACATTATATATATATGACTCAACTCTGAGATCTACTGTACTAGATCCAGCATCCTAACGGAAAAATATCCTCAGGCGAGGATTTAGAAAACATTATATATATATATGACTCAACTCTGAGATCTACTGTACCAGATCCAGCGTCCTTCTCGTCCTCTTAGTAAGTGGAAGTGAATTAACTAGGAGATAGGCTTTGGTAAGCCAGTGAGGGAGAGAACAGGGGTTTCCAGTGACCCTTGCGGCCATCCCTACTCCTTCAGGAGGAGCAGTAGTAACAGCAGCAGCTGCCAACAGAATAAAATAGCTAACAACTATTCCATTCCTACTCATGCCAGGAATTTTCCTGGGTGCCGCCTTGCTCCTCACAGTTGTTAGAGAGTGGGAATTTCTGAGCATGCCCCATTCCAGAGAGGCTGTGGACTATCCCTCAGATAGAGTTGTCAGTGCTAACATCAGGCCAGGCCTTGAGATTAGTTCTCATGGCCCCTTCCCAGCATGTAGGCCTTCTTTCATAGAACACTGCCAGCTTTCTGAAGAACAAGATGATCCTGTAAATAACATGGTCGTCAATGGCATGACCCTGACATTGCCTGGGAAAAACTGTTTTGTCTTGGGTTGTTTGCTTTGCAAAAACAGGATGGTCAATGCACTTAAAAGCGGTCCTACACAAAGGGTCGCTGCTGCTCTCTGGACTCCCTACGTGGAGGAAGGCAGAGCAGTCGCTGGCCAGCGCAATAAATCCTTGCTTGCTTATTACCAACTTAGGAGCCTTCGTGGTCATTTGCAACTGGTCGTGGAAGTCGCCCCACAACAACCATGACCTTTAGGGATAGATGCTGCTGTCTCCATGCACAGCTAGAGAACGGAAGCTGATGGTGCATGGGCAGTGTGCTGGGTGTGTATATGTGAAACCCTCATCGTCAGCTCCCTGACTCCATACATAGCCCTCTGCACACAGCCTGTGCCACCAGCTGAAGCCAATAACCGAGTTCCCAGAGCCACTACTGTCTGGGAAGAACGAACATCTCCCACACTTCCGATGGGGCCTCTTGCCTGCTTTCCTCCACCAGAAAGAAAGATGGTAGAAGAGAAAACACATCTATTGCTCTCAGAGTCAAAGAAACAGTTACATCACTCATCTGCGTCAGCCTCAGAGTTGGGGGAATGGCAGGTGCAAACACCAGGAGATCCATGCTCAGGGCTCTCTCTCTACTCCCTGCACTTGCTCTCCAGGAATCGCGGAACTCACTAAGACATTCGTTGAGCGAATACGAATCCCTCGTGTTGTGTAAGACGTGGGAGCTGCGGGAGAGGGAGCAGAGCATCTGAAGATGGGGACGATCAGGCACTGCCTTCAAAAGAACTGACAATCTGGAAAGGAAGCTGCCACTGTACACAAGCCATGTGAGTTCAGAGCAAAAGGCGCACCGCTTGAACAGCTTCTGCAGCTCGGGGAAAGAGTTCCCTCCCAGCAAGATGCTGCCCAGGTGTTCCTCCATTTCCTGCCAGGAGCTTTGCAGGGACAGGTGCACCCAACCATCTGTGCTGACAAGGTGGCCTCTCCTGCAAATATTTGCTTTCCATGAATCCAATTTGGAGAGGCAGTAGCAAGGACGTACAGGCTGCTTCTCCATGGCACATGGAGACATGAAGATAACTGGCAGTCGTACAGACAGGGGCGCCGCCTGAGAACCCCGAGGAGTCATGGGAATTGCAACGTCTACCGGGATGCTGTGAGACTGCCACTGAGGAGCCTTTGACAGTGCCGAGTTTCCTAACGGGAGACCCTTCTGTCTTTATTCCTCAGCAGGAATGCAATTTATGAAAACCCTGCAAATTGCAGCATTCAGCTTGCCCTCATAGGGAGTGTGCGTTACACCTATGACTCTACATAAGACACCCCACTGGTCACCGCGCATTTCCAGAGGCTCAGCTCTCATTGGATGGAGTACGTTGAGTAATAGCAATAACAATAACAAATGAACTTGTTAATTTTACTTTACAATACAGGCGTTTACTGTGAGTAAATTGTGAAGTGAATCCTGTATTCTCATTACTGCCAGCTATCAAACTGAAGATGATTTTCTTCAGGAGACCGATACAAACATGATCACCAGCTCCATACCCTGGTTCATTACAGAAATAAACATTTTTCCTGTTTATAACAGGGGTTGGCATGCTTTTTCTTAAAGGGCAAGAGAGTAAACATTTTCAGGTTGCAGATGAATAGTCTGTTTCAGCTCCTCAACTTGGCCACTGTGGCCCCAAAGCCGCCACAGGCCATCTGACAAACAGGCATGGCTGTGCCGCAATAAAGCTTTATTTACAAAAACAAGCATCTGGTCTGGGGACCACAGTTTGCCGACCCCTGATCTGAGTAGTTGTTGACCTTCAAAAAAATTAGCTTATTTCGTATGATATATTGTGAATTATGTGCAAATTAATTTCCTACTAATCCTGTATTTTTAAAGGCCCTTTGGAAGTTGTATACCCTCTTTTCTAAGGGATTCATTATTGATTGACTAGTTCATCACTTCTTGAGTGACTTCTGGTTGAAATATATGTTATCTCACATGTGTGTCACGAGGCACACTATTACTTGAACTACCACTACCTGGGGCCTGCGTTTGATTCCCACAAATCTTTTTTTTTTTTTAAATACACTTCATTGACTTTTTACAGAGAGGAAGGCAGAGAGATAGAAAGTCAGAAACATCGATGAGAGAAAGACATCGACCAGCCACCTCCTGCACACCCCACAGTGGAGATATGCCCGCAAGCAAGGTACATGCCCCCGACCGGAATCGAACCTGGGACCCTTCAGTCCGCAGACCGACGCTCTATCCACTGAGCCAAACCGGTCTCGGCTGATTCCCACAAATCTTTGTATAAATGTGGTGGATAGCCTGCTTCCCCAGGATACGCAGGTTAATTTGTAACAGGTGCAGGGCACCTAGACAATGAATTCAGGGCAAAAACGTTCGCTATCTGAGAGCTTTTCGCCACCGTGAGGAGCTGGTGCGAACAGAGGCCCTTCTGGACGGACAGTCAGGGCCCTGTCTTTGGAGAGGCGTCTGTGTGCGGAAGCCAGGGCTCTCTGGAGAGCAGTGGTAACCCGCTGGTTTGCAGGCCGCAGGCCAGAGGAACTCAAAGGTCACAACCAACTTGGGGATGCTTCCACTTCCAGGAGCCACTAAGGAGTGTTTGCCACCCCCTGGGGTCACCCGGGGTGAAAGAATGTTTGTCTTGGATCTCATCCTTGAAAACTGTGTGTCACGCCTTGGAAGAGAAACCGCACCAGGAACTGGTATATGGAGAGCACACAGCCCCATTGGAATTTTTAGAGAGATGCTTAATCATCCTTCTCAGACTAAAAACAAAACAAAACAAAACAAAAAAAACTTAGAGCAAAGGTCAAGGCTTTTAGAAGCCTATGCCTGTAGATCTCTAATGATGTTCTTACGGTTTGGGTTCCAGAAGAAATAGACCTGGAGGTCTGTGTACAACCAGAAAGGACCTGCAGGTACCTGCGGAGGCTGACCTTGAGCTGTGAGCCCACAGACACGGGCGGAAGCACCCAGAACATGTAGGTCTCTTGTAAACTAAGCGGTCACTATCTACTTCCCTCTGAGGATAGCTCCCAGGTTGCTGGGAACTGGAGGAGGAAAAGTTAAGACCCAGTATTTACCTTACAAGAAATCTTATCTTGACACCTGCAGGCAGGGCCACGTGTAAGAAAGCACAGACACTGGAAATGCCGCAGATATTCTCTGGAAAATGTCACTGTCAAGTCCATATTGTAAGACAACTGAACACTGTTGTCTGAATCACCAATAGCATGCATTCTCTACTTTGCAAGCTTTGCACCGACAGTTTCCTCTTTACACTCTTCCTGCTTAGAGACTCAGGAAAGCTGTTCTCTCTTATACCTCCCTTCCTTCCTGTATAAAGTGCCTAATTCTTCCTGCCTCCTGCTACTTCAGAGACACGTGGCAGGAGGATAAACAGCACCTGTAGGATGTGGGGCATTAACTGGAGATTAGGGCTGCTTGGGAGTTAGGAGGGGCTGCCCCAGTGTGGGTGCAAGAGAGAGCCGACAGAAACACAGGCTCCTCAGAAGGGTCATAGCATCTGTGCTTCCTGACTGCATCCTGGCGGAATTGTTTACAAACAGCAGACAGTCAAGAATTCAATGTCAGCCCTCAGGGTCAGCGTGGCTGTCTACTGCAGGTCAAAGCTCACGTTCTCTGCAACAAATACATGCTGCACATTCCCGCTAAGATGCCATCCCTGCACAGACACGCTTCTCTTTTGTGCTTATTTTAGCTGTGTGGTCAGCTAACGTGATCCTCAAGGTTGAGACATCTGATGAAAAAGAATGCTTCAAGCTGAGCGGTCCTTTGGCTCTTCCCAGGCAGGCCTGGGGCAGCTGACGTACCACCGGCATGCCACAGTGATGACCATAGAGATGTCCTGTGCCACGTCCCAAGACGCCAGGGTCGTGACCTGAAGCTAAGGTTCTGGTGAGGCTTGTGGGAGAGACTGTGTTCATCATAATAGACAAGAAAAGCTTCGCTGCCTGTTTATCTGGGCCCCTCTCTTTCATCAAGGCCGGCTGAAGGGCATGGGGTACTCCATGGGAGCCGAAAAATGGTTAAGATACTAGGGAAAACCTGGCTTCTATTCTTTTTGCGTATTTTTGTGTTATTTTTGCATATTTTTTGAGGCTACAAGGAGGTATAAGATACCACCCCTATCCTTACAGACAGCACAGTCTGTGAAGAAGGAATAGAGGGCACGCAAAAAGTCTCCGTTAGGTTCAAACAAATGACAGTGATTTGAAGATGCAACATCGAGTCAAGCCGGGAAATGTCATATTCGATGCTAATACTTGTTGGGATAAAATAAAAGCCATGAGAGAATACAAATAAACAGCCCAGGGCCAGACACTATTCTAATTGCTTTAAATGGATCAACACTTGTTCTTTCTTTCTTTCTTTCTTTCTTTCTTTCTTTCTTTCTTTCTTTCTTTTTTTTAAAATATATTTTATTGATTTTTCACAGAGAGGAATAGAAAGTTAGAAACATCGATGAGAGAGAGACATCGATCAGCTGCCTCCTGCACGCCCCACACTGGAGATGTGCCCATAACCAAGGTACATGCCCTTGACCGGAATCGAACCCGGGACCTTTCAGTCCGCAGGCTGATGCTCTATCCACTGAGCCAAACCGGTTTTGGCAACACTTGTACTTTCATAATAACTGTGTGAGTTAGGTACTATGAGCGTCTCTATGTTAGAGATAACAAAGCCAAACAGAGCAGAACCAAGGTGCAGAGAGGGGGTGAAGCTCCGGGGAGACCCCCCAGCATGCTGGGAGCAGCTGGGACAAACGCAGGCTGTGCTCCCGAGGCTGTGCTCCTCCTGGGCTGGGTGCACGCTCCCCGGGAGCGAGATAGAAGGGGTTACGATTCTCCCATGTGCAGGGAGGTGAGTTCTGTGTGATACACCACACACGAAGGATAATTAGCTAGTACAGTGGTACCTCGAGATACGAGTTTAATTCGTCCCGTAACCTTGAGGCGTGGGAAACTATGAGATGCTCGAGTCGCGGTAAACTGGTGGGTCGTGTGCAGCTGGCCGTTCCGAGCTGATTACTCCTATCTCAAATGTTGCTCATATTTCAAAGCAAAAATCGCTCGCTCGACGGCTCGTATCTCAAAAATCTCGTATGTTGGGGCACTCGTATCTCGAGGTACCACTGTATACTAGCTGGGAAAACCCAGACCTACCCCAACAGCCACCCCTCTTGACCCCTCCCGTTAAGGAGGGAGCAGATTGACTTGTCAGACGCTCTAACGTGGTGGGTGGTGCCGTGTGTGTTCTGAAACGACTTTCAAGCCCTTTAGCGAAATGAAGAAGTAGCCTCACAGAGAAGCGGACAAGAGACCTTCTGACCGAGAATCTTTTAGCTGGCCTGGGCGATGTCAGCCATTCGTTCATCCAGTTACTGTCTCCCAGATAAACACAGGGAAAGGACAAGAGCTTGAACTAGCAGGGGTGAGGAACGTCCCACCCGCGGGCCGTAGAAGGCCCTGGAAATCCCTTGATCTGACCTTTCAAAGGCAGCAGGGGTGAGTAGAGTTTATTGAATATTTGAGCAAATATCGCAGGGCCATTTTTAAGTTGATAATTCTGCATAGCCTCTGAATGATGTTATAAATATCCAAACGGCACTTGGCAGATAAAAGGTTCCCCACCCCTGAATTACAGGAAAGCACAGATGATATAGCTGAAGGCGGAAAAAGGATGACAATTCTTACTTGTCAGTGGGCCAGGATGAAATCCTTGTAGACTCTGGGATGCTCTGTCAAGGACAGCGGGTATGGCTGCAACAGAAAGAGGAGAAAAGCATCAGTCATCTCTCCAGAACGGTCTGAGGTGACCCTGTTCCCATCTCACTTTCACATGACAGAAGGTGAGGTGGGCCAGCCTCACCATCCTCTTCTTCTTTCTTTTAAAATTAAAATGACCCCTGCCTTCTAAGCCACCCCCACGAGTGTCAGAGCAAATGGAAACTCTGCTCGTGGTCCCCTCTACACCTGCAGGGACAATGAAAGAAGTTTTTCTAGATCACTTGAGTCTTGCTTATGAAAAGGAAGCATATCGCCGAAACTAGTTTGGCTCAGTAGATTGAGCGTTGGCCTACGGACTGAAAGGTCCCGGGTTCGATTCCGGCCAAGGGCATGTATCTTGGTTACGGGCACATCCCCCGTAGGGGGCATGCAGGAGGCGGCTGATCGATGTCTCTCTCATCGATGTTTCTAACTTTCTATCCCTCTCCCTTCCTCTCTGTAAAAAATCATTAAAAATAAATTAAAAAAATATATATGTATTTAAAAAAAAAGAAGAAAGAAAAGGAAGCATATCCATTCTTACACTGTTATAAAAGTTCCTTCAAAAATCCTGATTCTGAGCCATAAACACATGAGCGATCCTGGGAGCAGGGCAGGAATGAGGGGAAGCAGGAGTTGGATGAGAGACACTGAACTTTATGATGTGAGATGGGCAGTGACTCATCTGTTATATAAGCGGCTATAATTTTATTGATACCAGTGTTCGGTTGCACTCAAAACAGGAAAAATGGAAAACGATCAGGTGATTGTCACGGGGCTGCGGACCTGGGTTGCTGTGCAAGCATCTCGACTACAGAGGACACAACTGCCACCTGGTGAGGAAGGGGGTTCCTCCGAGGTCCCCCACCCCGAACACCTGATCCAGGGGCTGTTCTTAGAGAGGCCATGGGGGCCGGGCCCCCCACGAACGGGGAGCTGTAATCACAGCAGGCAAGCGATGTGCTTTGTGCCTCGCTAGAAAGCAACAGTGACAATGCTAAGAAATCTTTCTCTGACCCGAAGAAAGGAAGAAGCAGCAAATGAAAAGGCTTGGGCAGTGAGTGAACGCACTCCCATCCCCCTGAACCTCCGAGCTGGGAGAACCCTGTCCCCCTGCCCTGGCCCACGTGCCAACCTGCTTTTTCCACCTCCTCCCCCAGCTCAGCAGGCCTGGAGCTCATAATATAGAACAGTGGTTCTCAACCTTCCTAATGCCGGGACCCTTTAATACATACAGCTCCTCATGTGGTGGTGACCCCCAATCATAAAATTATTTTTGTTGCTACTTCATAAATGTAATTTTGCAACTGTTATGAATCGTAATGTAAATCTCTGTGTTCTCCGATGGTCTTAGGTGACCCCTGTGAAAGTGTTGTTCGACCCCCAAAGGGGTCGTGACCCACAGGTTGATAATCGCTGACATAGAACCTTACGGATGATGTTAAGATCCTGACCCGACCAGTGTGGCTCTCAGTGGTTGAGCGTTGACCTATGAATTAGTGGGTCATGGTTAGATTCTTGGTCAGGGCACATGCCCAGGTTGAAGGCTCGATCCCCAGTAGGGGGTGTGCAGGAAGCAGCTGATCAATGACTTTCTCATCATTGGTGTTTCTCTCTCTCTTTCCATCTCTGAAATCAATAAAAATACATTAAAAAAAAAAGATCCTTCTGTTCAACACCACAGCACTCTCAGCCTCGTAGGTTTCTTCAGTCCAGGCACATCAGCGAGAGTATGTTCCCGGGTCAAGTTAAGCTTTGTGGGCTTGGGCGAATTAACATTTTAAATTCCATCTGCCTACCAGTCCCGGAAGTGTTTCTTTTTATTCTCTCTCAAAATGCGACTAGCAGCATCCTCCGTCGAAGCTCATGTACTCCCAAATGCAATAATGGATGATGACAAAGAAAGAATAAACCACCCCCCTGATTTTAACGTGACCGGAAAGGAAAATTATATCTTAGGACAAGTCCACTCACTAACCTGGGTACCCCGAGTTTAGCAGGACCATTATCTAGAACAACCCCCTTCCACCCCCAGTCCTTGCTAACATCAGAGAACACTTTTATTACCCCTTGGGCACTAGAACACTGAATATTTTTGGTCAAGGTTTGGCAACCGTAGACAACTCGCAACCATGAGTGGCCTGTATCACTGACAACTATGCGCTGCTGGAGAAGCTTCCAATGGCTCGAAGGAAGAGGAAAATTAAGTCAATCGTGGCATCGCACACCAGCCCATGTGTCATTTTGGTCAGAGTGATCCAGCGAGGGTGTCTCAGTTTTCAGCTGGAAAACGGAGAAAACGAGCAGACACCCGTTTCCAGAGATTTCTCCAGAATGGTGCCTGGAATGGAATGCGGGGGTCAGTTATGAGGCCCCAGGGGAGCGCCCGGAGCCAACCCTCAGGCCTGGAAACGGCTGGGGGAGCCGGCCACGGGGGCCCCTCGCCAGCCAGGAGTCTGCTTTCCCCGTAGACAGACATCTGGTGCGTTCCCCTTCTTGGTGTGGGTATTTGGTAACATTTTCGTGAAGCAAAACTTCTCACTCAGCTAACACCCCGCACAATCTGTGCCGAATAAAGACATGAAAGGAGCAGATGACTCCCGGGGAAGGAGCAGCGACCTCGGCCAGCGCCGGGAAGGTACTGGTTACCAGAGCAAAAGCATAATAAACACGCCGGTGCCATCTGAGCGCCCGAGGTGTCGCGGCCAGCTGTCAGTGTTCCGGAGTGTCAGCCCCGTCCTTAAGATCTCGAAAGGCGGGGCGGCGAGGGAAACACTAATGAGGGGTGACAATAAGCCGGGGATCCTGCCTCCGATCCATTACAGAGGCTTTGGAATGTGGGTGTTTTCAACAAGGTGGCTACAGCCTCTGGGCACCGGGGGGGGGGGCCCCCCCCATTTCTGGGCGGGGAACTTTAAAGGCAGGAATAGTCCTGGCCAAGCTTGCGAGGGGGCTGAACTTGAGGCAGACAGGCAGGGAAAAGGCAGAGGGAGGGAAGGCGGAGGCCAGCGAACACCGCCCAAACACGAGACGTAAGACGGTCAGGGTAGGTGAGGGCTTTGCTCTGATGGAGGGAGTGGATGGAGGACAGCTGATCGGGCAGAAGTCAGGGTGGTGGCAATGACAGTGACAATGATAATGAAAATGCCAAGCCTCGCTAACATTTACCAAGCACTTAGTATTTTGTCTAGCTAGCATTCTGCACGTGCTAACTCATCAGACCTCACAGGTAGATACCGTTCCCGTCCCCATTTTACAGAGAGAGACACCAAGGTCCAGAGATGCGCCACAGTCGGGAAGTGAAGTTCAAGGTCAGACACAACTGCTTTTCATTAAAGAGGAGGGCAGAGGTGCCAACGCCAGGCAGTGGGCAGGAAGCTAGCCTCTGTGCCACGTGACAGCAGGGGCCCAACATCATCAATCATCACAGCCGGTTGGCTGAGCTGACATCAGCACGAGGTAGGCCAGTCGGGAGCACAGGACTGAGACCAGAAGACCAGGGTCCTGCAAGGTCAGGCTGAGGTGTGGGGAGGACAGAGGGTCTCTCTCTTTCTAAAGTGGTTTTAGATGTTCTTAATACCTGCGGATTCACTCATGGAAGCAACAGCGTCAGAGCGATTTGACAGTCCACAGTTCAGATGGCGACTCACAGGCGGGGTGCTGGACCTGCCACCTCCTGCCAACTCTGCGTTCAGCGATGTCACGCCATTGACTTGAAAATCAGCCGTCGTGGGAATATTTACACCATAATAATTGGCAAGTGCTACAAATCGTGGCTCGCCACCACCTGTGGAAATCCCACCTGCCCTTCAAGGTCAGTTTGGGTGCCTTCTCCTCCATGAAGTATTTTTTATATTCTCTCAGTTGAAAGCCATCTCTCAGAACACTTTTTTTTTGTCTGCTTTGTGCGTTCAGAACACTTTTTCTTTCTTTTTTCTTTTCTTAAATATATTTTATTGATTTTTTTTTTTTACAGAGAGGAAGGGAGAGGGATAGAAAGTCAGAAACATCGATGAGAGAGAGAGAGAGAGAGACATCGATCAGCCGCCTCATGCATGCCCCCTACTGGGGATGTGCCCGCAACCAAGGTACTGTACATGCCCTGATAGGAATCGAACCTGGGACCCTTCAGTCCACAGGCTGACACTCTATCCACTGAGCCAAACTGGTCTCGGCCAGTACACTTTTTTTTAATACCTGGACCCGGGCACATAGGATCCCTTGCCTAGTACCTTAGTCATCTGACTTGCCCAATGAACGATAAACTTGAAGTTTGAAGACAAAAACCATGTCTCATTCTCCTTTGATCCACCATAGTATTAGCTCCGTCCCTTAAATATATGCTAAATGAATGCTAAAGGCACATTCCTAAAATTACTGAATATCTCACTAGGAAGTCTTTCAGGAAGAGCTGGGAGGCATCATAATTTTACTTTTTTAAAAAAATATATATTTTACTGATTTTTTACAGAAAGGAATGGAGAGGGATAGAGAGTTAGAAACATCGATGAGAGAGAGACATCGATCAGCTGCCTCCTCCCCCCCCCCCACTGGGGACATGTCCACAACCAAGATACATGCCCCTGACCAGAATCGAACCTGGGACTTTTCAGTCTGCAGGCTGACGCTCTATCCACCGAGCCAAACCGGTTTGGGCATGATTTGACTTTTATAATTATTTTAAATTTATCATTTTGTGGCCTTTGGAGTCCAACTTGCACAAAAGACACAAAAGAAGATTCTCAGGTGCATCTCTTGGGACAATGAGGCACAGGCAGCATATTTTACCACATTTTCATGGTAATTGGCCCCTTAAAAGTGTTTGGTGAAGGAAAGAAACAAAGAAAATGAGATTGTTTTATTTCCTTACCCGCTGCCTGCCACCCAGAAGGATGCATCTGCCTGGTTCTGACCACAGCAGAGAGCCACCTTGCTGGTTCTGAGGTCTGCCATCCTGGTTGCCCATGTACTAGGCTGAGACTGGGAGTAGGGACTTGGAAGTCCCGGGAATTGGTTGCTTTGGCCAATTCATGCGTCTCCTTGCTGAGACCAGGCAGTGTTTCAGAAGCATCGCGTGTCAAATGTGTCCTAAGAAAGCACACGCTTTGCCAGAGGTTTGGACGTGTGTTTTCCCCTCTCTGGGCAGAGGCGTCTTCTATAAACTGGTTGGTCTAGGCTCCTGCCTCTCGTTTCTTCCCAAGCTCCCCTCATCAGTTCTCATGTAACGTTTCTTTTCTTTTATTCTTTTTAAAATATATTTTATTGATTTTTCACAGAGAGCAAGGGAGAGAAACAGAGAGCTAGAAACATCAATCAGCTGCCTCCTGCACATTCCCCATTGGGGATGTGCCCACAACCAAGGTACGTGCCCTTGACTGGAATCGAACCTGGGACCTTTCAGTCTGCAGGGCGAAGCTCTATCTACTGAGCCAAACCGGTTTCAGCTATGTAATATTTTTTGAACAAAATCCTATTCTCTTGGTAAGTAGGTATCGGAGAGCCAGAGAAAGGGGCCATCAGGTGAAGCCGCAGTGTGTGAGCAGCTCTGGTGTGCCAGATGCTGTCCTAGATGCCAGGAGCACAAGAGGCGAAGAGAGGCCTTTCTGGGTTCACGATCTGGGGTGTGTGCAGGCACCGGCAACAGATAAGCAAACAGGTAGCGCAGGTAGCAGAGTGGAGCAATAAGATGTGGGTGAGTGGCTACAGCGGCCCTCCCAGCAGAATGGAAAAATATAGGCCTAGAGGTGGGTTTGAGGAATAAGGAGGAGGCTAGTGTCGCAGGAGCAGAGCAGGGAAGAGGACAGGCAAAGGAGCTGAGATTGCAGAGGGCTAGGCCAGACCTGGCACAGTTCAGCCTGTTTATGCCTAACTGCCCTCCCCTGCAGGCCTGGTCACCCCTAACTGTCCTCCCCTGCAGGCCTGGTCACCCCTAACTGCCCTCCCCTGCAGGCCTATTCCCCCCCAACTGCTCTCCTCTGCAGGACTGTGTCCTCCCCAACTGCCCTTCCCTGCAGGGCAGGGTAAGGCTCTGTGCAGTGTTTACCATGTCAGCTTCCATGAAAGGGATCCCATTGAGTTGCAGCTGCTATTGCTGCCAGACCTGTCCCATTGCAGCGTGTCCTTCCCACTTGAATCCTTCACTGTGATCCACAGTTGGGAATTGGGAGGTGTTGGCACTGGGTCAGGAGGCTGAGAGGTGTATGGTTTCAATTCACTCATTTCCTTGATTCCACTGTAGTTGGTCTAGATCACAGACTCAACCCAGAGGGCCATTTCTTGATGAAAGACGTAAGTACTGAGCACTCATTATGTGCAAGGCACCACACCAGACACTGGAATATGGTGGTATACAGACTAACACAGGCCCCATGGCTCACTGCTCTCTATTCCCCTAAACCAGTGGTCGGCAAACTGTGGCTTTAAAAGCCACATGCGGCTCGAGAGCAGTGGTTTGCCGCTCTGTTGACTAATGAGTTTGCCGACCACTGGGATAGGGGCTTAACCACAAGGAACAACTACAGCCTACAATTATTGGAATGTAGAGTCTAGGTCAGTGGTCGGCAAACTCATTAGTCAACAGAGCGGCAAACCGCTGCTCGTGAGCCACAGTTTGCCGACCACTGCCCTAAATGGTCCTTCTGCCCCAGACCACTGTGTCTGCAAGCCATCGGGCACATTCTTGATTCTAGGTCTCTGTTCACCTATATCATTCTCTTTGCTGTCTCCAGAATGGGGAGAAGACCAGAGGTTAATTTCTACCTATAAAGTGGGGGTAATAGTTTAGAAAATAAAATAATTTACATACAACACTTAACAGCATGTTTGCCACATAGTGTTTTTGGAAATATATATTTTAATATACTTTTTATTATTGACTAGAGGCCTGGTGCATGAAATTCATGCACGGGTGTGTGTGTGTGTGTGTGTGTGTGTGTGTCCCTTAGCCCAGCCTGCACCCTCTCCAATCTGGGACAGCCTTTTCACAATCCAGGACTGCTGGCTCCCAACTGCTCGTCTGCCTGCCTACCTGATTGCCCCTAACCACTTCTGCCTGCCAGCCTGATCACCTCCTAATCACTCCCCTGCCAGCCTCATTGATGCCTAACTGCTCCCCTGCCAGCCTGTTTACCCCTAACTGCTCTCTCCTGCAGGCCTGGGTCCCCCCCAACTGCCCTTCCCTGCAGACTTGGTTGTCCCCAACTTCCCTTCTCTGCCAGCCTGGTCACCCCTAACCGACCTTCCTTGCAGGCTTGATCACCACTAACTGCTCTCCCTTGCAGGCCTGGTTCCTCCCAACTGCCTTCCCCTGCTGGACATCTTGTGATGGCCATCATGTGTCCACATAAGGGCAGCAATCTTGTGTGTTGGAGTGATGGTCAATTTGCATATCACTCTTTTATTAGATAGGATAGAGGCCTGGTGCATGGGTGGGAGCCAGCTGGTTTTCCCTGACGGTGTCCTGGATCAGAGTGGGGGTTCCCTTGGAGCGTGGGGTGGCCTGGGTGAGTGGCAGTTTGCAGGCCAGCCATGTCCCTCAATGACCCAAGCAGAGGCCCTGGTATCTGGGATTTATTTATCTTCTATAATTGAAACTTTGTAGCCTGGAGTGGAGGCCAAAGCCAGCCAGGCCTGTGGGAGCTTGGCTTCCTCCATCACTGGGGGCAACCCTAGCCTCCTGCTTTCTCCAGCTCTGTGACTGCCACCATTTTTGTTGGGATTTATTTAAATTCTAGAATTGAAACTTTGTAGCCTTGAGTGGAGGCCTAGGCTGGCCAGGGTGTGCAGAAAGCTTGGCTTCCTCCATTACTGGGGAAACCCAAGCCTCCTGCTTGCTCCATGGCTGCAGCCATCTTGGTTGGGTTAATTTGCATACTCAATCCTGATTGGCTTGTGGGTGTGGCTTATGGGTGTAGTGGAGGTATGGTCAATTTGCATATTACTCTTTTATTAGAGAGGATGATATTACAGATATTTCCCCTTTTCCCCCTTACCCTCCTGCTCCCAGCCCTTACCTCCCTTCCCCAAATGTCTTCACTATACTATTGCCCATGTCCATGGGCTGATGCATAGTGTTTATGATCACAATGGTCTCTCAATTTATTTTATCTGCCACTCAGCTTATAGTTACTAATGTCCCACGCTGTATTTTGCACTATTTTGTGTTTACTTTCTTGCCCCCACAATTAGATTACAAGTCCCTGGAATGTAGGAACCATATTTTACTCTTTTAAAACCTGCACCCAGTAGGCCCTTAATAAATATCTGCAGTATGAAGGCTCATCTGGCCTTTCAGACCAACGGCCTCTTCTTTGGATTAGTTCCTATCTATGAGTTAACCGAGTGTCTCAGTGGAAGGTTACGTGTAATTACAGATGTATCTGTCACATCTGTATGCAATGAGAGAAAAAAGAGGACTTCGACACACACAGCTTCTCTCAGATACTTGACTCGCACTTTTTAGACTCACTTTCTGAAGGCCAGTTTTGGAAAGAAATAGTTGAAACTCTGCTTTGTGGCGAGCGTGGGACCCGCTCCAGAAGTTATGTTGCAGTGGAAAATGGGAGCTCTACCCAAAAGTGAATGGAGATGGATAAGGTGACAAGCCACCATAGGCACATACCTTGGCAGCAAGGTACCCGGCTGCTTGTTTTTTTAAACTTTGTCCTTTTCGTTGGGCCTTCTGTAGTTTTTGGCTCCGGTGAGAAGAAACCTTTATGGCTGCTGAAGCTTAACTCTCCCTCCACAGTCGGAGTTTTCCAAAATGCACAATTAAAAGCGCAGTCAAAACAGTCAGTCAAATCACACAACATCCATTTCAAGTCGAGAATTAGACCAGGTGTGAAAAAAACATATGACATCTTTCTGGAAGCTGGAGTAGGTTTCAACTGAAAAGGGGCTATATTTCCTTGTAGCTATAGGGCAGGCAAAGTCTCCCAGGCTAGAATAGAGGTTTGGCTTTCCTGGCTTGAATTAGGTTTACCGGGATGGCGATAGGACATAAAGAAAAGAAAAAAAAATCACAAGCCTTATGGACAATCCATATGTGGCCACTGCGCTGGCACCGATGCCCGGGACAGTGATTCTTTGTGTCGTCCTGGACAGGCACCCTGCGCATAGGCTTTCAGGCGGGACGGGGGACACTGTATGGCTTTAAGTGTTCCCTGATCGAATGTGGGAAAAGCAGCAGCCGGCCAAGTTCAGAACAGAGTTTTTATTGTGCGGAGGCCAGGAGGTGAGGGGGAGGGAGCGGGCCAGGGCTCCCACACAGCTCTGCCCGGCTCTGCTTTCTGCTCGATGTATGTTTAAAAGGCTCAGAAGGGCACCTTTAAGGCAGAGAAAGATACCCATGAGACTTCACCCACTTCAAATTTAGGATCCACAGGAAATGGGATGGGTATTTCATGGGTGTTAATTAATTGACATGTATATTTAGATTGAAGGAACTTCCTAGCATCCGCTGAATGCAGCGGAAGAGCAAGCAAAATAATAGGTGTGACCACTTAGATCTCAACGGAGTCCTGTCTGCCATTAGCCCCTGCCCTTGAACTAGAACTCTGAATGGCCTGGGTCTGTCTAAAGGAGGAGCGTGCCGGGGAAAGGGATCTGTAGAGGTCAGGAATTGTTGGGCCACCAACATCATTTCTAATGAAAACCACAATCAGTTCTGCGTAATGGGACATTTCTCTTTCTCCAGAAAAACATGAGAAAACACGGAAAAAACTCATCTGGAGAGGGAAGTCTATTTTTGGTTTCTTTGAAGTTGTTCTTCCAGAATCTTCTCTGCTATTCCCGGATCTTGTCAGCGCTGCCCAAATGACTGCCTGCACTTTCTGGATCCTTCTCTTCTGAATCCACTTCAGCTTCTGACCCCTCTCCTCCACGAACTCTCCTGATCAGATCCCATGGGCTCTTCCTCTTCCCTGGACTTCTCGCTTTTTGAGATGTACTTGACCCAGTAGACCATTTCCTTTTCGAGGCATGCTCCTTCTCGCTTCCATGACGCCGAGTTGGCTAGGTTTCCCTTTCATTTCATAGGCTGTTCTTCCTAGTTCTCTTCTTCTGCTTGAGCCCTAAATATTGTAGTATCCCAGACTCTTCACTTCCCCAGTCTCATGGCTTTAAACATTACCTCCATGCTGATGGGTCCACATTTCTGCCTTCAGCCTCAGCCTCTCTGATGAACTGCAGTCTCTGCTCAGCTTCCTTGGCATCATCACTAAGTATCCTATCAGTGTCTCAGTCCTAACATAGAATTCTTGAGTCATCTCTGACCAAATCTGCTCCTGCTCAACTCTTCGCTATCTCTCTAAATTACTTCATCATCTACCCTGGTATTCAAGCTCCAAACCTATAGGTCATCTTTGTGTCTTCAGTTTCCCTAACTCCTCTTCTCCCCTTTAAGCCACTGGCAAGTATGTCCTTTCCATCTCAATTCCCTTCTCTCCATCTCCTTTGCTATTATAATAGTACAGGACCCCAACACATCTTGTCTGAACTCTCAAATAGCTTCCTAATCTTTCCACATTTGTCCCACTTCAATGAACTACTGAAACATTAAACAGGGTGACTTTTAAACGCATAAATCAGATCATGCTACTTCCATGATCTAAAATTCTCCAGTGTTTCCTATGTGATCAGAATAAAGTCCAAACTCCTTATAATGGCCCCCAAGATTGCTTATACCTTCCCCTTCCTCTTTCCTAACAGAATCTTTTTAAAAAATATATATTTTTATTGATTTTCACAGAGAGAAATGGAGAGGAATAGAGAGCCAGAAACACTGATGAGAGAGAGACATCGATCAGCGGCCTCTTGCACACTCCCCACTGGGGATGTGTCCACAACCAAGGTACAGGCCCTTATTGGAATCGAACCTGGGACCCTTCAGTCCGCAGACCAACACTCTATCCACTGAGCCAAACCGGTTTCAGCCCTAACAGAATCTTGATTCTGTCTAGGTAGCCACTCTTCTCTGGGCAGAAGACCCACCCAACCTCAGATCCACAAGAAGGTATAATGGGAAAGAGGATTATTCCCTTCCTCTTCTGAAGTTCAAGGAACCCGGACTTCTTTCACCCTAAGTCTATTTGCCATCACAAATGATAAGATTTCATTCTTTTTTTATATCCAAGTAATATTCCATCGTCTATATGTACCACAGCTTTCTTATCCAGAGAAAGGCAAATACCATATGATCTTCCACTTGTATGTGGAATCTAAAGAACAAAATAAATGAACAAAGCTGAAACAGACTCATATACACAGAGAGAGGACTGGTGGTTGCCAGAGGGGAAGGGAGGCTGGGGCACTGGGTGAAAGAGGTGAAGGGACTGAGAAGCACAAATTGGTAGTTGCCAGGCAGTCACCATGAAATAAGTAAAGCACAGGAATATAGTCAATAATATTGTGATAAGTATGCATGGTGCCAGCTCAGGACTGGAAATATCGAGGGAAACACTATGAAAAGTAAGCTGTATACCCAAAATCAATACAGCATCATCATCATCATCATCATCATCATCATCATCATCATCATCTATACCAGTGGTCAGTAAACTCATTAGTCAACAGCTAATGGCTTTGACAGCTAATTCGCATGTGGCTTGCGAGCTGCAGTTGGCCAACCACTGATCTATACTAATAAAAGGATAATATGCTAATTAGACTGGGAGACCTTCTGGGAGACTGGCCAGGGAGGGCAATTGGGAGCCATGAGATCAGCAGGGGAGAGCAGTTGTGGGTGATCAGGCTGGCGGGGGTGGGGGTGGGGTGGGGGCAGCAGTTGGGGGGCGATCAGGCTGGCAAGGAGGGAAGTTGGGGGCGAGCAGGCCAGCAGGCAGAGTGGTTAGGGGTGATTGGGCAGGCAGGCAGGGGAGCAGTTAGGAACCAGTGGTCCTGGATTATGAGAGGGATGTCCGACTGCCAGTTTAGGCCTGATCGGGCCTAAATTGGCAGTCGGGCATCCCCCGAGGGGTCCCAGATTGGAGACGGTGCAAGCCAGGCTGAGGAACACTCCCCCCCACCCCCCATGCACGAATTTCGTGCACTAGTCATCATCATAATAAAAACACCTGGAAAGCCTATGACAATTCTTTTAAAATTAGCAACAAATAAATGGTTGCTAAATTGCTTAGCTGGCAACAAAGGCAGTTAAAGCAGGCAGAATCTCTGAATGCAAATAGTTGGCAATCTAAAGAGCAGCTAGTATCTTTTCCCTAACCCACCACTATTTTCTTGGACTCAAAGAAGCAAATTTTTGGACTTGTCTATGATTCCCCCTTTTCCTACTATTGGTCAGAACATATAATTGGCTGTTGCTTCACGGTAAGTGTTCCTTAGGCTCTGCCTTCTTCCTTTCCCCATCTAACGCTTCCCAAACAGGAGCCCTATCTTCACCCAGGCCTTCCTCTGCCTTGAGCTAGGATGCTAGTCCATTCTCCTGCTGGATTAATCTTCCTAAATACCCTTTTCATTTGCCACACCTCCACTTATAGACTCAAATGGCACCTTTCACTTGCTGGATTAAGTTCAAATTCTTCAGCCCAACATTCACATCACTACTTCATACTCTACTTCTTTCCCACAACGTGTTAGAGTAAACCCATGCGTTAGACAAGACGGGGTACTTAGGATCCTCAGCCTCCATCCTCTATTCCAGCGGTTCTCAACCTGTGGGTCATGACCCCTTTGGGGGTTGAATGACCCTTTCACGGGGGTCGCCTAAGACCATTGGAAAATGCAGATATTTACATCACGATGCATAACAGTAGCAAAATTTCATGGTTGGTGGTCACTACCACATGAGGAACTGTATGCAAGGGTCTCGGCCTTAGGAAGGTTGAGAACCACTGCTCCATTCTGTCTCAATTTTTTTCTTTATCCTCTCCAGCTGAAAGTTCCCATCCTTTCTTTCCGAAGCAAACTATCCCACTCCCTGGAGAACACCCCTCCTATATAAGACCTTCTCCCTCAGTGGCTCCATTCTAACCATTTTTGACATCCACCCCTCCTGGAGCTGGGCACTGAAGTTCTCCATCAGTCATTTTTCTCGAAAAGACCGCCGAGGAGGAACATGGAATGCAGACTATTTGTATACAGCTATATCATTAGGCCGATCTCTCAGAAAAAGTTTGAAAATGTGTCCGGAGTATGTGCTGTGACTGTGTAGCCAAACAGCGTTAGAGACTTCCAAAAAAGTCCTCGAAGTCACACTGGAATGCGGACTACGTGTATGCTCCTTTCCAACGATTAGGATCTACCCATAGCTTCCAGGAAATAATTCACATTGTTCTCTGCCCTGGGGCACTTTCTTACACTTAGATTGGCACAAATAGGTATTTTTTAGAAATATTAAAATGTATGGTCTACTAGCTTTCTTTAATTAAAACCCAGTAAGTATATGTTTGTTTGTTTATTATTTTTTAAAATTGTTTAAAGTACAGTGGTACCTCGAGATACGAGTGCTCTAACATACGAGATTTTTGAGATACGAGCCGTTGAGCGAGCGATTTTTGCTTTGAAATACGAGCAACATTTGAGATAGGAGTAATCAGGCGGATCGGCCAGCTGCACACGACCCACCAGTTTCCCACGCCTCAAGGTTACAGAACGAATTAAACTCTTATCTCGAGGTACCACTCTATTACAATTAGTGTTTATTTAATTTTTTTCTACTTCTATCGTGCAGTTTCAGAGGGTAATCTACTCTGTTCCAGCTTTACCACCAAATCTATTTCCTGTTCATAGTTGGTGGCATGTAGTATAAAGGTAAGTGGGTGACATGGTCACGCGTGTAAAAATATCTTCTCTAAACCCGTTTCTTGCTACTGAGAAACATGAGAAACAGGTTATACATAATCATTTCAGTCAGCGCATCTTTTAGTGAGCACTGCCTACGTGCCTACGCCTAGCTCTCTGCTAGATTAAAAAAAAAAATATATATATATATTTTATTGATTTTTTACAGAGAGGAAGGGAGAGGGCTAGAAAGTTAGAAAAATCGATGAGAGAGAGACATCGATCAGCCGCCTCCTGCATGCCCCCTACTGGGGATGTGCCTGCAACCAGGATACATGCCCTTGAGCAGAATCCAACCCGGGATCTTTCAGTCCGCAGGCTGACGCTCTATCCACTGAGCCACACCGGTTTGGCTCTCTGCTAGGTGCTGTGCACAAGGAAAAGTAGTGGCATACGTGGCTACTGAAGTCTCCGTCTAGGCAGGAAGCAAACCTCACAGACCGGAGGCTCCTCAGGGCTACAAGGCTGAGGACTCCTCGATGCATAAGGAGCTGGGGAATCGGAAGTGGACAAGGTCAAGAGTGATTTGATCATTTTCACGCAAGGGATAGGACTGCCGCTGATTTCTCCATCTGTGAATGGAGGATGCAGATAAATAGGCAGTGTGGGGACACCCTGGCCCATGATGGCAAGCCAGACTGGCCTAGAGGAGATGGCCGGGGACAGCTCTGGCCATGACAGGGGCTGTGTCCTGGAGGAGGTGGCGGGAGAGCTGGACCTTTAACGTGGAGCCAGATGACCTCCAAGCACAGACAGTGGGAGCCACGGCGGCTCTGGAGCTGGAGCATGGCGGGACAGAGGGCTGTGTCAGGAAGCCGGCTCTTCAGCTGCGTGCCTGAGGGCTTAGCAAATCCTCGGGGCCCTGGCCGTGGCCCGGGATTGACCTCCGAGAACACTGAGCTCACACCATCATTCTCTCTGGCTCCTGCAGGTTCGAAGACCTCGACAAAATAAGGCTTTCCCCATCTGACTTGACTTCAGTGGGGAAGTGTCCTTTTCCATCCTCCCCCCAAGTCTTGCAGGCCCTGCCCCCCGTTCCCTCCCTGCAGTCTTCATAACCACCCTCACCTCACGACCATTCAGTGGCAAAACACACAGGAGATCATCACAGTGCATCAGCTGGGACTTCAACGCCAGCAGGGCCCCCAAATGGACACAAATGTCTGCTTGGGACAGTTTTAACTTGAGAAATAAGAATAACAGATGAAACATTTCTATTAGATGTTCGCCACCTGGCTGCTAAGGGGGCTACATCAGAGCCCCCTGCCGCCCCATCCCCTGCAGCTGGAGTTCCTTCCAGGCCAGGTGCAGAGGGTCCAGAAAACCCCAGACGCTGTCACTGAACAGAACAGCCTGGTTCTGCTCTGGAAGGCGGGCTCTGGACATCTGAGCGAGGGCTATGCTGACGGAAGAGCAAGCAGACGGCCCGCATCTGGCCACCTGGCAGCCTCTGCTCACTTCCTCTTGGCAGGGACCACGGACCAAAAGGCCTCTGGCAACAGGTTACGAATGAAAAAAATGAAATATTTGATTGAAATAATAATATCTCAGGCTATCGTTACCGATACCTGGAAATTTATGAGGTGCTTGTGGCGGCAGAATAAAGAACTGGTCCTAATGAACAACTGATGAACAGAAAGAGAGCCAGAGACATCGAAGCATCGCACAGACCAGCAAACTTCAGAGGGGAGGCGGGGGAGGGGGTAAGAGGCCAATCAAAGGACTGCTTTGCATGCATATGAGCATGACCCAGGGACACAGACACTAGGGGGGTGAGGGCATGTGCTGGGAAGGAGGTGGAAAGGTCAATGGGGAAAAAAAGGAGACATGTAATACTATGTGTAATACTTTAAACAATAAAGAATTAAAAAAATTCATTATTCATTAAATCAGTAAATAATGATTGATAACATACTACACCTGCTGAATATCGAGCAGGACGGAAAGCCCGAGGAAACATCCCTCAGAGTCCCTGAGGCTCAGCCGGATGCTCTCTGGCTACCCTGTCTTAACTGGACCAATCTGGTTACAGTACCCATGACAATATCTGTCTGGTGACCTTTTAGAAGTAATCTGGTATGGTTCATGAGCAAAGAGATGAGATTAGGATGATGAAAAAACTACAAAATGAATTTGGAAGATAACCCAAATCTTAGTCCGTTGAATCTTCACCTACAGAACCCAGCAACAGTTTCTGGGGAATAGGCAATGCATTAATACCCAAGTCAGCGATTTCAACCTGTGTGCTGCGAGAATTTTTAAATTATTAATGCCTGACTGTTGAGTCAGGGGCACGGACTTCATTTCCCTCAGACTGTCAAATAAAAAAAATCACAACAGCCAGCATACAATAGTCATCTGGTGTGAATGCCCTGTCTGGAACCATAAATATCTAGGATATAGAATAGGGTTGCATCTTATTGGTCATATCTCATAAGAAGGTTGTGACTGATTGGTTAATTCTTAGTACCAGAAATCTTTATATACAGGAATAGGCACCTGATGTTTTTAAAAAGTCACTTTGGAACAAAATAGGTAATCTCTATTATTATTATTATTTTTTTTTGTAAATCAATAAAAAAAAATATACCTATTTTTTTTTGTTGTCAAGTCAGCAAAAACATATACATTTTTTTCTGGTGTGCCCCAGAATTTTAGTAATTAGTTTACAGTATATGTGCCATGAGATGAAAAAGGTTGAAAATTGCTGATCTAAGAAAATGTCAGCAGTGACAGCGTTATGTATCAATGAAAGGTGTGTGTTCACTTGGTGTGTTACTTATACATCCTTTACTCATTTCTCCGTTAACAGCTGCACATCAGTGTGTGCGCACAAAGATATCCTTTTTTTCTCTTTAGCCTTTGTTTTGCTGTGCAGTTTAAAAAACCTTAAGAGCATATTCTTACAAAGATTTCATGTGAAGCAGGTGTGAATTTTCTGCGAAGCCATTATTCGGGCTGCAGAAAATGCCACATGATTGCCCTTCTCTAAAACTGATTTTGTCTGAGGTTGACAGCCAAGTTGGTGGGGTCTTCGATTTCAGCCGTTTCTGTAGGAAATAGAGCCATTTCCTTTTCTTGGGTTGCGGGAGGGTCTTTGGACTTCTTACACTGAGATAAATATCTACCCTAGTCGCCCCCACCCTGAAAATACCCATTGTCTTTCTTCTCCTTCAGTCCCAACGGTCCTTAACTCCAAAGATGCTCACCTCCTTCTCCAAAATCTATAAACGAACTCGGGGAGAGAAGTCCAGTCCTAGGCCTGCCAATCCCCTTGGCTCCTCTTTGGAAGAAAACACAAGTGAACGCAACATCCAATGCTCCAGCCACGCTGAGATGTTACGTGGCTCGTGTTCACCTCCCACTCTACCAGATGACTCAGAAGTGTTGAAAGACAGCGTTCTTTTAGTCATCATTTCCTTAGATCCGTGACCTAGAATAGAGTAGCCATTGGCATTCCGTGCAAAAGAACATTCCCTATAGAGCTGGCTCCTCCAAGCAGTGTGGTCTGTTGGCCAGTGGCTATAGCATCTCTGGGGGCTTTCAAAATGCAGATGCTCAGGCCCCCACTGCCCCCCGGCCATCAGAAGAAGAGCCACCTGCCTTTTAGCGAGCTCCCCAGGTGGTGTGCATGCGCCTTTAAGTCTGAGAAGCACATCTCTGGGTGGCTTCTCCTCCCTTTTTTTCTTTCCCATTTCTCAAACACCGGGCATCATGATCCTTGCATTTCTCATGGACCCAGAAAAAATGCCTTCCCAATGAGTAATGCAGATGAAGCTTTTAAACGGGGGTTCTTTCTGTTCTGCAAGCCTTGGATGAGAACTGTCACAAACATCTGGGATGTGGTCACCAGGAGGCGTCCCCAGTGGGAAACAAGTTCGCATTTCTCTTCTGGAGGGAACAAGGCACAGTCACACTCCGGTTCTGCGTTTACGCTGCTAATTTCTAAATTGTGCGTGGAGGGACTCCTGAGCTGGGACCGGGGAGTTGTAATTTGAGAAATGAAAGGCCAGCATTTGGTCCAGTTCCCAAACCCAGCTTGCTGACTGCTTACAACAGACGGCAAGAAAAAGTCCTCTGAGCCAGGGTACAAGTACTGTTCAAAAGTCATTAGACTTGCGAAAATTCTGTTTGGCCTATAAAATTTGCACTTGGCTGAACCATTTACACCCTGCAGTGCCAATTTCTTTTCCAACCAGATATCCCCAATGTCCCCAACTTTCATAAGCCAAGAATCAGGAATATTTGCTGGTTATAAATGCCCAGTTTCCCCCCACTTCCATCTCCAGGGAAGACTATGAGAGAAGAAAGACAGTTAACTGTTTGAAAAAAGTCTTTTCCACGTCTTATGGCATTTAGGTACAGTGGTACCTCGAGATACGAGTGCCCTAACATACGAGATTTTTGAGATACGAGCCGTGGAGCGAGCGATTTTTGCTTTGAAATACGAGCAACATTTGAGATACGAGTAATCGCACGGATCGGCTGGCTGCACACGACCCACCAGTTTACCGAGACACGAGCGTCTCATAGTTTCCCACGCCTCAAGGTTATGGAACAAATTAAACTCATATCTCGAGGTACCACTGTATATCATTCACTCATTTCCATTCTCCCTCCCCCCAATTTCAAGTAGCTGTTTTTTTAAGGCAATTTTATGTCTTCAAGATAATGTTAAAATCAGATACCTGCAAGAATCTACAAGTGATATTTCCTGTTTTTGAAATGATGCTTTACAAATTCCATAGCTTTCCACATTGGTGTCTGGTACAGAGTGTGACCAAGAAAGACTTGGTTTGTTCATTTCTTTTTTTTTTTAAAAAAATAGTTCTATTGATGTCAGACAGGAAGGGAGAGGGAGAGACAGAAACATCAGTGATGAGAGAGAATCATTGATCGGCTGCCTCTTGCATACCCCACGCTGGGGACCGAGCTCACAACTGGGCATGTGCCCTGACCGGGAATCAAACTGTGATTTTTCTGATTCATAGATGGATGCTCAATCACGGAGCCACACAGTTCGTTTATTTCTTAAAAACAATGATCAAGTGGCTATGATGAGTTTAATCAGTTATCAAGCACAGATTAAACAACAGAAGAGGTAAGGATTCTGAGGAGTAAAAGTATAAGGTAAATCCCCAAGCTCAAGCCAATTATAGCTGCACTGGAGAAGCCAGATGGGAACCCACACACAGTGAAGCAGCAAGAGTGCTGAGTCAGCATTAACAACGCATGCTGTTTGGCCTGGGAGACCCCATGGATAAATTAAGATCGAAGTGGACCCTGCAGGAGGCGAGGTAGGCATCAGGGGGACCTCTCCCTCTGATGCAGGGGCCACCGTCGTAGATCATAGCATACACTTATTTTGACGGCGAAACAGCTCTCTCTGAAAGAACTAGAAGAGGCAATACTTCCTCATTAGGAAGAGCAGTTTGGAAGTGGTTCCCTGCATTTTTTAGTAAATGAGGCTTGGTTTGAAGAAGGTCTGGATCCCAATCCCTCATAGATGCTGGGCAGATAGAGACTTTCTGACAGGGCGCCTTCACAGATGACACGGTGTGTGAGGCTCAGGACCCTGGAGTCAGAGGGAAAGCGCCCCAGGAAGGTGCAGACTTCAATCTCAGACCAAGGGCAGTTCTGACTGAATCCAGGAAGGACAAACAGCTCCCTAAATCTTCAGTCAATCCAATGGCTTGAGCTGAAATTCCTTTGCACAGCCAAAAGTTTCAAAATACTTTTAAAAACCTAAAAACATAAACCACCACCACCAGTAAGTTCATACCAGCCAAGTATTTGAGCAAAAATGTCCCCACCTCAGAGATGTCCTGGTTCAGAACCCAGAACCCGGTAGAGAGCAAAGGCAGTCCTCAGTCTGGCCCTCCCTTTTCCTATCGCCATTCCCATCAGCTAACACTGCCTGACGCGCCATTTGCCCCACACGAGGTTAAAGCCACTGCACTCCACACTCTTGGCCTCTAGCCAAGAAACTTTTGTTGTTGTTGTTGTTTATTTTTAAATTTTATAATGCAGTTTTGAGAACTTTATTTTTTATATATTTTTATTGTTTAAAGTATTATAAATAGTAATACATATTTATATGTATTTTTTTCCTTATTGACCTTCCCCCTGGCCTTCTCCACTCCCCCAGTACATGCTCTCACCTGTCCCCCCGTTTTTGTGTTTGTTTTTGTTTTGCATTTCCCAAAATCAGAATGCTAGAAGAAAGTTTTTATCTTTATCCATGAGGCTGTGTCTTGTAAAGGAATCAAAGAACAGTTGTAAATTTTTCAGTATGACTCTTCCATGTGTGGCAAATCGCTTAATGTGAAAATTGTTAATGCTACAACAAAAGTTAATGGCTTTCCCAACAGGATTCCTGGCAGAACATTCATGAGAAACATCATGCCTGTAACTTTAGGTCAGACCAATGACATAGCTCATTTCCCCAAAGCGAAATGCCCCCTTTTTTGAGTTTCTGTAAATCGTAACACCGTGGAAGAGCCATTTTTCTTTTTTGGAAAACAAATATACTTAAATACCTAAATTGGATGATTTTCAGTCAGTCCACTGTTTCTCCAGTGGACAAGCGATTAACGTTGATTTATTTCTGGTCCCAAATGAAACTATTTAGGCTATAAAAATAGTACAGAAGTCGGGTAAGTACCAATTACTTTTGTTCTTTTAAAATAATGCTCCTGGCCTCTCCAGCTGTGGACTGAGGCGGGCCCCCATCCATTCTTTCAACTTCTCCACCAAAAGCCACTTTGGAGGTAGTAAGACTAGATATGATGGCATTGCTTTTAGTCTGAGAAATATTCCCATACTGGAGTTTGAAGGCACTACAATGTGAAAAGCATAGTTCTGGTGGGAATGCAGACTGGTGCAGCCACTGTGGAGAACAGTATGGAGTTTCCTCAAAAAACTAAAAATGGATCTCCCATTTGACCCAGCAATCTCACTCTTAGGAATTTATCCTAAGAAATCACAAACACCAATCAGAAAGGATTTATGCACCCCTATGTTCATAGCAGCACAATTTACAATAGCCACAATTTGGAAACAGCCTAGGTGCCCGTCAGCAGATGAGTGGATCAGAAAAATGTGGTACATCTAAACAATGGAATTCTGTGCTACCATTAAAAAGAAGGAACTCTTACTATTTGCAGCAACCTGGATGGAACTGGAGAGCCTTATGCTTAGTGAAAGAAGCCAGTCAATGAAGGAGAAGCACCACATTTGTGGATAATAAAGAACATTGTAAACTGATGATCAAAAGGATAGATACAGAGGCAGTAAAGCATCGAACAGACTGTCAAATTACAGCAGGAAGATTAAGGTTAGGTGGGGTAGATAAGAGATCAATCAAAGGACTTGTATGCATGCATATAAGCATAACCAATGAACATAGACACTGTGGGGTTGGGGTATGCCTGGGAGGGAGGAGTGGCAATGGGGAGATATGTATTCATGTAACACAATTAAAAAAAAAAGGAAAGCATAGTTCTGCCTTCTTGAAAAATCTGCCTATATAGTAAGGGTTTCCTGCTGCAAAAGAAAATGCCACCATTAACCTATATAGTCCTTGTCCTGGTGAAAGGTCCCTATTCAATCAAAAACAATTCTCCAAAACAAACTTTGAAACGAAGAATTGCAATGTCAGCCCATCAGAGATACATGATGTTCCTTCCCTTGCTATGTTCTTCATTTCTGAGAAGACAGGCAGGGAAAAGGATTTTTAAAACCACAACAACTGTTAAAACTCCATCTCTGCATTGCCATGGACCGGTCTGTGAGTCAGAAGGCTACTCATCCGAAAGGTGAGGTTGCATTTAACACATGTGATACAGATGACCTGTCCCTTCTGTTTCTCCCTCTTTTCCTTCCTCCCTGTGGTTTCTTTCTTCTTCACAGGGGTCAGACCTCTGTTCTCTCTGACAGATCTCCTCTGGTTCCTTCCCCATTCCTCCTCACAGGCATCTCCTCTAATATCCATCCTGCACGTCTAATCTCCCAGCAAATCTCTTACCAGGTCTGCCTCTCCGAACACCCAGGCTGCCATAGCAGCCAAACCCTGCGCCCCAGGAATCACAGCAGCTTGAGAAAAATCATTGCTTCCACTGGCCAGCCCAAGCAAGCTGCTGGAGATCTGTGAGCGTGCAAGCCACTCGCCCTGGTTTCTTCTCCTAAGACTGAAGGGCACCGCTGACTAAAGAGCTGGCACCATGGAAACAACAAGCGTCTCAAGGACTTCGAGGGGCTCAGACTCAGGTCAGAGTCACTGCCGATGGGGTGCCTGCCAAGAGGACCCGCAGCTTGAGGAACACGGCTGATCTCAGCATCTTCTACTTCTCTTTTTTCCCCTCCAACATGCTCCCCTCACAGTTCCTCTCTTGTGAGTTCTGGCTGGTCTTCTTCCTTTGGAAATTTCCTTTCCCTTCTTGGATACATGAATTAAAAAAGAATAGTACCGTATTTTCCGGCATATAAGATGACTTTTTAACCCAGGAAAATCTTCTCAAAAGCTGGGTGTCGTCTTATACACCGGGTGTCATCTCATAGGGCGGATATATCCCAAACTCTATATTTTAACTGGAAAAGTTGGGGGTCGTCTTATACGCCCAGTTGTCTTATACACTGGAAAATACGGTAACTTCTCAGACACACAGAATTCCCCTTCCTGCCCTTCAAGGGCTTCTTGGGAGCCTTGGCTGACCAGCGCCCCTCTTGCCTCCTAAACTTCCTATTTAAAGCCCTGTTTGCATGTCAGGGACAGCCACTCTAGCCACTTCTCTTCCAAGGATTTGCTTAGCCACTAGGCCATTAGGTCCCCTTCTTGAGCACTGAGCCAAATGACAGGCAGAGAACACGGATGTCGAGGGTTGGTTTTGAACAATACAGAAGGAGGGTGCGATTTCCGTTGGTATCTGAGGAAGATGAATCTTGAGAAAAGCAAAAGCGCATATTTCACAGTAGAGTGGAAAGGAATCTGGCCAATTCTGTGCCCTCCTACCTTACTGATTGGATTCACTGCCTCCTTGGAGCCTGTGATCTACAACCTGTCACGTCTGTGGAGTCAACTGGGGCACTGTGTTCTTGGCCTCAGGTTTTTCTAAGAAGTTCCCGTGGGCGGACACCACTGGTTGGCTCCCAACAGCCAGCAAAGCACCCCACCCATGGCTACACCAGGATTTGGCTAGAGCAGTCAAGGTATCCCGTTTACCTTTTGTCTAATGCTCTCCCTTCCCAAACCCTTTGCAACCGGAGGTGGCCGGTCGCAGAGTTCTTACTAAAGAGACTGAAGTGGAAGTTGGCTGAGGACTTTTGGGAAACCTGTAAGTGCCTTAACAACGTGGACAGGTGTAAGAGAAGAGCTTGCAGACACCACTCTCTCTTTCTCTTCATGCCTGGAATGTGAGGGCTGGGTTTTTAGCTGCCATCTGGCCGGCATGCAGTGACAGTCATCAAGCCAAAAGGCCGACACACTAAGGATGGAACAGAATTCCAGGGACAGCCTGAGATCTCGATGACATGCTTAAGTGGCCTCACCAAACCTGAGACCACTAACTTCTGCATTTAAGTGAGCAGTTAATGTTCATATGGCTTCAGCTACTGTTAATGGGCTGACTGATCACTTGCACCAACAATAATTGAAAGGCCCCTTCTCTGCCTCTCTATGATGTACTCATATCAGGCCTCTCTGGGATCTAAAACCCCACCTGGGATCTAGAACCCTGCCCAGAATCTAGAACACTATTTCTGCCTCTTGCCTTTGTGGCATGAGGGCAGTAAAGGCTCTCAGGTATTGCTAGCACTGGTCTTTCACCATCCGGTGTGTGTGTGTGTGTGTGTGTGTGTGTGTGTGTGTGTGTACCTCTATGGACCCTTTGGTAATGAGAGGCATCACTACATGCTCTCCAGTGAAATTCTTTGCATATGCCATCTCTTTTCTCCACTCGGTCCTAGACCTAAAAAATGGTGTTCTACATACATTGAGTTTTATGTTTTGATTTCACAATACTGATGGAGAGTTTTCTAAAATAAGCCACTTCAACGCTGCCAGAAAAAGTCGGGTATGATGACGGGCTAGCCATGTAAATGTTAATGGAAACAAACACTTTCCTTTCCACACTGGTTCATGGGAGTGAAGACAGAATTTCAATGTCAGCATCAGACATAAGGAAAAAATGCAGACTATGTAGCACCAGGCCCCGCTTCTTCACAATCTGCATTCTTTCCATAGTGCTATAGCTTATCAGTGAAATATATCTTTTTGGTTAGTTTAACTTGAGGGGTCAAAAAAAAAATGAGAACTGAATGTTTTGTACTTACAGAGCTATGTTATTAACCAGTGGCTTTCAATCTTCTTTGACAGCAACCCCCCCCCCCACACATATATTTACATCTGACCTATGAGTAGATCGCTCATGTCTTTGTCACTACCTACAATGACTATGAACGGCACAATCTTTCATGCTGAAGAGTACGATATATGTCCTCCTCTTCTGCTCTGTGCTATTTAGCGAAAACACACTAGCTGAGTCTTCCAAAATACATCTCATGGCAGTCTGATGACTGCTGCTTAGAGCATGAAAAACATTGCTGAATACACTTAACTTTTTAGTTGCAAAGACCCTAAACCCATGGCCTACAGCTGTGGTGTAGTGGAGAGGATAACAAGAATACTAACAAAAATCTGTACTGTTTAGTAGTTTACAAAGAACCTTCACAGTTATCAGTATCATTCGATAGCCAGGATAACCAGAAAGACAGATAAGGCCCTCATCTGTATTTCCTAGGCAAGAAAACCAGGGCTCCCAGAGAGTAAACAATTTGCTCATGTTCACCTGCCAAGCAATGCAGAGATTTCCATCTTCTGACCCTGAACGGCTAACTCTTTCAACTCTTCAGGGTTACCAGCTGTAGTTAGAATCAGCCCCAATTGTAACCCAGAAAGTAAAATAACCTTAGCTGGAAAACAATAAAACACTTTGCCAGAGAATCCTCAAAGTAGCTGGAGGTGTTGGATGCCTTCAAAACTCGGAATTCTTAGGAGAAAGTAGTCAATTCCTATCAACATCCAAGCTCTGTTACTTCCACCCCTGTGCCTGCTCTGAGCGTCTATACTCGTTATTCTACTGAAATGAGCTGCTTCCTGTTGTCTCTGAATCCCAGCTCTTCTGAGATATTTTAGATTCCTTCTCCTCCTTGCAGTTTCTCTGACCAACTCTTATCTACCCTGCCCCCTTTCCGTTCTCTGGGTTCCACCCTCATCCACACCCTACCACTACATTGGGCAACTGATTGTGGTGCCTGGTTATTTCACTTGTATTTTATGGTCAGTCTTTTCTCCGGATTAGACTGGAAGCTCTCTCAGAGTAAGGGTAACAAAGCCTCGTGTGGCTGAGTCTTTCTCAGCCCTGAACACTCTATGGACCACCCAGGTGGTGTGCTTAAGAAGCTGGGTCACAGTTAATAAGCGCCGGACTATTTTTAGACTTTTTGTTACCTTCCCCTTTTTCTTTTTATAGTTTTTAAATTTTCAAACCCAAACCAGAAGATTTTTTTAAGCGATAAATCCTATTAAAAACAACCCCTGACACACAATAAGTTTTCACTAAATGTTTATGAGGCGAATAAAAAGCTGAATGGGAGAGAGATGGGAAAGATAAGAACCCCCACAACTAAACGAGTAGCAGATTCTTTAGTATTTGACATCTGAGGGCAATCGTGTTCGGTATTCTTAATAGAAGACAAAGTTATAATAAATCAGATGAGATTTTAGCTATTAATGATATTAATCCTGTCTAGATAAGAAGACAGGGGAGAAGTAGGAAATTCCATTTGCATTAATGCTTGAATGAGATTTGAGAAAATCACAGACCTGTGATGTGTTGGAACTATGATTTCTTATTTGGGACTATTGCTTTAGAACTACTTAGAAAAAAAAAAATCTATTACTGGATCAAGGTCCCTACAAACCTTTTGGCAGTGAAGTGATATTTTTTTCCAAATGCCCGGGACAACAGTGCTCACGCATAGATTAAAATGAAATACGTAATTAAGATAAGGAGTTGTCCCAGCAATTATACAGTCTGTTGTGTGGTAAACACAGTGAGTTAAAGGTGTGGGGAAAAAGAAAGAGAAACATCAAAAGGAGGAGATTTCTGGTTCTTCTCAAAAAGCATCCAGATTCTCCACCCAGATATACAGAAATATGTTTCTTGAAGATAACAAAGAAAATTTCTAGAACTCCAGGCAGAAGGTGGGTTTGCTACTCAAGATGCAAGCATCAAGAGTTCTGGGGGCTCGCTTAGTGCATCAGTTTGCCTTTAAAATGTAAGGGCAGTGGACAGTTACTTCAATGATGGAAGTTTAACTCTCTTCACTAAAGGTATACAGTATGTGGCTTTTCTAATTTACCTTTTGGGAAGGAGTACGAGAACTCTTAATATGAAGACTACTGTTTTCAGTGAGCAAACTTTCCCTTTAAGAACAAGGTAGACCAAAAGGCCCCAGTGTTGAAATAGGCAAGAGAAAGCCTCCAGCAGTCACCAGCAGCTTGTGAGCGGACTTGCGAAATTTTACCCAGAATCCCCAGGTAATCGAGTGGTGCCCAAGGGTGTTTTAGGAATTCTTTCCAACACATAAACCTGATTCTTTCAGTGCCTAGAATATTCTTTCTGTTACCGGAAGGAAAAACAACAACTCAGAACTCCTAAACATGGCATGAAAATATCCTTGGCATCCTGGCCCTGAATGTCCTCTTCCACTCTGATCTCTACTGGGCCTGTGGGCTACAAAGCATGATGGGCCTCTTTAAGACCACTAACCCCAATGATGAGGCCCCACCCTCATGACCTAATCGCCTCCGGAGGCCCACCACCTAGTACCATGGCTTTGGGGACTGGGATTTCAACATACACATGTTGGGGCACATACACATTCAGACCAGAGGAATCAACTACCCAGGAACCCGAGGAGTAACATGAACAACAGTGAAACCCCCAATGCTCCTTCATGCTCCTCCCTTTGTCTACGCTGCTTCCTCTTCCAGGAATCCCAATTTGTTCATCTCTTCCCTCCCACTTCAGTGATCAGTCTTCTCTAGTCATCACTATCATTTTTAAATTATTTTTATTGATTTCAGAGAAGAAGGGAGGCGGGGAAAGAGAGAGATAAACATCAATGATGAGAGAGAATCATTGACTGGCTGCCTCCTGCACTCCTCACACTGGGGATCGAGCCTGCAACCCGGGCATGTGCCCTGCCTAGGTGTTGAACTGTTACCTCCTGGTTCATAGGTCGATGCTCAACCACTGACTGTCGCCATCTGGGCACATCATTAAAGAACCGATTCAAGGACACCTTCTTTCTCCACTCTTTGCTGCATTGCAGAGCTGTGCTGATTTCTCCTTCATTTGTGCACATTGCCACTCACACACTTGAATCCCTCCAGGAAAAAGTGTCATCCAGGCTGTTTTGGATTTCTTGGTGGGTTCTCAGTGAATGTACCCCTGGGTTTCCCACTCAGTCCTGGGCATCTCTGTGGCTCTCAGGGCCTTCCAGCCCCCTGGCAAACCTCGTGAATTTCCATCCTCCAGTACCTGCAGCTGAAACTGACTATCAACCAGGGACCCCAGGCCATTCATTCATTCATTCATTCATTCATTCTCCCTCCAGTGACAGCTTCCTGGCCACTGGGAGCGACGTGGGAAGAACTCTGCAGGCCCTCGTCAGACTTCCCCCAGCCCGAGCAGTGGAAGCCTGGGTGCCAGGGCTGGCACCGCTCTTGGCAGGACCAAGTACTTCCTCCAGGTTGTTCTGACCCAGGGATATTCTGGAGGCAGTTCTCACCAGCCCAGGGGAGTGAGCTGATTGGCAAATTTTCAGGCATTTTTGAGCTGATTATTAAATGCCATCAATGAAATATCCACTTAAAGCAGTGGTTCTCAACCTTCCTAATGCCTCGACCCTTTAAGACAGCTCCTCATGGGGTGGTGACCCCCAACCATAAAATTATTTCCGTTGCTACTTCATCACTGTCATTTTGCTACTGTTATGAACTGTCATGTAAATATCTGATATGCAGGATGTATTTTCATTGTTACAAATTGAACATAATTAAAGCATAGTGATGAATCACAAAAACAATATATAATTACATATTGTGAAATATTTATTTCTAATTACAAATAAATGAAATTTTGTCTTGAATCGTGGTATAGCATGGGTAACAGTCTTCATAGGACAACAGTAAACTACATTGCTACACTTTGCTACACCGAGGAGCGGTCTGTTGGTTCCTCAGACCATGGGAAATAGGTGTTTTCCGCTGGTCTTAGGCGACCCCTGTGAAAGGGTCGTTCGACCCCCAAAGGGATCTCGACCCACAGGTTGAGAATCGCTGACTTAAAGTGAAACAAATTACCATTGCAAATAAATGTGATAGGTACTTAAAACCTATCTCTTCATCATTATTTTACCCCCCTTGGGTATGATCTGGAGGAGATTGGTGTTTGTTGCCTCTGTAGGGTGGATGTACTGTGGCAAGGGTGGACAGCTGTGCCTGGCAGCTGGAAATGAGCCAGGTGGGAGTATGGGAGCACCGATATCAGCAAAAAGTACCCATCTCTTCTTCCCCTCCCCCGAGCCCCACCACTCAGGAGCAGCGAGGGAACACTTACCAGCACCCCACAAACAGCCCTCATCGATCTACCTGGAGTGACATCACCTGCACCCTGGATGGATCACCCAAGCCATTTCTAGCCACAGCAATGTCACTGCCTAGCCTCACCGGTCTTGCAGGTTGGAGCGGAACAGGGTACCAGCAGCGCGGACCCATGGCCATGCTTAGAAGCCACTCTTTCCATGAGGCTGGTGCGAGAAGAATGAAGGACTAACTGGCCCCAGGCTGACCTCCCTGCCAGCTGGCCTCTCCGAAACGGCTGCCTGCGACGCTCGGCGTGAGAGCTCTGACCGATGCTTAAGGTGATCGATTCCACTCAGCTGTAAGGTGCCCCATCCTGCCAGGAAGGCGGCCGGTGCCACCTGCAACCACCAACACTAAGCCGGCAGCCTCCGGCTGGAGCCAAGGTCCTGACACATATTTCGATTGTATCCTGGCTCCTGATCACACTGGGGAGGAGCTGATGTTTCTGCAGGCCAGTGACTTAAAAATGCCCCCGTCCCAGGGCCCTGACCCTGCAAGGCCACCTGTGCGCTGCCCCGGATGTTAACAGGTGGAGCAGGTGCTGTGTCCGCCTCTGCAGCTGTCTCCGTGGGCTCCCCGATGACCACTGCTCCAGCCTTTCTGCGGCGAGCGTATCCTCGTCCAGAAGACCCTCTGGAACAGCGGTTCTCAACCTGTGGGCCGAGACCCCTTTGGGGATCAAATGACCCTTTCACAGGGGTCGCCTAAGACCAGCGGAAAACACCTATTTCCCATGGTCTTAGGAACCAACACACCGCTCCTCGGTGTAGCAAAGTGTAGCAATGTAGTTTACTGTTGTCCTATGAAGACTGTTACCCATGCGACACCACGATTCAAGACAAAATTTCATTCATTTGTAATTAGAAATAAATATTTCACAATATATAATTACATATTGTTTTTGTGATGAATCCCTATGCTTTAATGATGTTCAATTTGTGACAACGAAAATACATCCTGCCTATCAGACATTTACATTACAGTTCATAACAGTAGCAAAATGACAGTTATGAAGTAGCAACGGAAATAATTCTATGGTTGGGGGTCACCACCACATGAAGAACTGTCTTAAAGGGTCGAGGCCTTAGGAAGGTTGAGAACCACTGCTCTGGAAGGAACCTCTCTGGACTTCATTTCTCCCTCTGTTTACCGAGCTGTCCGCCTCCTTTTTCCTTGGAGGTAGGGTCCCATTTGATTCCTTGAACACAACACCTATGAAGCACCTACTATGTGCTACCCTCTGTGGCAGGCTCTGTCTACAGCAGCGAATAAAGCAGACCTGGTGAAGCAAAGACAGAGTGAATTAAATATAACTACAATAGCTGGCTGCAGTTCACTGCGTCTTCGCACTCTCAACTGTTCCTCCCATACTTCAGCTACGCCCTTCCACGCCCCTATACCTAGATTCCATCAGCATCTTCTCCTGATCGGCCCCCTCCCCCCGCCTTCTCATCTATTATAGAAACCGAAGCGGGCATCCTCCCGTGCCAGGAAACTGCACCCCGCTCCCCACAGCTCCTCTCCTCAGCGGCCTCTTCGCTCCAATCAAAACACAAGCAGGCAATCCGCTCCGCACCAGAATCAGGCGGGCTCCTTGCTGCCCTTGGGGCATCACTCACTCACTCCACAGCTGCATCTCTGTCGCAGCCAATCTCTCACAGAAAACACCCGTCCCCAGCCACCCACTTCCTTCCCTCCTAATCTCCACTTAAGATCCATTTCATTCACGAATCCTTGGCCAGCTAAGCCTACTTGGTCTGCGCAGGCCAGGCCCTCCAACAAGCTCTCCAAACTGGATCGGGGTTGTTTCTTTCTCATGTATTCATTCACGCCCATTGGAGATTCAACAGGCAATAAAACATATTCAGAAACGTACACAACGCCACAGATTGAAAAAATAAATCAGAGCAGAGGAAAACCGAGCCCCAAAGACGAAGATAATTCCAGGGAAAGCTTCCTGTAGAAATAAGGCCATGGAGCCCAGCAGAGTAAATTCATAAAAGTTGGATTTTCAGCTCTTGTTTTCCTGGTGGCTGAAGCCGACCAGAAAGGGACAGGTAACAAGGTTTCCAGTGGCCCCAAGACAACATCGTACCAGGTTCCGAGGAGAAGCAGAGCTTTTACGACAGCATTGGGCATTTCTCCCTGGGATCATTATACAAGGGAACAGTGCGTTCCACGTCGCTGCCACGATTCCGGTGAAACATTTTACAGGGCTGCTTCTCAGGGAATGAAAATCACTGAAGCACGGCTCCAGGATGGGTGCTAAGAGGGGAGACGGAACCAAGTGGCTGCTGACTGTATTCTGGCTTCTAAGCATCTAGACTTTGAGGGTTATTGCAGGCAGCATTGATAAACCAGAATTATTAGTATTTATTTTGGGCCTTAGATGGTAAGTTTCTAGATGTCAGGGAATGTGTTATGGATATATTGTATATTGGTTGGTCCACAAGTCCAAACTATTACTATAGCTAGGATGGTGTTGCTCAGGGGTTGAGTGTTGACCCAGGCACCAAGAGGTGGCCGGTTCGATTCCTGGTCAGGGCACATGCCTGGGTTGCAGGCTCAAACCCCAGTAGGGGGTGTGCAGGAGTCAGCCGATCGATGTTTCTCCCTTTTTCTCCCTTTCTCTTCCTTGCTGTTTCAAAGCCTTGCTGGTTATGAGCCTACTCAATTTGAAAGAGGAAGTGGGGTTTGGATCAAGTAGGGTTTTTATTTTCACTTACTTTACTGAATTTTGGCAAAGATCTGAAGATAAATGTCTCCAAAGACAAAGTGACTGAATGCTATCACTTTAAAAGGAATATCTGGGGAGCTGGATAAGGAATTCCCCAGAGCAGGACCCGAGGGGTTGAGAGAAGACTCCCTTGCCCCCCAAAATGTCCATATCAGCGGACACGGAACAGACATTGTGCTGTTAACAATCACGTTTGAATCATGTTTCCCAATGAAAATGAACATGGCCTTGAGAGAATGGTCCCAGGCACAGAATTATCGCAGAACAGTACCCAGTTACTGACACCCGGGCGTCAATTACTTCTTCTGATTCTCTCCATGGCCACGGGCATCTGAAACCACCCGCTTCCAGCTCAGGGACTCCCCGCCCCACGTAGAAAATGTGGATGATCTCTTGGGGCCTCATTTGAGATCCCAGGCGCAGGCGTCACATTCCAGTGAGTGGCCTTCGGAAATATCCTCCGCGGGCCGCTGCTTTGCTGGCCTCCTTTGGAGGTCACTCTACCGTGTAAGTCCAGGGTCCAAGCAGGCAAAGTACCAGCGCCTCGCACTTCCTCACTGCCCGCTGCTCAGCACCTTGCGTACAGGTGCATATAGAGCTGTATCTATATATATTCCTACCTACCTGTTCACCAGTTGAATGCGCTTCTTGGTTTATGCAAGCATAGTTACTTTGCTACCAATATTCACATCTAAGAGCTTCTTTTTCTTTTTTTTTAATATATTTTATTGATTTTTTACAGAGAGGAAGGGAGAGAGATAGAAAGTCAGAAACATCGATGAGAGAGAGACATCGATCAGCCGCCTCCTGCACGCCCCACAGTGGAGATGTGCCCGCAAGCAAGGTCCATGCCCCCAACCGGAATCGAACCTGGGACCTTTCAGTCCACAAGCCGACGCTCTATCCACTGAGCCAAACCGGTCTCGGCAACATCTAAGAACTTCTAAGAGACAGCTTCCCTCGGCTTAACCCCTACATCCTAAGGAAAACATAGCAAAATCAAGCGACACCAAAACCCTACCGGCTCATTAAATATGCACTTGTTAACTGCCTGCTTTACACAACACACTTTGCGAGGTGCTAAGCAGACTGAGAGATTCGGAACTTCTAAGAAAGGGATAGCATGGAGTCACACAGCTGGAAATCTAAGTCCAACACTGGTTTCTAGGAATGTTTACGCAGCACCTATAGCTTTGTCACAATACCTAACGCTTGTCATCTTCACAAGAATCATGCTCCCATCACTCATGGCTTCCGAACCACAAACTGATAACAAAACTTTGAAGGCAGAAACCAGGTTTTCCGCTCGGAGACTGGTTGGCCTTCCTGGAGAATCTCAGAACTCATTTCCTTTTGATCGTCAACTAAGGTATCTCTCTGTGTCAACGCATCCACCTGGCGTTACTTCATGATTTCGGTTAAGAGACGTTTCCTGAAGTTTGAGAAGTCTATAGGTAAGGATGTCAGAGGTATCTTCAGTTCAGGTTTAACAACCTGAAATAACGTAGCTAAACCCCCCTCTTCTTTATTTTCACCGATTTCCGTGGATTTTGGCAAAGGTGTCAAGATAAATGTCTCCTAAGACCAAATGACTGAATGCTATAACTCTAAAAGGAACACCTGGGGAGCTGGATGAGGAGTTCCCCCAGAATATGACCTGAGGGGCTGGGGGAAGACTGCTTCCGAGAGACCAGCCTGGGGGTGACAGGACAAGACCCACAGAAAGCTGGGGGCCTCAAATGGGTCTTCAGTCCACGCGATGAGCCCAGCTCTGCCTGCCCTTTGACCTGTGCGGAAAGCGCCTGCGCCTTCCTAGGCCTTCCCAGTTCTGCTGCAGCCTGCACAGCTCCCGCGGACACCCGGCCGTGTTTCAGTGGCTTCCTGCCTGCCAAGCCCCTTCCCCCGCAGGCTGCCCTGTGTCCCCCTAAATCAGGCTGGAGGCACCCCTTCCCCTGCAGGCTGCCCTGTGTCCCCCTAAATCAGACTGGAGGCACCCCTTCCCCTGCAGGTTGCCCTGTGTCCCCCTAAATCAGGCTGGAGGCACCCCTTTCCTTGCAGGCTGCTCTGTGTCCCCCTAAATCAGGCTGGAGGCACCCCTTCCCCTGCAGGCTTCTTGGGGTCCTTCCAAATCAGGCTGGAGGCTGCAGGGATGTGGGAGGGCCCCCCAGAGTGGCCTTTTCAGACCGTGAGCCAGTGGTGGAGGGGAGCCTTCTTTCTCACACACACTCACACACACTCACACACACACATACTCACACACACACTCACACACACACACACACACACACACACTCACACACACACACACTCACACACACACACTCTCACACACACTCACACACTCACACTCACACACACTCACTCATACACACACACTCACAC
>JAAGEH010002531.1:74166615-74244930 GCA_011751065.1 Lasiurus cinereus
GTTTGATATATCATAGCTACTCATGCCCATATATAAGATATACACTGAGTGGCCAGATTATTATGATCTCTGAACACATAATAATCTGGCCACTCAGTATCTATCTATCTATCTATCTATCTATCTATCTATATTAGAGGCCAGATGCATGAATTCATGCATGGGTAGGGTCCAGCCAGCCTGGCCAGGGGGAGAGGACATGGGTGGAGGGCCAGCCTGCCTGCTGGTTGAACTCCTGCTCAAGGGGACAATTTGCATATTAGCCTTTTATTATATAGGATATACACTGAGTGGCCAGATTATTATGCATTCAGAGATCATAATAATCTGGCCATTCACTGTATATATACACACACACACAAATATAACCCCTCTCTCTCTATATATATATATTATAAAATAATGAGGCTCACACTGAAAGTCTAAGTGCTCCATTAAACGTAAAGAATCTGCAGCTTAGGGGATTCATAGAAGAAATTCATAAAATCACCACCTGTCTTTCTGACACAACTGTGACTCTTTAGCTTCATCGTGTAAAACATGACCACGTGAAACGGATGCATCGTCCACACACCAGCTAAAATGCCCACAGTGGGGAACTACCATTGTTCCGCCAGCAGGGGAGCAGGCCCAGAGGCAGGGCAGTATCAGCCTGCGTGGGGTCAGACTGCCCGGGCTGAACTTGTGCTTAAACTTGCCTTCACCAGTTATGTAAATTAGTTACATAATTATTCTTGGCGCCCTGACCTGAAACAAGGTAATGATGAACTTTCCTCTTAGCACTGCCAGGGGAGTTCACTGAGGGAGTAACTATAAAGAAGGTACAACTGGATCCACTAAAATGCTCTGGTATTATTGCTATAAATTGGTTTTCATTCTGTCTGCCGCATCCCCAATGCACTGGGTGGCTAGGCTGAGGGACTGTGCCTCACCCTCTCTTGGTGCCCTGTCTGTCACAGGGCAGATGCTCAATGAATGATCACTGACTGCCTCACCAGTATCAGCCCAGCATCAGTGCACTTAGGCCCACCGGCTGCACTGATCGGATTTAAATTTATCAGCATCAAAAAGCACAAGCACCAGATCACTAAGGTTTTAGCAATCCTATCTTCTGTACGTTCACCATTAAAACTACTAATATAGTTAGGAGTCCTCTGACTTTATACAAGTTTACGCCACCGTGTCTTATTCCTATTGCTGAAAACATCTTAAACAGTAGAATCCTCTTCCAGACAGCTGTGTGGACTCATTATTTAAACCACTTTAGCTTCCACAACTTCCTTATGCAAAGGAACTGCTTCTTTTAGGCATAGATTGCTAGAAATGCTATTCCACATGTCTGTTTAGTTTGCATGTCTGATTAGGCCTCAGGGTGTGCAGTCACTCAACTTGGAGCCAAGAGAAGGTACCAGTTATTGAAAAAGCAGGTGCCTTTTCTCTGGATCTCAACAAGTGGATTACTGGTGTTTCCTCCCTAATGGCCTTAAACAATTACTCTCCTCCCATTAAACAGATGAGAGCATGGAGGCCAGTGTAAGAAGCTGTCAAGGCCAAAACCGGTGTGGCTCAGTGGATGGAGCATCGGCCTGCAGACTGAAAGGTACCAGGTTCGATTCTGGTCAAGGGCATGTATCCTGGTTGCGGGCACATCCCCAGTAGCGGGCGTGCAGGAGGCGGCTGATTGGTGTCTCTCGCTCATCGATGTTTCTAACTCTCTATCCCTCTCCCTTCCTCTCTGTAAAAAAAAAAATCAATAAAATATATTTAAAAAATATATATATATATTTACTGATTTCAGAGAGGAAAAGAGAGAAATAGAGAGATAGAAATATCAATGATGAGAGAGAATCATTGGTGGGCTGCCTCCTGCATGCCTCCTCCTGGGGATTGAGCCCAAAACCTGGGCATGTGCCCTTGATCGGAATCAAACCCGGGACCCTTCAGTCCACAGGCTGCTGACACTTTATCCACTGAGCCAAACCAGCTAGGGCTTGGCTGCTTTTCCTGATCGTGGCGGAGGAGAAGGAAACAGGAATCAGATGTGACCGGTACAGAGACTTGCTTACTGGCCTACGCCCCGCTCATCTCTGTGGGTTCTCTGAGCCCCAGCCCAGGCCATCTGACCAGCTCCTCCTCCCCTCCATGGCTCTTACATGGCTCTAAGCTCTCCCAGTGTAAGCGGCTGGCTGCTCCAGGGGAGTGACAGCTAGGGGCGGGGTCCCAGCAGCGGGGGACATCATGCATAACCAAGTCAAAGGCAGAGCTAACTGAGCCCCTGGCCACTAACGGCAGAAGTCAATCAGTAATCTGCACAGACGTCCCTGAGTACCAAGTGTGGGCTCAGCGGTGGCCACCGTCTCCTTACTTCATCTTCGTCTTCCAACTTCTGTATTACGGGGTTCGTGGACTCACTCTCAAGCAACATATCGAAGAAATCTCCCCCAAAATTCAACAGGGAATAGTTTCATTTTAGATACAGCTCATGCTAATGAAAGTGCTTAAAATCCTATTTTTGTCTTTAATATCCTCCTATTTTCTCCTTAAAAAGAGTTTTTTACACCTCAGAATACAGGTATTTAGCAACCATCCAATGAAATAAGACGGTGGGGTGACAGTGGGGCGTGGCCATCCTTTTTGACTTTCCCACTCACAACTGTTCTATAAATGTGAGTTTGACAGGCACAAATGGCCAGGAGGTAGTTCATCTAGCTCCTTCCATTCCTCGACAAGAGCTTTTCCGGAAGCCAGGCTTAGACATAGCTGCACAGGGGAGAGAGACCTGGTCAACCGTGCTTATGAGGTGCAGCCTGAACGCCCACATGGTGTGGTGCTAGCACACATAGAGGGGAAGTTGGGCAGAGTTATATAACAGCGTGCAAACCCTGCCAGGGGTGTCTGAGCATGGCACATAGGGTGCTTCGCTGGATTTCATTCCCCGAAAGCTGGGCTGGCCAAACAGGGCCGCGACCCGAGGCAGGGCTCTTTGACTAACTTCCCCCATCTCTCTGTTACCCTACAGTCATCACAATACAGTGGTGCCTCGAGATACGAGTTTAATTCGTTCCGTAACCTTGAGGCGTGGGAAACTATGAGATGCTCAAGTCTCAGTAAACTGGTGGGTCGTGTGCAGCCGGCCGATCCACGCGATTACTCCTATCTCAAATGTTGCTCATATTTCAAAGCAAAAATTGCTCGCTCGACGGCTCGTATCTCAAAAATCTTGTATGTTAGGGCACTCGTATCTCGAGGTACCACTGTACATCCTTCATCAGCTGTAGTTCAGAAAAGCTTGTGCCTCTTGCTCCAACCAAGAAGCAGCTGGGTCAGTGGCTGGGTATAGGAGATGTCCTAAATGTCAGGCAGTCCCTTCCTAAAAAGTGACCTCTATTTTTTAAGAGAAGCTCAGGGTCCCCAAAATACAGCATGCTAATATCGCCAATTCAATCTCCACTAATGTGACTCTATTAATACATACACATGGCAAAGGCTATCTAGAGGCCAAATATCCTGCTCAATATTATTTCTCCTTAACACAAATTTGCAGCATTCTACTGGAAGATTAGGGGACACACAAAATATCAGTATTTCTCATATTCAGATATTAATAAATTAAGGATTATATAAATATAACTTGGGTTCTTAATTTTGAGAGATTCATACTTTAAGGTGGGCGCTCATTGGAAAATGGGAAAGACCGGCTATTCAAGGAATGGAGCTGGGAAATGGAACCTCGAGATACGAGTTTAATTCGTTCCGTAACCTTGAGGCGTGGGAAACCATGAGACGCTTGAGTGGAGGTAAACTGGTGGGTCGTGTGCAGCCGGCCGATCCACGCGATGACTCCTATCTCAAATGTTGCTCGTATTTCAAAGCAAAAATCGCTGACTCGATGGCTCATATCTCAAAAATCTCGTATGTTAGGGCACTCGTATCTCGAGGTACCACTGTATTCATGTAATTCCTAATCAGGGCCTTTCATAATATCAAGCTCAATGTCCAAAGGGGCAGAGAAAACTTGGATTTGAAATCTTTAGGCCTCATGATACCTCCCTATGTCTGTCAATATTTGAGGAAATTTAATGAGGTACATGGGGCACAGATAAAGGTGCTGCCTGCTGGGGGGAGGGGGGGATGGTGGTGCTGGGTGACTGGTTCATTCAATGCAGGATGATGGCCTGTGGCTAGTGCACGGGGTACAGAGTTCAGTGTCCTGGGCAAAGGTTGACCAAACTTTTAGGCTGGGCATCAGACTCCCTGGCACTGGCGGAGATGGCAAAGTCCTGGCCCCGGTGGCCTCTGAAGTACACAGTAGGAAAGTAAGATCATTCTGCCGAAAGGGAAAGCCCATCGGTCAGGGCTTAGGGTAGGACACAGGCATGCTCGGGCTTCTTGGAGGGCACTGGTCCTGGATTCAGCTATTTCCAGACTTCCTCCACCCTCAGGGAAAGGGATGCTAATTCAACCCAGCCCTGCTCCAAGACTAGAGACAGAGAGCATCGGTGACGATTGTGGAGTACGACTGGCAAAGTCCCAGGTCAGGATGTAGATGCTGTTCATTCATTCACTTCACAAATCAATAAGGATCTACTTATTGGGCATGCAGTGGTCGTTTTGTCAATCACTTGAAAAAAAAATGACATTGCGTGTATTTCAAGCTTAGTCCAGACTCTGTCACACAACTTGAAACGCAGATGTCATGACAACTTCATCTAGAAGAGGGACACATAAGAAATGTCACCTCCTTCCTCCACTTCCACTCTCCCTTCCCCTACCCCCCATCTACCCTCTGTGTCCTGCCTCTTGGTGAGAGCTTCGATATCAACACCCCGAGACATTTCCCCCTACATGGTCCACCATGCTCTGATACCTACCAGCCTGCCATGGAGATATAACAGACATTGCCATTAGCTAAGGTCAAGGCTTAAGGCCAGTAAGTTGTTATGTAAACAGAAGCAGAGATGCCAGATGGAATCTCTGATGAAACAGCATGGGTTCATTTTGAACAGATTTGGGAAATGGTAAACTCAGACTTGTAGCTGAGGGTGCAGAAACGCTGGAGCCCTGGGCCTCTTGGTCTATAGAGTAGGCACCGGACAGGGCACCATGGGCTCCTCTGTGTGTGTGACCAGTTGCGTCTGATTTCAAAGCATCATGTTCCCCATGACCACCACCTGTAGGTTGCCAAGGCCTGATGATGAGGAAGCTTCGCGTTGGGTTTGAGAAGACACTGTAGAGAGCATTCCTTAAACAGCCATTTGGGTGTTCTTGGAAAAGCCAAATGGCATGGGGACAACCGCTACTTGTGAAGATGAGGATGGTCCTTGGGGTTGTGGCTACTGGTGACAAGTTAGGTGCTCAGTACCATGGGTAAGCAGGCAGTTGCAAGGAGCAGGCTCTGAAACACGGAAGTTCTTCATCACATAAAGATTAAGGTTGAGGCTTAAACAAAACCAGCTCTAAGAAAATAACCCACTGACTTAAGTTCAAAGTGAGGAGAAAATCACCAACCACAGTGTCTTCCTGAGAGGGTTTGCCTGGGGGAAGGTGCTGAGTACCTGAGGGACCTTGGTCCCTTGTTATGGGCTCAGGCAGAAGCTGGCTGGCTGGCCTGGCCCGAGCTGGTGGGGATGAACCTGGGTTCGCCTTAAGCCAGATGCAAAAAACTGGGTGTGCCCATGAACAAGAGCTGTGACCAGCATTGCACATCAAATGTCAACCTCGTGCCCAGCTGGAATGGCTCGGTGGTTGAGCACTGACCTATGAATCAGGTCACAGTTCGATTCCCTCTCAGGGCATGTGCCCAGGATGTAGGCTCAATCCCCAGTGTGGGTGTGCAGGAGGCAGGCAATCAGTGATTCTCCCTCATCATTAATGTTTCTATCTCTGCCTCATTCTCCTTTCCTCTTTGACATCAATAAAAATACATTAAAAAAAATGTCAACCTCATTCCTGTCTACTCCATGACCAAAGCCCTAATTTAGGCCACTGAACCCATTTCCCATCCCGGCACTAGCTCTTGTCCTGTAACGGTCAGGATCTAAGGCGGAAGATTAGAAATACAATTTATTGTTGGCACGCATGTGTGCACTGAACATTCAAGGTTCGGACTATCCTTGAGGCGTCTGATCCTTTTATCAGCAGCTAGCTGAGGCACAGACCCAATCACTCACACTGCCAGCTCCTTTGGGGGGTGAGTCACTTAGTTATTGTTCAGACCTGGCTGACCTCTCAGATTCTGCCCAGTGCACAGCTCTGCTCCTCCCAACTCATCCTACATATATTTGATTGCATTCAGCGAGGTTACACATACTGTGGGGTTATATGTCATACATGTCCACTGACTTCATGGGGAGGAAGCTCAGGCGTGAGTCTGGGCTGTGGGACCCGGACTAGATGCAGGTGGGTGTTCTGTTGTGTACAATGAGGGTGCGTGGGTTCTATGCTGTCATCAGGCTCAGGACGTTTCCTCCTCCACAGAGCTGTTGCGTGCAAGAGCCACCTCGCTGCTGATCAGCTGAGCTCTGCTCCAGGACTTCACTGCGTGAAACGTGAGTCATTGCTGATGTTGAGAACATCAACATAGCACTGGACGGAGTAGGAAAGCCGACAGTTCCTGAAGTCAACATCCACACGGAATTGGACTCCAAGCACTGGTGATGTGTCTCCTCCACATCTGTCTGTGATCATCTAGGTTTCACCACCATGGTCACACTTACATCATCTCTCTCCTGACCTATTACATGCATCTTCCTCTACAGCCATCTCCTTCAAACTCACTTTCATTCTATGACCAGTATGAGTTCCAAAGGGAAAAGCAAACGGTATTGGTACCCTGCTTAAAACTCTTCCATAATCTAAGGGGACTAGAATTAAAATGGTTTTGTTGTTGTTTGTTGTTTGTTTTTGTTTGTTTGTCTTTCTTCTCTTCTACAGACATGAGCCTCTTAAAGGAAAACACAAATATAAAATTCCCCCTTGAATCTGTTACAGAGCTTGGTAAAAACACACTGAAAGAGTGTTCTTATCTCCAAAGGTCTAAGCTCATATCTTCCATTGGCACCAGACAGACTGGACCAGAAGCTCCATAACCTGGCCTGCTATGGCCTGCTGAAGTTCAATGTCAAAGCTGTTTGTGATACCAGGAGGACCAGGGGATGCGGGGTTGCTGATATGCATGGACTCAGGTCCTGGCACTGGAAGACACTGGAAGATTGCTCCTGGCCTCCTGGCGACAGGAGAGACGGCAGCATCTCAAACTCTGTGGCATCTCCATCACGTCCGGTGAATGGGAAGCCTTGGATTGTTTGCTCCTCCTTGAAAATATTTAATGGGCACACTCTTTACTGTCTCTCCTCTACAGCCCTCGCTCTCATACCTGCTGGAAAGAGATCCTGTATGTCTTGGCAGCCGCTCAGGGCTCCGCGAACTGCAACTGTAATGGGGCAGGGTTTATTTAGAAAAATAGACGTTCCTTCTACAGAGCCATTATTTCCGATCTGTTAGCAATGCAAACAAAAGTGTCTCTTCTTTCATACAAGTGCTGTGTCAGTTTGCACAGGTTTATGGAAATTGTCCAAAGGTATACAGAGGACATTGTTTTGGGGATCCTGGTTTCTTCAGGACATGGCATCTCACTCTTGAGAGGAATAGAACAACAAAGAACCTTTAAATCTTTAGAGTGATAAGATAATAATTATGTGCATTGCCTGCAAGCCACACCTATTATATCCTATATAATAAAACCCTAATATGCAAATCGACTGAACAGCAGAACAACTGGTCGCTGTGACTTGCACTGACCACCAGGGAGCAGACGCTCAATGCAGGAGCTGCCCCCTGTTGGTCAGTGCGCTCCCACAGGGGGAGCCCCATTCAGCCAGAAGCTGGGCTCACGGCTGGCGAGCACAGGGGTGGTGGTGGGAGCCTCTCCTGCCTCCACAGCAGTGCTAAGGACCCCTCGGGGGAATCCCAGACTGTGAAAGGGCGCAGGCCAGGCTGAGGGATCCCGCCTCTAGTGTGTGTGTGTGTGTGTGTGTGTGTATGTGTGTGTATATATATAATTACATATTTAATATAATATTTATATATAATGTACAGATAGACATACAGATATTATATGTAAATATTATATATGCTGTATATAAATATTACACACATACACACAAACATTCTATCATGAGTTTAGCACTTTTGGCTGGCCTACGACTCTGAGAAAAACCATGACGTGCAGGATGTGGCATACACTTCTTCTCTCGCCTCTTCCTCTCCAAATACTAGCCATGGTGAAGGCCCAATAAGTCTTAACTTCTCCACGAAGTTTTTACGACCTGTAGGCTTTCTGGAATTTAACTCCAATCTATTGACCTAAGTCTACTTCCAAAGGGAATAGTTACAATTACAGTGCTCATGTACTGCACACTCTGACCAAAATAATCCTATTCCTTCCACTAAAACATATCTGTTAGATACTGCATGTGTGGACTGGAACCATCATTGCCTGGAACAGTGCCCTGTCCAGAGTGGAAACCCAGGTACTCTAGAACCTGTTCTCTGTGCCACTTCGTGTTGATTCCTGCACATGTCTGTTCATGCTGCTCCCTTATCCTATCAGCTTCTGCTATATTCCAGCTTCTGTGATATTCTCTCTATTATTGTACAGTCAGAAGTGACCTTCCTCTCCTCACTCGTAAAGACTGCAATTTGGGCTACTATTTCCGTAGTTAATCAACATTGTTTCCTACTGTAAAATTCTTTTAAAAAATATATTTTTATTGATTTCAGAGAGGAAGGAAGAGGGAGAGACAGAAACAACAATGATGAGAGCGAAACTTTGACCGGCTGCCTCTTGCATGCCCCTTACTGGGGATTAAACCCGCAACCCGGGCATGTGGCCTGACCAGGAATCAAATCATCAACTCCTGGTTCATAGGCCAACATTCAACCACTGAGTCACACTGGCAGGGCCCTACTGTAATTCTTTGTGTATATCCTGATCTCTTAACTCCTGGTAAGTTCCTCACATCCTTGAGGGGAGAATCACTGTATTCTTCAGAGCCTTAAGTGCAATCTTTGAAAACAGAAAGCTCTGAAAAAATATCTGTACATTGAATTTGTTGAATTACCGTATTTTCCAGCATATAAGATGACTTTTTAACCCAGGAAAATCTTCTCAAAAGCAGGGGGTCGTCTTATACACCAGGTGTCATCTTATAGGACGTGTATACCCCAAACTCTATATTTTAACTGGAAAAGTCGGGGATTGTCTTATACACCTAGTCATCTTATACGCTGGAAAATACGGTAACTAGTCTGGCCCACCTTGATTCTTTTTCAGAGCACTTTCACCATTAGTATCCTTCACACCATCTAGATCAGTGGTTCTCAACCTTCCTAAGGCCGCGACCCTGGCATACAGTTCCTCATGGGGTGGTGACCCCCAACCATGAAATTTTGCTACTGTTATGCACCGTGATGTAAATATCTGCATTTTCCGATGGTCTTAGGCGACCCCTGTGAAAGGGTCATTCGACCCCCAAAGGGGTCGCTACCCACAGGTTGAGAACCGCTTATCTAGACCTTCAAGCTCTACAGTTTCTCATAAATTTCTAGAAGTTTCTCACCTCCCAACCAAACTGAACTTTTCAGGCAGGCCAGTTCCCGCCTTCGGTTGCTGAGGTGGGAGCATCCAGCGAAGAGGATGCTCAGGGCTGGGCTCACTGAAATAGCAGAGATATGGCTCCTTTACACTAGGCACTCCTCGGGAGAAAATTTCCGCCCATCAAACCTGTAAAATGCATTCCTCGTGAAACTCAGAAAGGGTAGTTCTGAAGCAGCCAGTGGACAGTTTGACCTGGGGAAGGCCCCTGAAAATGAGGCATCGCTGGTCCCTCCTGATTCTGACCTAAGAAATCTCCCCGAGACCAGAACCTGCCGGGAGGAGCAGGTGGAGAGACGAAGGTGCGGGATGAAAGATGCAAGAGCATTTATTGCAACACGCGCTAAGACAATGGGGGCACTGTTCAGTGTTTAGTTCTTGTTAAATCTCCCATCGGGCAATTAGACTTAATAAAAAAGCCCTCTGGGGGCCAGTAGATTTCTAATTGCTCATCTGCCCAGGCACGAAAATCCCTGCTCAACACTTCAGGTGCCAACCTTCCCCAGGCACACACAGCTGTCATCTCCCCCAGCTCCCGGGCGCTTTCTCGGGGTGTTACTCCCCAGATCCCTCGCCCAGCAGAGCGCATCTCCTCCGACTGACCAGACAGAATTCAAACGAACGGGTGGCGAGGTACCCTAGAATCTGTATTTTCCATCCTCACCTGTATGTTTAGTCGACCTCGTCCAAGGGGAGAGGAAATAAAAATAAAACGATCTGGCCACCACCCGGCCTGGCAGAAAAAGAAACACATGGCCCGTGGGTGTTATCTGCCGTTTAATCCTCGCTCTGTCATGTGATCCCTTGGGATACATCCATCAGGTAAAACGGCCGGGACGGCACACGCTCATGCTCCAACACGCCTATCCACACCTCCTTCCAGAAGCATCAGGCACCAGCCCCGGCGATCCCCAGGCCGTTTTAAGGAAGGCTCCTGGAGTAGCCACACACTTCAAAGGGATGTGGGTTAACGCCCCACCCCGAGAGGAAAAAATGAGCAGGAAGAAATCCGTCCCTTTGCGCCATCCCTCACCGTGTGCGAGTGCTGGCGGGCTGCCGGACTGCTGTTTACTACCGAGCATCGCATTTCCCCCCGTCCCGCTCCTCCCGCACACACAGGCGTCTGCAAAGCAAACCTCCAATCGCCAGAAAGCAAAACCAAAGGGCACGCGCGGAAGCCAGCTAATCATGGTGCTGTTTTCTCCGCTTTCCTCGGGAAGCTCAAGGTTTCCGTCCAGGCTAAAATGTCAGAGCCGCTGCAATCCAGGCTCTCTGCGGATTTTCTCCGTCTAAAGTGCAGCCCGAGTTCGTTTTTCAGCGGGGGATACATTTTTTTAAAAGGTCCATCTTTGGCCATACTTTCCATTTCACGGGCTTTTAAAATCCCCCAAGCCTTGCCCAGCGGCGTGAAAGTCACCTTAATGGAGAAAGTGGAGAGGAAAGCGCCGTGATTCTGGACCGGCCAGGAGCCCGCCTGTCATGCCTTGGCTCGGACCCAGGGGCTAAAGCCGGCCCTGGGAAAAGCTGCCTGCGATCCCTCCATGTCTGACTTGCACAATGTTGACATTATGACACCAGAGAGACCCAGAAATATTTCAAACAATTAGGGCCGCTTTGCTATAAATATTTCTCCCTTGCTTGGAGAGATAAAGTAACATATTTTACCTTGCCTGTGTGCTTAGTTACCCCTGGTGGCTCTCAGCAGCTCCCTCCTATGGATTTATTTTGGGCCCAAAGGTCGGGGAGGATTTCTGAGGGCACCACCTCTGCTCTGAATCTCTCCTTTCAGAGCAGAGGGGGCTCGGCTACTCTTAAAGCAGCCACTGCCTGTGGTTTCCACAGGTCTGGGAGACAGAGATGGCTCCTTCCCTCTGGAGAAGCCCAAACCAGGAAAACAGCAAGTACAAGACATTCTCTGAAGAGGTCCCCCACCTCCTTCTGAACCCAGTTTACTTTCTGGACCGAAAAAAAAAATCCTTCTTCTTCCTTCCTTCCATTACCTCTTCTTGGTCCAGTTATTTCTGCTCTGAGACACATGTTGGCACAGATTGACTTTTCCACCGGGAAACGGGTCAAACCGGGAAGAACCAGGACTGCGGAGTGTCTTATTCACTATTTCAGGTGCCTCTTTCCTCACACAGAGCCAGATGGTCAGCATCCAGAGAGTAAGAGGCAGCATGGATGTGAAACCTGCAATTTGCACTCGGAGAGAATATGATGAAGAGGCCTTCCTTCTGAGCTCTGCAAACAGGCTGTGGTGCGCTTAATCACACGGGAGCTAAGTGATCCGGAGGTTAACAAGCCCTCAGTGTCGTTTCGCTGTCTTTCCCGGACCAAGAGACCCGGTTTGCCTTCACGTCAATGCCCGCGGCGTGATTCGGGCCATTTATTTTTTTGATGTGAAAACACCAGCTGCCAAAGCTGGCTACTGTGTTTCCTGTAAAATATCCCCAGCAAAGTCCTTGGAGTTTAGGATTCTAAAGATACGTTTCCTAGTTGCCACTCCTTAACATGCAACACACTTTGATGACATCATCCCAAGAACGTAGATTAAACAAATAAAGTTCACTGTTCTTTCAAAACACTGTGGGTGGGCACGGGGAAAAACTCACCTTCACTCCCGGAAAAAGCATCGCTTGAGCCAGCCACTGCCAAGGTCAACAGCAGCTTCCAGAGATCCATACCTGTAGGACCTGCAATGACACACACAAAAAAGCAGAAGATGAAGCCGATGCCACGCAGACCCTGATTGCTACATGCCATTTTGACGCCACGGAAACCGCACAGGAGCTGACATACATGGATGGCAGGTTCTAGGGCAGTGGTTCTCAACCTTCCTAAGGCCGCGACCCTTGCATACAGTTCCTCATGGGGTGGTGACCCCCAACCATGAAATTTTGCTACTGTGATGCATCGTGATGTAAATATCTGCATTTTCCAATGGTCTTAGGCGACCCCTGTGAAAGGGTCGTTCGACCCCCCCAAAGAGGCCGCGACCCACAGGTTGAGAACCGCTGTTCTAGAGCAAAACCTCTATCCTCTTCCAGGTCCCTGAGTCTCTCAGTGTCATTCTTCTCCTGGGAGCCAACAGCAGGCTGTTCATGAACTTTCCTCCCCGTGGGGGCTGCCCTCAGGAATCACACGGACACTAGAGATCTTCCGAGACTGGCCCCCCGCCACAGGACCACCCCACGCATTGCTCCTGTAAGGGAGCCAGGGTGGTTCGCTTTCATAGAAGCAGGAAATAGAAGAACCTTTCATCAGGACACCGAGCGCCGGGCCATAAAATGAAAAGTAAAACAACCTATTGCAATCGTTAAAAGTTCTCCGCTGTGTTTCCCAGGGAACAAAAGAGCTCAACGAACACGCGCCATAGCCAACACGTCGCTACCAAGCCATCCTCGGAGGTTTGGCTGGAGGGCGGCACCAAGGAGAGAAACTAAAGAACAAAATCTGGGCGCTGCCTTGGAGCCTCCTGGGGCTCTCAGGAGTGTTCGGAGGAATGAGGCTCAGGCTCACAGCAGGAGCGGGGTCCGGTCAGGCCTCCAGCCCCTGGGAGTCGCACGTGTGGCCACACCGTGACCCTCCGGTGTGATGAATGGAGGAGCCGATCCGCCTGCCTGGCCAGCTGCCACTCTGCCCGCGGGAAATGAGCTTCTTTGGGGTAAATAAACAAGGTGTCCACTCCGAGAGCTCTCCAGGGGCGAGTCTGGGCTGATTTAAAGTGAACTCGGAGGACTGCCCTTTGGAGAGCTGTTGCTACATCCGACAACTGACTAATGCCAACATCTCCCTGAAGACACCGAGGCACTGATCACCACACGCCGAGCTCCATCACGGCCCCTACTGGCCTCATGCTGGTTATGGTACACTCTCGGCAATAATGCTGGTTATGGTACACTCTCGGCAATAATGCTGGTTACGATACACTCTCGGCAATAATGCTGGTTACGGTACACTCTCGGCAATAATGCTGGTTACGGTACACTCTCGGCAATAATGCTGGTTACTGTACACTCTTGGCAATAATGAAACACCCCTGCTCACTATCCTGCACCCGGCAGAAATGGGGAGCAAGAACATTTTCATGGGTAATGGGATGGCATGTCCCCGGGAATGGCTGCATAATTCTGAATCGGTATACAGTGTCTCAGGGTCTAAACTTTCATTTCCAGACAGTGGATAACCCACCCTTGTGTTTTTCTTAGATATATATTTTACTGACTTGTTACAGAGAGGAAGGGAGAGGGATAGAGAGTTAAAAACATCAATGAGAGAGAGACACCGATCTGCTGCCTCCTGCACGTCCCCTACTGGGGATGTGCCCACAATCAAGATACATGCCCTTGACTGGAATTGAACCTGGGACCTTTCAGTCCATAGGCCGACGCTCTATCCACTGAGCCAAACAGTTTTTGGCCCACCATTGTTTTTGTTCTGTATGCTTTTTTTCTTAAATATATATTTTATTGATTTCACAGAGGAAGAGAGAGATAGAAACATCAATGATGAGAGAAAATCATTGATCGGCTGCCTCCTGCACGCCCTCTACTGGGCATGTGCCCTTGATAGGAATCAAACCTGGGACCCTGAAAGACACACACCTCGCCTCTTGCCCTGCCCTCCTCCTTTCTCCTGACATCAAAGACGCCTGAGTGCTGGGCTCTCTTGAGATGGATTTGCAGAAGCTATGAGGCATCCCTCCATCTTCTCCAGTTGGCACCTTCTCCATCAATAAACCTTTCCCTCTTTCAAACTCTGACATTTTGAATATTGGCCTTTGAAGCATCTGGCTGGTAACAAGAGGATGAGCACAATGCCTCCCTGAGCCAAACCTATCTCCATAGAAAACATTCCATCTCACAAAACAAATAGATCAGAATCCCCCGGAGCAGAAGTCTATTTTCACAGTCCTACAGCAAAACAAGGGATATTTAAAACAGTCCTTCTCCTCCCAAACAGGAGGGGGAAACAGTTCACTGCCACCAAGAGCATTGCACAGGGACCCAGCTCTCACTCTCCGGCTAGGGTGGCAGCAGACAAGATGAAGAAATGGGACTGGATGCCGTAGGAGCCGGAGGCTTCCTTAGAGACGAATGTTCTCTCTTTCACGGTTGCTGGCTCAGGGCGTGGTAATCCAAAGGCAGCCCGCTGACCTTCCCCAGTGAACTCTCCATCACACAACCAGGCCCGTGGGCATTCTGTTCAATTTCAGGGTAAGCTGGCCACTTCCGATGGCAGCTTCTGTATGCGAGGACCCTTCACTGGGTTCGAGGGGAGATAAAACGTCCCAGCGGTGGACAGAGTGTAACACACAATATGGAACTTGAATGCCAGCGACCAATGACCTGCCAGATGTGAGCTGGAGAAAGTCCCATGATTCCCCTTCCCCGGTACAACCATCCAAGTACAGGCAGGCATTGGCCAGAGGATTATATACCAAATTGTACTTGAGCCTATTGGCTTTCTTAAGTTTGCGATATTTTTCTCGGGAAAAAAATCCCTCTAGATTTCTAATGATATCTCTGCATTCTGTGGCTCTAACCTCATGGCGAGATTTGCATTTGCAGGGGGAGGACCAACGTCTCCTCTTGCATAAGGAAACACACCATTCCCACTCTCAGAGCCCGAGGCATTTTGCCTGTTCTCCCCCTCCCTCAAGGGAGAGCCAGTTGAAAAGCCGTGAGATCCAGCTGGCGTGAGTTTTAATTCTGTAGACTGCTCAGCAGAGGAGGCCTCCACATTAGTTAAGCCTATGTTATATTGACTTTCATTTCTTGGCTATAAAACAGCCCATAAACACATGAGAAGAAGCGGAGATAAACAGAACATTTTCCCAACCTGTTATAACCAGCTTCAAGCAAAGGGAACAATGGGTTCAGTTCTCTTGAATTTAAAATTAGCAAGTATTGGTCCAACGGCGAGTGCCTGTTAGCACCGTGCGAGGCACAGTGAGGAAAACAAAAAGCAATGCGAACCATGCGTTGGGGGTTAGGCAAGATGGGCACGGGAAACCGGGCAAAGAGGCATTCCTACAAAACGCAAGGTCAGAATTGGGGAAAATCAGCCGCTGACTTGATGCGTCTTTAAATGAGAAATAACGACAAATAAGATTGTGATGGGTTAGAAAAAGTAAGAGGGGATGGAGGAACTTTTGCTATGGCAACATTAACAGCAACAAAACAACAACAAAACAACCACAACAAAGCTCAAACAGTGCAAATGTTGTGGGTGTGGGTCTGAGTTCTGATTAGTTCATGGTAATGGTCTTAGGGAGCTGATGAGCTGGAGAACAAGGCTGTGAATTATGAATAAAGGGGAATAAATTAGATTGCAACTCATGTTAATCAGAAACTCTCTGGAAGTTTTTGGTATGGGCAAATCATGTGCAAAACTGAATATGCTCAGCAGAAATATGCCCTTATACCTTCTTAACTAAATATCCCCTGAGAAGCACTGACAAGATCTGGTGATGACTGGATGGATACACGGAGATGAGAGAGACACGTCTACCTCAATGACTGATTATATAGCATATGTGCGAGTGAAAGATGGTGCTATCCACAGAAATCAGGAATTCGGGATTTGAGCTGTTTTGAGGGAGGAGAAGGTCACATGACTGTCTTGGATACTTGTGGAAATGTTGGAAATGTCTACTGGGAAGTTCAAGGTAGGAGAGAAAGACTGGAAGAGAAGTTATTACTGGATGGTAATGAAGATCAGATGAACTTAATGAAGACAAAACACTTTCACGAGGAACCCTACATGGCCCTTATTAAAAGTAGTATTTAAAAATAGGTTAGATCATATAGGGAAGTATGTGCTCATTTCTGGTTTGTAATTTGGCACAGAAGAAATGAACCACCATCCAAAACGACCTACACCTTCTTATGTGTACCAAGCCTTTAAAAGAAAAGTGGTCAAAAGCATCCCTAGAAGTATGATGTTAGTGTATTAATATATGGGGGGAGGATAAAATAATAGATTTAATTGCTTATAGTCCTGTTAAGGCAAAATACCAAAATGGCAGCTGAGTCAATCAGAAAGAGTGTTTCCCCAAATTTCTGTTTTATTGATCTAGCTACTATGGTACCAAAAATGCAAGAGCCGATGAAAAAAGCATCACCACAGAAGCACAATTGTTATATTGCTAAACCAAGACTCCAGAGAGGTACCCTAATAAACGTGTACTTTCTGATACTGGTGTTGATTGCTAATGAAACATTGCAAAATGGAATCTCGTTGACTGGTGAAGCTTTGAAAGAACTCAAGAGTAACAAAGACAAAGTGACTCAAAAAAGGTATTGAAAATGCCCCATTCTAATTAGCAACAGGCATTTTATTTAAACAGTTTGCATTTGGAGTTCATTACCTACTTTTTTTGGTGGTGGCCATTTGAGAAATGGTAAGACTAACATACCTTAGGTCTACTTATTTCCTTCCCATGAGTGAGGGAGTAAAAATTCATAGACATTAGCGGTATAACTACTTTTGCTGAGATTTCTCTTTCCTCAGCATGCAGTAGGGAATATAGGATGAGACAGCATTTTAAATGTGTGAGGGATGAGGAGGGGAAAGTCTGATTTGTTAATAAAACAAATCATACATGGCACATACCTATGCTGACCAATTTGATAACCACCAGTCAGTCACCTGTGGCTATCAAGCACTTAAAATGTGGCTAATGCAACTGAGAAATTAAACAAGCTAACTTTAATTAATTGAGTATGTCAATTAAGTAATTAAGTTTATTTCAAACAGGTTAGCTATATGGATCTACTTTTTCAGCTGGAGATTTTATAAAATCTAAAAACAGATCAAGTATTTCTGATGAAAACTTAGCATTTAAATTGAGATGTGCTGTAGTATAAAATATTCATGGATTTTGAAGGCTTGGAACAAAATGTTTGCAAAATATTTCAATAATGTCGATGTTGACTGTTAAAATCATATTTTGGAGTTTGGGGGTCAATATTATTAAAATTAATTCTTGTTTCTTTTCATTTAAAAAATGTGATCAGTAGAAAATTTAAAGTTAATTTAGAAATATATGTCTTGCATTATATTTTCTATTTCTACTTTACAACATGGATATATACATTTTAAGGTTTGTATGTTTGTGCTTGCATTCATAAATATTAAACTGTTACAGTGAACACATTTGATTCTGTAAAAAAAGAATAAACAAAAGTAATCTCTTATATAAAAGGCCCATGGGCGTCATGCCATCACGTCCTCACGACCAAACAAGCTCTTGCGGGGGGTGGGGGTAGGAGTGGGGGAGGTGCGAGCTACGAGTGGCAGAGAGTGGGGCGGCCCGCTGAGGCAAGTGGAAGCTAGCTACTCACACACAATTCCGTGCACGCTGGGCTCTAGTGACACAGAAAATCATTATGACTAAGCAGTCCTTCCAAATGCAAAATGATGGGGACAGAAGGAAGAATTACTGAAGAGTTAGGTATGATTATATTGGTAGGACATTTTTTTGGCTGTGCCTTTGCTTACCTTCAGAAGTGTGACAATTCACACTGTGTCTCTTTTTGAGTCATACACAGTGGTGTACTGATAAATATTTAATAACTGTTTCTCTGGAGTAAAGGGCCATGAGATGTAGCACTTGCCAATTTCTGTGGTGTAAACACCTCTACCAAGGCTGATTCTAAACTACCACATCATGAACCTGGATTCACTGCAATCACTGAATGTGGATTCACAAGCCAGTACCAACTGCACCTGGCACACCACCAGCTGGGGGAGACTATCCATGCAGGTGACAGTACAAAGATTAAGCAATCTGCTGAGATTTATGCGAGATGCAAGTGCTTCTGAGTGAACCCTGGACACTTGGTTTCATCTGATGCCATCTATTCCACTCTCAGTTGATCACATTTAGTTAATAATCATTCACAGGTACTTCCCAGGTCTTTAGAAATTAACACCAGCCTCTACCTCAGATGCTATTTTTTAAAAAATATATTTTATTGATTTTTTTACAGAGAGGGATAGAGAGCTAGAAACATCGATAAGAGAGAAACATCGATCAGCTACCTCTTGCACACCCCCTACTGGGGATGTGCCTGCAACCAAGGTACATGCCCTGACCGGAATCAAACCTGGGACTTTTCAGTCCACAGGCTGACGCTCTATCCATTGAGCCAAACCGGTTTCGGCTTAGATGCTATCCTTGATCCTCACAGACAGGGTAAGCTTAGGGGTAAAGAGCATGGGTTCTGGAGTCAGAGAGCTAGGCTCAAATCCTGCCTTTACTAAACCTCATCTTACTCATCTCGAATATGGGGCTGATAATCCTATTACCGTTTTCATAGGAACATCAGGAGGTGATTCAATGAGATGATTTATTCAAAGCACCGGGCATGCCCTCTGCCTGTATCCAATAAATGGTGGCTATCTTGACTCTTTCTGATACTCGTCATGAAAGACTATGTTTTGTAATATGTCCATGGAGTAGATTGAGAGCGGGGCCCGATTTATATAACATGAAATGGAAGCCCAGGGAGGTGGCCTGCAAATGTGTTGTTGGGTAGCCACACAATGTAAGACCCCCCTCTCCCATCAAACACTCCATCACAGGGGGGTCCAGGGAAAGGGGAGGCTCATCCCCAAGGTTAAGGCAGGAATGGCACCCATTTTTGCTTAGGGGTATGGCAACACGGTGGCCCAATTGTGTGGGGAATAATCCAGAAGCCGATTTACCCCCTTACCACTCTGTCAGCTACTGTAAGAGAAGTCTACGCTGTTGTGACTGGGTACGGATCATTTGTTTTGTGAATCATAGATTTCTAGAGCTGTAAATTGGGTAGATGAATTTTCACGCTGAGCAGCTTGGTCTGATGCCTTCTCTAGAACGTTCTCTCTTGTGAGAACAGAGAAGACAGGGTCTACCTGTTCTTTTCCGGAGGAGTGAAAGAATGAGGAGCATTTCAGTACTGAACGCTAGGTGCTGCCCCTATCTTGGGATGCATGGGTGTTCTGTTGGGAATGGCATTCTCAGGGCATCCTGGTTAAGTTCGGTAGGACCCCATGGCACTTTACAATGGTGGCAGTTCACACAGCAGCTACTCCCGTGGATGGTTGTCAAACTCACCCAGCCTGGCTCAGTAGGTGCATCCCATGATTCCCCACGCAGCGTGACTCTTACATGGAAGAGACCATCCACTACCCAGGTGCTTATTTGAACAACATGTTTCTTTTCACCTCTTGCTTGCACACCGCTGCACCTACCAAATCATTTTTGTTCCAAAACAACATTTGAAAGAGCGAACCTCTTATTGAATTTCTGCTTTCAATGACTCTTTCCAAAAGGCTCCTTTTGAAATCTAATTATTTTTTTTATTACTGTGATGCTTCTAGAACATGAAGAACGTGCTTTAAACAAAGGTGAAGATATTAGAGGAGCTGCAAACTCTTAGAAGGGAAGGGGCTTTGTTGAAGCTAATTTAATAGGAACTGGACGAGCTGCGGAGGGCATTTCAGAGGGCGAAGCCTTCCCTAATTGAGATGATAACCTGACAAGGATTCATACAGTCACTCATCGTGTTCCAGCAAACCCAGGTAACTCAGAGAGCAGACACCGAGGAAAAGCGCTTCTTCCCTCTGTTCTGGTCCCAAATGGCGAAGTGCTTCTGAGGTCGCCACGTTGGGAAACCAAGCATGAGGCAACGTGGCCTCCTGGGCAAGGCAGAGCAGGGGAGTCAGCAGTCCTGTGCCCTGGTGCCAGCCCCGCATCGCTGACCTGGTGACTCGGCAGTGATGTAATCACCGTGGGCTTCAGTCCCCTCGCCCCCATTGTGATGCCCTGCTAACTCCCGCGCTGTGCCATGCCATGCCCTGCACTGGGGACCTGTGCCCGCTCCGGTCCTTCTCTTCTCCAAGAACACCTGGCCTGCGTTCGGTGCATTACCTCAGAGTGGTGACGTGGGCTATTTCCATGACACAGGGACCCCCCCCCTCTACCTCCTTTAAGCCTATACGTATAAATAGAAAGAAATTTATGTGGCCAGACTGACCGGCTGCCAGGGAGATGGCAAACACGGGGCAGATCGCTGTCACGTCTTCTCTCCAGGACATTTATACCAACCGCTCCGTTCTTTAAGATCACGGAGGTCCAACAGCTCGGATTTGCACCGTGCACTGTTAATGGCGTTCCGAATGCTCTCTAGAGCTGTGTGCGTTGCAGAAATAGAATATGAGCTACCAGTGCCAGCCACAGATGTGGTTTTAGTTTCCTAGTAGCCACATTAAACAATTAATTTTAACACTGTATCTTATTTGACCCAATATACGCCAAACATTACCATTTCATCATGATGAAATGCAGTAATGAGATATTTCACTCTATTTTTTAGATGGAGCTTTGTATCTGGTGCATATTTCACGCTCGCAGCACCCCACAATGGGCACTAGCCACATCCCCAGTGCTCCATAGCCACAGGCAAGTGGCTATGGCATAGCTATGGCACTGACTGCGCAGCTGGGACACGGAGAGATTGTGGGTATCCACGTGACCAGCTCCCCGGCTCCCACAGAACGTGCTTCTTATTGCACATGAGCAGGCCACGCTGCTGAGAAAATCTTTAGTTCTTCTGCAAGGCCTAGCAGTTTCTCAGCCCAAGGAAGATAGTCTGCGATTGAAGCAAGAAGTAGGGTGCTCCAGACCTTCCCAACACTCATTTTGCATGTAATTGCTGAGCCCCGATGACACTGGAAACCTGTTTGTGGCACAGAGCTGGCACAGAACCCAGATCTGTCACTGGTGATGGGGCTTGAAGGAAATCATTTCTCACCCTCGGCCTCCTTATCTGCGCAACGACATCTGCGGCCTCTCAACAGTTCCCAGGCGTGGCTTTAAATGACAGCTGCCTGGATTACCAACTGGCCCGGGCTCAATATTGATGTCAGCATCTCTGGGGCGGGGCCTAAGCATCGATACTTCAAATGTTCGTCATGTGATTCTAAAGTTCGGCTAGAATTGAGAATTACGGATCTACTGCAAACCAAACCATGATGCTTTTTAAGTTTGTGAAAACGGAGTTCACTGGCCCCTTCCTCTGCAGCATGGAGGGAGAGAAAAGAAAGATCAATCTCTCCACGCAACCAACCCACTCATGCCCTTTTTGCAAAAGAGAACATTCTATGCCAAGCAGTTGAGATACTAACTATTAAGGTAGGAAACGGAAATACTATCCTGCCCTAATAGGTTTGGCTCAGTGGATAGAGCGTTAGCCCGGGGACTGAAGGGTCCCAGGTTCGATTCTGGTCAAGGGCATGCACCTTGATTGAGGGCACAGTCCCAGTAGAGGGAATGCAGGAGGCAGCTGATTGATGTTTCTCTCTCATGGATGTTTCTAATTCTCTATCCCTCTCCCTTCCTCTCTGTAAAGAATCATTAAAATATATTTAAAAAAAATACTGTCCTGTGAAGTGGCAAAATCAAAAGCACCCACATAAATGAATGGCATCAGCCACCCACAGGGAGGTCACTCAAGTGATGACAAAGTAGGACTGCAAAGTACTGCTGCGGAGACCAGGCCAGCAGAAGGCTGAAGTGGTCCCCAAGATTCCCGTCTCCGGTCACTCAAACACCCTAATCCAGGTACTGTCTGAAGGGATTCTGCAGATGTAATTAAGGTTACTAGTCAGCTGATTTTAAAACATCCAGATTATCCTGACTTATCTCCCCGAGTCAATGTAATTGCATGAGTGTGTAAGAGCAGACAGGCAGTGGGAGTAGACTTGGCCTGCCCTTGCTCTAGGGGACCTCAAGACGCAACACCAGCAGCCTCTAGGGGTATAACTGGCTCCTTGCTGACAAACATCAAGGAGATGGGGAGACCTTCCTACAGTGGCAAGGAACGGAATGATGTCAACACCCGTGACGAGCTTGATAGCAAATTTATCCCCAAAGTCCGGTTTATGGTGCAGCCTAGTGACAATTCAATTTCAGCCTTGTGAACTGGAGCAGGGAATCCAAGCGGTTACACCATGCTGTACCCAGACTTCCATCTACAGGACTGTGAGATGATAAAGGGGAGTTGTTATAAACTACTAAAGGATGACAATTCATTCTGGAAGCGATAGAAAACTAATACTGTTTCTAAAAGTCCATTTTAGAGTCCGAGGTTGACTTCCTAAACATCAACCAAGAAGATAATTATGTAAAGTATGTGACTGTCTAACCACTAAGCTGTACATCTGAAACCAATACAAAATAAAATGGAAAAAAAGAAAGAAAGAAGGTAATGCGTAGTCACTACTGAAACAGGTATAGAAGGAGAGGGTTTTTGTTATTTTTTTTTAAGCAGAGCATAGACATTTGGGAGCGGAAGGGCTTTCAGAGACAGTCTAGTCCAATCAATTAATGATTGATGAAGAATGCAAAAAGAAAAAAAGTTAGATGGTAAATAATTTATGGCTTTGTCTCCTCCAGCTACCTCTGTGAAGAGCGCTTTGACCAGCCAAGAAGAACGTCCCAGCGCAGAAACGGTAAAACCATCTCTCAGAGCTTGGCGAAGTTCTCTCCTGAAGTCATTCTGTCCCACCCTTCCAAATCTGCCTCTGCCAGAGGGCCTTCTGATTCTTATCCTGCCTCCTGGGTTTGCTCTCTTTCTGGAAAACGAATCCCATCGCCAACCGAAATGAAATGGCCTGACAGTAGACATGGAGGAGAAACAAATGCATTGGCATCCTCATCTGTTCGCCCATCTCTTGAGTGTGGCTGGTATAAACCGGGCTCTTGAGTCTGATCACCTCTAGGTCAGGTGACGCAGCTCTTTCTTTGAACACACAAATCTGGGCATGAGATGACCAGGGGAAAGGGAGAGCCAGTCTCCATAGCGGCTGTCCTGGCTTCTCCTCTTCACCTCCGGCCTCAGCAGGAAATTAAAAACACAGATGATGTGTCAATGGAAAGGCAAATCAAAACCAAGGTCAAAGTCTCCGACAGACGAGGCCGGGGAAGATAAGGACAAGGAGCATGTATTTATGGAAAGAAAAGGTGGCGTAGAAGGGGAAAGGGCAGGCTATCTTTGTCCTCATAAATCTAGCGTGTCCTCGTAAATCCAGCATCTTGGCTCAAGAGGGCTTGTTTTCCATGCTTCCCAAGCGAATATTCTAGTCCCCGGAGTCTTTTGTTTACCATCCTGTGGGACCACCACCGCGGAAATCAGGAAACGGCATTCAATGGCCCGGGCCAGTTTCTCCTGGATCAGTGGGCTGGTGGGGGGAGGGCTGGCATGCGCTGAACCCCAAAGCACTGCTGAGTCACGGAGACTCTTCACCTACCAAGTCCAAGGACAGCCACCTGCATGCTTTCCACTGCAGTTGGTTAGAGGGAACCAGTTCTTTTATATCTCGTAGAAGAGATACAAAAATGACTCAAACCTATGGATGAGGACAATGGTGTGGGGGGGAGGTAAGGGCAGAGAGCGGGGTGGCACCCCGCTGAAGGGGCGCTCTGGGGGGGAGGGGAGAAGGAACAATTGTAATGATCTGAACAATAAAGATTTATTAAAATAAAAAAAATGACTCAAATGAATTTTTCACTTTCAGCCACTTGTGACCATGCTACCAGTTAAAACTTTGCTTCCAAATGAGGCACAGAAGCTCCAGGCTGGTGGTTGACATGGAGCATCATGGAAGGCTAAAGAGCCAGAGGGCAGGGGAGATAATAAAACTGGATGCCCGGAAACATCTCAAATGATTCCTGTCCAAAATGAACTCAGCATCTCCTACCAGCCTTGCTTCCAACTGCTCAGTGTAAGCGATAAACTCTGAGAAGGTGCCCCCAGACCTGTGTGGCCTCTCCCTACCTCTCATTCCCAAGTTCCACCAACTTCCTTCCCACCCCAACTCTGTCCACGGAGGAATCCTCTCAGAGGCTCCAGGTTTGTTACACATCCAGCCCCTCTGCCTCCTGACCTCTTCCCGCCTCTGTGAGGCACCCCTGACCTCAGCTCTAGGTCACCCCCACTTACTGTGCTTCTAATAAGATTCCTCTCTTCCCACCTGCTCTCTACTTTCAGGGCAGCCTTGGGGATCCTCCACCCTAGCACTGGGACATCGAGGCTTCTCATCTCCCTCCTGGGGTTGTCTCTACAGCCCCCACTCCCTCCCTCAGTGCCCCCAAAGCTTGGTTTGACATAAATTGTTGAAGGAATGAACAGAAACCCCAGACAGGACTGAACAGGTATGTGGAGGAAGTGGGGGCATGTCAACTTCCATTGGAAGTTGATCTGAATGCTTTCCATGAGCTAGAATAAGCGTGAGGGGCCAGCTATCATCAGGCCTGCAGGGAGCAACGCCGGGCATCAGAGAAAACCAGCCAAGAGTCCAGTGAGGAGCGAGGAAGGACAGTCTTATTTTTCTTCTCCTCCAAGCGGGGAGTCCCCAGGACTTCAGAGGAAATGCCAAGCAAACGTGCAATTGGGCTGTCACTTCCTCTTCACCACCTTTCCCCAAAATATGAACTGACTGTTCCCATGTAAAACACGGACCGAATTAAAGCCCCCAAGTGCTTCCGAGAGCAAATTACAACCTCTGTGGACTTTCTCAAAACGGACCAGCTCCTGACACACTCCGAACACGAGGCTCTCGCTCAGAGAACACACATGGGAAGCCCAAATTACAGCCCAATGCTGACCAGACAAGCTGGCTGCCCGGGCTGTGCCTAACAGGAATACTTTACCAAACTCCGGGACGAGGACGAGAGGTGTTGTCGAGAGTAGACAGACGAGCAGGGAGGCAGAAGGAAAGGCACAGGTTAATGTAGCCAGAGCGGGAAGAAGGAGGTGGGAGGAGGAGAACCACAGCCCAAGCCATGTGGGAGATGGACATCCAAAGGTGCGAAAGTCAGCCTTCTGATGGAAGTCAGTAAGATGGGGATGCTAACCAGCAGGCATGCCCGAAGCAGAGCCTGGCTTTGCCCCTGGTTTCCCTGGGCTTGATGAAAAGAACCTTTTCAATTTCCTTTTTCATCCAGCCATGTGTGCAAGCAGCCACATCACACTAATCCGGTTAAAGTCTGGCCCAGAGTGTGGGCTTGAAGGTAGACACGGTGTGGGTTTCGTGGTCACTGCCAGGCACGGCTTCCTCTCTAGTTTCTGGCTGTTTTCATTTATAAACCTGAGCAAAATTCTCCCCAAGTCAGTTATACCCTTTCGACCTTCCTCAATTTCTTTCTCTCTCTGTCTCTCTCCCATCCATCCCATCTCTCTGTCTCTCTGTCTCTCTCTTATCCACCCCCTTCTCATAGCAGAAGAGGAGATGAAAGCGCACAGCCCAATTCCCAATTGCCTCACAGAATGCCTCTGCGCTCCCCTTTCCCCCCCCAACCTTTCTAGTACAGTGGTACCTTGAGATACGAGTTTAATTCGTTCCGTAACCTTGAGGCGTGGGAAACTATGAGACGCTCGAGTCGCGGTAAACTGGTGGGTCGTGTGCAGCCGGCCGATCCGCACGATGACTCCTATCTCAACTGTTGCTCATATTTCAAAGCAAAAATCGCTCGCTCGACAGCTCGTATCTCAAAAACCTCGTATGTTAGGGCACTCGTATCTTGAGGTACCACTGTACTTCCTTCCAATGGAAGTGAAAGCCAGGTCTGAAAGGCTGGAGCCTCAACACACCCATCCCAGCAGGGCCGGCCCGAAGACCAAGCACCGAAATCTGACCGTGACGACACCTCGGATGGGCCGCAGACAGTGGCAGGCTTACGGAACCTGACCTTCTGGCTCCCAGGACTGCAGGGATGGAGCGCCCAAGGGCAGAGGCCACCACCCGTTTGTCATGCTCACTGGACTCTCATGTGAGTATCACGGGTGGCCAGACCACAGCACTTCATTTGTTCAATGAAGGATACATGAATGAGCTCCAAAACGCCAGTGCCCATTGGAAATCCTAGCATACAGTGGTACCTCGAGATACGAGTTTAATTCGTTCTGTAACCTTGAGGCGTGGGAAACTATGAGATGCTCGAGTCGCGGTAAACTGGTGGGTCGTGTGCAGCCGGCCGATCCGCGCGATGACTCCTATCTCAAATGTCGTTCGTATTTCAAAGCAAAAATCGCTCGCTCGATGGCTCGTATCTCAAAAATCTCATATGTTAGGGCACTCGTATCTCGAGGTACCACTGTACTTAACTGTAAATGTTTAACCACTGCACCCATCCGTGATGCAAAACGGTCGACGGGCGTATCGTTAGTACCGCCTGCGCATCAACTGCAGGATGTTTTGGTCAGCTGGGCAGGAAGACATAGCACGTAGACAGAGTAGGCCTTTCTAAGGAAAAATATCACAAATCAACTAAAAGTGCAAAACACTCAACAGTGAGCTACGTGACAAGTAACACCAGAGACCAAACACCTGCTTCCTGGCGCTGGCGCCCTGTGGCGCTTCTTGCAGCTCCGCACATGGTTAAAACAGTCATGACGATGCCCATCGCTGAGTGCGCGCTGAGCCGCTGCACACAAGTCCATGTGACTAACACAGTATTCCCGTGTGATCAACGGTCTCGTCCATACTATCAACACAGGGAGACTGCTCCTGATTTATGACGACAGAGAATTAGCAAGGCCTTTCACTGGTTAAACGGCTCGCTCTGCCTGGCGGGTTTTCCTACTTGTGTATGTGATTAATGGTTCTGTGACAGGTGATACAACCAAGCCTGTTACTACTAAGAAACCCTCCCAGAGGCCCATGCATGTGGATAGATTAGTTAACAATGATTAGACCTGGGGCCCTCACCTGGCCGTGAATGGGTGGTTAATTTATTAGAAGGCATATGTAGGATGCGTACTAACAGCCTGTCTGACAGATGCCTCTAAATCACATTTCAAAGTTAAAGGCAGGGCCCCATAAACACCTCCTCCTGAAAGCTGGTCTCTCTCCAGCCTTTGCAATACAAGCCAGAAACCCGGGAGTTATCTGGCTCTTTTCTGCACCTCCTCCACCTTGTTACCTCTGTCAGCGTCACTCTGCAGCATTTCTGGCTTCCTTTTCTCTGTCCTCTCTCTACAGATGGTCCTAGCTACCACCTCCCATCACCTTCAGGAATGGCCTACCAACAACCACTATTTCACAGAAAAAATATAATTGGAAGCTCACTCATTGTCCCCCAATATTCACTCTTCCCACTTTCATTGAGTCATAGAATCCAACGAGAGAGATGATCGCAAAGGCAACTTTGCAGTTAGCTATGGTCACATGACTCCATCTGGCTCACGGGGTGTGTGAGGGGAGGTGGCACGTGCCTCTCTTGCAGGGCAATGCCCATCCCTTCTGCTTCCTCTTCTCCACTCTGGCTGGCAGGGATGCTGACAGGATGAGGGTTACCCAGAGCTATGCACACTTTGGAACTCAGTATGATGAAGTCAGATCCCAGATAATCAGGGTTTAAACATGGGCAAAGGACCAATGAGCCCATGGTTTTGTGGCCAGCAAGCCAAGATCTTCCTAGTTCAACTGAAAGAAGAGTGGGAAAGGATAATCATACAAAATGTGTGTAAACATATTAGCTGAAACTTTATTCTCAATACCTAAAAAGAAAGGAAGGAAGGAAGGAAGGAAGGAAGGAAGGAAGGAAGGAAAAGAAAGAAAGGAAGGAAGGAAGGAAGGAAGGAAGGAAGGAAGGAAGGAAGGAAGGAAGAAAATTTGCCCGAACGCATGACATTCTGATATGGCTTTTTTATAAACATTCCTAATAGAGTTATGAGTCATCCTAACGTGCTGGACCCAGAAGTATTTGAAAGTTTAGAACTCATCAACAGTTGTATTTGGGGTATTATTCAAGCCCACAGAAATGACCATCCTGTGGTGACAGGAACATGATGTTGGTCTAATGAAGAAAACAGGTGACACACTGGCTCACCTTCTCCCAAACCAAGTTTCTAAACCTCAAGTTTATCCTATATGTATAATAAAGAGCTAATATGCTAATTAGACCAAAGAGTGGAATGACTGTCTGGACAACCTTCCAGACGAAGCCAGGACTGCAAGGGCCAGATGGGGCTGCAAGGGCTGAGCCCCTTGCACGAATTTCGTGCACTGGGCTTCTAGTCAAATAATAAAAACAGGTAATACATAATGGTTGTACAAAGATAGTAGGGACGTGCTTAGGAAAAGGAGGCTGCCTTATTACCAGGTTATAGCTGTCCAGGTTTTTGGACCCTGACCCCCCCAAAATCAAACTGTATACTGAGCAATGTATTCTGAAATGATGTAAGTGGGACACAGATGAGGCTTTCTGCGTCAAACAGGATTTTATTCCTAGGCTCTTCATATTTATACCAAGATGATGAGCTAAACGAAGAGCAGGTGTAATACTGGCCTGAAAAGGATCCTTTCTCCCAGAGACAATTCTGATTTTTCTTCTGATTATAAACGCACAAGGCTTGCCTATGTAGAAAGTTGGTAAATGTTAAAATAATGTAAGATAAATTCTGGATTCCTTTTTTGTTACTCTCTCTCTAATGAAAGTTCTAAAGAAAGTTGAAAACAGGCCCCATACAAACAGCTATTTCATTTTTAGTTTGTTCTTTATTTTTCCATCAAATATAAAACAAAATAAATCAGAGAGCCCCGAGTTTATATCCCTTCTCAGAGTAAAAGATAATAATGTCATCAAAGCATATACAGATATAAAGATAAAGGAGATTCATGACTTTCCACATGTGGGGCATCTACTCCAGTCACAATACTGGGGGGAGGGAGTTCTGTTGGGGGGGCGAGGTGGGGAGGCTGGAATGGAGACTCAGGTGAGTCACCGGGTTATAGCTGTCCAGGTTTTTGTACCCTGACCCCCACACCAAATTGTACACTGAGCAATGTATTCTGAAATGGTATGAGTGGGACATACATGCTATTAGGGGATTTGTCCCATACAATAAAGAGCTAACACGCCCTGGCACGGAATCTGTGACCATCACCCTCTTCCCCACACTCATGGCGCATCCGCTGACCCTCCCCGAACATCGTGTTGTATAACCAGGAAGGGGAGCTTTCTCAATCCCAGCTTCTGGGCCGAGGAACATTTTCTTCATGGATTCCAAGAAGAAAAGCAGAGCACACGCGATGTTACACAGGGCAGATCCTGTCACAAGGCTTCCCAGAGGTCTGCTGCCAAGCAGAGTCTGGTTAATCCAAAAAAAAAAAAATACTTGTCACCAGCCTTCCGGTAGCATGTAGTGCTCTGGCCATGACCATTTTTGCTAATTTAAGTATCCCAGTGAAAAACTCCGGGTCTGAGGGACAGTATCTCTCCCAGAAGTCACATACATCCACAAGGTCTTAGTAAGCTGGACCACGAAATGTCGGCTAGTCACCTGAATCGCAACAGATGATGACAAAGGAGCTGGTTCCTAAATGAATCAAGCGGCCCATTGTTAAGCCTGCATTGCAAATAGCCATGTAAACAAGAACCAAAATATTTCACATACTTCAATGTGATTGAGTTGATTGAGAAACATAAGGGTAACCATAAAAGGACAGCACAAGGCAGGAGCCCTGTAAAGGGCAATGCATCTGTGGTCATCTCAGTTCAAGTGCAAACACACCGCAATGCCACACTTGAGTGGTCACAGAGCATATCCTGGGAAAGACCATAATTTGTTTATTTTTCTGCCACTGGTATGTAGTAACAATTGAGAATGAACTCAGAAGTCCCTGCTGAGAATTCCTTAGAGACAGAATCAATGGTGGAAATAAAATGATTTTTAACATTTAAGAAATAATCTAACTGCGCCAATAGGTTTCCATTTATATTTCAATGTATGTCTGCAGATGTTTCCCTTATATATTTATTCTGCATGTCACATAGGAATATCCTTCACATATTCTGATGAATTGATGAGAGCAGCTTGAACTGCTTATCCAGAAATGGTGTAGTTGGCCATCCTCATTGAAAGAGGGGAACACTGAGAGAACAGGTGACTTCGTTTGTGCCAACAACCTATCTCAGCATATGACATAGCTTGTGAACAACTGGTATACCTCTCATGTCAATCCAAGGTTTAATTTCCATAGCCACATCTGAATTACATCAGCTTCTAAAAAATTTAAAAATCCTTCTAGTTTTTTCACCGTGAAAAGGGGAAAGCAGGCAATAGATGACAAAAAAACATCACAGTTGCCACTCTGAGTTACTCCCAGGGCTCATCTTGCCCTTTGAACTCAACTGGCACTCGAATTACGTTATAAGACGATGCGGGCGTGGATTCCATGACAGCTTCCGAGGTAAGTGCTCCCATTCATTCATGCATATCTGACTGCCTGGGTTTTCCTCAGCAGGTTGGGGTTTTTAAAAAACATTGTAAAAGTTTACATTTTGTCAGTTCACGTTTCTACAACGGAACAGCCACATGACGATTTATCTTCTTCCATCAGAATTTTAATTTGCATTGTAGGCTGTAGCCAGTGTCCAAAGCAAACATGTTCACACTCTCTCTCTGGTGCTCATTCCACGTTCGGCTTGTTTCAGGTGAAGAACCTGGGCCAATGTCACCAAGTCAGGAAGACGGACTGGAGTCCCTCTATGTGATGTGTTCCTTTTCCTTTTGGTCCTGAGAATGAGTTTTGGTTCCAATTCTAGCTGATAATGAGATCATTAAAAATCCTAGACTTAGAAGAAGTCTTAGATCTTGTATCATAGGGATGGAAGGAATAGCACCTTAAGCAAGCAGGATACAGTGGTACCTCGAGATATGAGTGCCCTAACATACAAGATTTTTGAGATATGAGCCATCGAGCGAGAGATTTTTGCTTTGAAATATGAGCAACATTTGAGATAGGAGTCATCGCTCGGATCAGCCGGCTGCACACGACCCACCAGTTTACCGCGACTCGAGCGTCTCATAGTTTCCCATGCCTCAAGGTTATGGAACAAATTAAACTCGTTTCTTGAGGTACCACTGTATTTCTACTGGAGATGTGAAACCTACTGATGCCTCAACTAGAAGCAGGAACTAAGTGACCCACCCGCCCAAGAGTTCAGCTGTGTCCCTGAGAATGAACTTGAATTACACACAGTATGCAGCACCCACTCTCATGCAGGCTTTCCGACTCAAAATCGGCTGGCTGGATTTACCCTCGGGTGAAGACATCTGTTGTTACAGGTGGAACAATGGGACATGGCCAAGGCCGCCTCTCCTGTGGGTCAGGGCATGCAGCCCTGCCAGCTTTAATGCCAGAAGTAATAGTGAGATGGGCACAGTTTTCACCAGTAACAGGGAATTCATATTGACGTATACATTTGAATATGTGTCTCATAGCATTTATCAGCTGTCTGCGATCCGTGACATTAGATTTTGCTCCTAATTCCACAGTTGAACCATCCAGGCTAAATCCCATTACAACGAAACAACATGAAATTGTTCCAATTCATTTGTGTTCTAAACTATTACTACGCCTTTGAAAGACACTAATCTGCTAGGAGGTTTTGTTGTGATCATACATGAGAATGGATCTCTTTGTTCATTTTAGTGACTGTTGCCATACAGTCCTCACTGGTCTTCCTATTTTCCAACCCATCTGGATTTTGCTGCCAAGAACCAAATTCCGTCTCTAAACATGACATTTTCTTGTATATTATTCAACAATCACTTCCCCTTGCTTAGGACCCTGATTCCCTACCAGGCAATCAAGGCCCCATACAAACTTGTCTTGGTCTATCTTTCAAGCTACATTCCCTTCTACACTCAAGTTCATTCAATTTGCTACATGGGTAGGCCCTAACTTTTATTCGACATGTTCATCCCTACCTGGAATACCCTCTATTGTTCGTTCTCCCCACACTTCACCTCTTTTCATCTTGTACCCAACTTCCCTGGTACCCCCATGGTCTCCTCCTTCAGAAGTCTCCCCTCAGCCACTGGGTAGGTGGGATTTTTTTCCTCTGAAGCTCCACTGTACTTTATCTAAAAAAATATTTTTATTCATTTCAGAGAGGAAGGGAGACGGATAGGAGAGGGAGAGGGAGAGAGAAACATCAAGGATGGGAGAGAATCTTGGATTGGTTGCCTTCTGCATGTCCCCTACTGGGGATCGAGCCTACAGCCTGGGCATGTACACTGACTAGGAATCAAACCATGACCTCCTGGTGACAACTACTGAGTCACACTGGCCGGATATTCCACTGTACTTTCTTTTTCACTTTTGTCCTCAGTTTATCACAGCCTGCCTAGGACCCTGGGATGAAAAGTTGTCTTCTCTTTTCCAAACTATAAGCTCCTTTATGACAATGGAGGCTTAATAAATACATGTAGCATGAAGTTGACACTATTTCATACTGGAAAGGGTGCCTGATAAATGTGGGCATGTGGGTTACAGAACAAAGTACATTTCAAAATCACCCAGAGCCTTTCAGCTTGGCCTTTGCATTCTCTGGTGCCCAAAGGGAATCAGATCTAAGACTTCTGCAGCAAGACCTCATCTTTGCCTCCTCTGTTATTTTGCATAATGCCTGGATAATTATAGGTCCTAATAAAATGTTCTTCTTCCCCTCCACTAAATGAGCCCTGGTTTGAATGGAAGCAGAGCCAACCACCTCACCACAAGGTAAATGATCTTTGGGTTTTGAGACTCTTTCTTATAAGGGGAGAAATAACCTTGGGAGTGAGAAAAATTGCCCAACCAGCAACCATAATGCCAACCCACGTTGGCAGCAAAGACCAGTGATGACTCAACACTAACCTCTGTTTCAGGATGAGCGGGGCGTAGGGATGGGTGCTTTTGACCTGTCATCTTCAGATGAGAGAAATAAGTTTTTATATTTAGCAGTTTTCTGTTGATCACCATCCCTCATGTTGCTGCCAGAGTGAAAAAAGTTGTCCAAGAATGGAAAGACCAATCTACTAGCAGGGAATTCACCTGTGTTTATACTGTCACCTTTAAGTTTCAAATAGAAAATGCCTTTGATCAAGATATTTCAGCAGACCGCTGCAAATGAACAATATCTGTGCCATTTCTTCTGGTAAGCACAGACCCACATCAACTTCTTACATAATGGATGAGAAAAAATGTTTGACATCTGAATGTTTTTGCTTGTGTTGACAGAAATTTGGCAATCGACATGCAACACTCCTTTCCATACGAAGTGGCTCAATCAACCACTGACCTTTTGTTACAAATCTGGGAATCTGTGTCCCCTTCACGGGATAAGGACAGGGATGTTTTTCCTATGTGCAATACAAAACTATGAAACAATGGAGTGTTTATTTTGGCCAACGGTCCTATCTATGTTCCCCCTTCAAAAAAAAAAAATCGTGTTTATAAATTCATAACGCCCAAAAAGTCAAGCTGAGAAAAAACGAACAAACATATGACTTTAACCTTTCCTTTTACTGAAAATTTTAATTTGAATAATGCAAATAAGTCTTTTAAAATTATTTTTAAATAGCTGAGAGAACCCATAAGTATGCCCAAACCTTTTCACCCCAAATCCCCAATTTTTCTATTAGCTCCATTTTTTTAAAATTCAGCTAAAAACTAGAAAAAATATATATATATACACACATACATACATATACACACACTTGGAATTTTATTGATTTTCGAAAGAGAGGAAGGGAGCGGAAGAGAGCTAGAAACATTGATAAGAGAGAATTATTGATCAGCTGCCTCTTGCATGCCCCCTATTGGGGATCAAGCCCCACCCCCAGGCATGTGCCCTGACTGGGAACGGAACCAGAGATTTCTTGGTGTATGAGATGACGCCCAATCAACTGAGCCACACTTGCCAGGCTAGAGAAATACATTTTAGATGACCAGAACTCTCAACCTGAGTTACATTTTCTCTTTTAAAAAGATAAGTCCATTTTTTTTTCTCCCCTTTTATTAGCAGGTTTCCCAGTAAAGAAAAAAAATTAAAATAGAAGCAGCCTATGCAACCTGAGAAAGATGTTCCAAGTGTCTTCATCAACCTCGTTTCTAACTAGACAAGCCCTTTGGCAGATGGAAACCATTAGCAGGAGAAACCGGAACATTCTGGACAAGTTTCAGAGAAGATCCACAGCATAAACAGCTTTCTAACCTAAAGCAACATTCAGATGACACCTGGAGCCCAGCACATCCCAGGCCTGAAAGGCTTAGAATAAGGATATAGATTAGACCCTGGAAGATGCTGGCCTCAGCAACTGTAGCTTCGCAGTAAGACTATAGGGAGCCTCTATCCCCGACATCTTTCCTCTGGACACTCTAGTGCCCGCTGCTGCACCAGTAGAGAGGAGGCTTGTGCTGGAGCCAAGGCAGAGACCTCTTCTGAACAGCGGATATTCTTGCAAGATGTGTTCTTCAGGCAAAAAGCAGAATAGGCCCGGCTGGCATGGCTCAGTGGTTGAGCATCAAACTAGGAACCAGGAGGTCATGGTTCAATTCCTGGTCTGGGCATGTGCCCTGGTTGCGGGCTTGATTCCCAGTGTGGGGCATGCAAGAGGCAGCCAATCTATGATTCTCTCTCATCCTTGATGTTTCAATCTCTCTCTCCCTCTCCCATCCTCTCTGAAATCAATAAAATATATATATATATTTTAAAAATATATTTTGATTTTTTACAGAGAGGAAAGGAGAGGAATAGAGAGTTAGAAATATTGATGAGAGAGAGACATCAATCAGCCGCCTCCTGCACGCCCCCTACTGGGAATGTGCCTGCAACCAAGATACATGCCCTTGACTGGAATCGAACCTGGGACTTTTCAGTCCACAGGCTGAAGCTCTATCACTGAGCGGTTTCGGCAAAAATATATTTTTAACAAAGCAGAATAGGACTCTTGAGTGTTTCCCTCAGCTTCTGGCCATTCACACACTCCATCAGTCATCCAGTAAGCATGTCTCAGCACCTATCACACGCCATGCACTTTCCTGGGCACTTATTTCCATGAGGTAAGAGACTACTAAATATCTGCAGTGGGAGAAAACTGAAAATAAAAAGTCAACAGGGGAGTGAAAAGGAAACTGTCAGATGGGATAAATGCTATAAAAACAGCATAAAGGGTGAGGTGATAGAGCTGATGGAGACATGGGTGGGCTCAGGGGGTTACTTTGAAACTGGGGTCCAAGAGACCTGTCAGGTGAACTGAGACTGGAATAACCAAAGACACCAACGATGCCAAAGTCTGAGGGTGAAGCATTCCAGACAGGTGGATAGGTTAGAGGACGGATGAACTGTCGTTGGAATTTAATCATAGATTCGTCCACTCAGATATGGGTATGTGTATTCAACAAGCCTCATTGAGTATCTACTATGTGCCAGGCATGGCTTTCCTTGGGCAGATGGCATGGAAGTTCTTGAGGACTCTGGGAGCTCCGTGAGCTGTTTGTTTCAATTCGATCACCTACATTACCTATGATTACGTACACTCATGTAACTAATGACATGTTCTCCACACTTGGAATGAAACATAGATGCCCAGAGACAACACCATACCCCAGCTCATACAAACATAAAGGGGTCTTGGACTCTGGTGTGCACAATAATGACACTCACGATCTGGATGTCAAGCACTTGACCTCATTCTGGTTTATTTCCCAGTACTGATAGATTTGACCAGTTTCTTGCCATTGAAGGCACAGAGAACGCACATATGGCTAGCAGGGGAAGCGGTGCAGGGTAACTAGGAGAGGGACTAGACCCAACCGTCTATCCTCACAGGGCCTCTGAGCACAAAGGGAATGCCACAAAGCTTTTCCTGATTCTTGGGGACATTTGCACGAGGTCACAAGGTACAGTGGTATCTTTGCTGCAGTCGTCTCCCGCCACCAATTATACTCCACCTAGTTATTTCAGAATTTGTTTTCTTGCTACTATCAACTAATAAGCGACTTCTTGGCCGAGACTCTTACTAACTGTTCTCTTTCGGTACCTAACACAGTGCCGGGCATATAATCAATGCCCAATAAATGATAAATTTCCTTTGACTGGCTTCAGCTTCAATAACCCAGTATTCCAATGCTAAGTATAGCAATTTTAGGTAGAGCAATAACATAATTCTCTTGGGAGAATCCTCAAGAACTTCCATGCCATCTTGCCCAAGGAAAGCCATGCCTGGCACACAGTAGATACTCAATGAGGCTTGTTGAATACACATGCCCATATCTGAGAGCACAAATCTATGATTAAATTCCAACAAGAACACTGTACTTGGGGTCGTTTAATTTTCTCAGCAAGGAATTGCTATGATATGCTCTGTATTTACCTAAGTGCCACAGCCACCATGGTGAGTACAACAGCCATGTGTCCTGCTGTTACGGAGCTGTTGGCCTCCTAGGGAAGTCAGCACACATGTATGTGATCATGGTATAAGAGCTATGAAGAAATATGTGATTTAATTTGGGGCTCACAGAAGGGTATTTTGTTGTGTGTGGGTTTTTTTTTTAATTTTTAATTTTTGCTTTTGTTTTGGCTAATCCTCATCCGAGGACATTTTCCTGTTGATTTTGAGAGAGAGTGGAAGGAAAGGGAGAGACAGAGAGAAACATCAAAGTGTGAGAGACACATCGATTTGTTGCCTCCCACATGAACCTCAACCAGGGGTCAGGGATCAATGTGTGGAATTGAACTTGAGACTCTTCAGTCCGCAGGCCAACGCTCTATCCACCAAGCCAAACTGGCTAGGACCAGAAGGCTTTTTTGAAGGGAATCCGAAAGACCCAGTCCACTTCATTCCCCATGTAGGCCAGGGTCAATGCCAGCACCTCATCATGGGGTCTCTTGAGGAGCCAGGACTGAAAGCAGGGACCAGGTGATCAAGAAATAGGACCGCTGATGGCAGTCAAGGTTGCCTCCTGGTGACTGGAATGGTTACTGGGCGGATCTGTGGGTCGTCCTCTTTGGCCACCGTTCAAAGTGGACTAGAGCTTTTTACATGTGTCCTGCTTGTGTGTGGTCTTGTTTAAAGACAGGAAGATGAGCTTCGCAACCTAAAACTGTCTTCCGCAGACATTCTTTAGCACACAAGGATGATTTTCTGTAACCAAACACTTTCAGTGTCACAGCCCGGCAGTTTCCTGGGGTATACCCGAAAAATCTAAAATTTATTTCATAACCTGAAAAACAACGTGGGGCCCCTTTCCCCCCAGCAGTCAGGAGGAACCGCTACGTACAACGTCACTTACACTTTCCAAACAGCCCTGGGCTGAGGACAAGCATGGAAAAATTCAAGCCCGAAGGAGACATTTCCAGAAAGTTAGAAGCAAGCGAAAACAGGGGGTTATAACAGTTCAGGCCGCGCTGCCAGGAACAGAGCCTATACGATGTTATTTATGACCGAGAGCTGTGTGGAGCGGCAGCATCTGGTTGCAGGGAGGCCAGCAGCTGGACCAGCCCCGCAGCCCAGGGAGATGGACCCGTCTGCCAAGGTGACACAGTCAGCGGCTCTTGCCAGATGAGACCACTGGGGCCCCCGGCTCCCTCAGGCCAAGAACAAGCCATGTGACCAGCAGAGCATTTTAACACCTCTCATGGGCTCCGAGTGCATTTTTCGGGTTTCGTTTTCTCTTTGGGGGTATGTTTCCAGAGTCCTCACTTTTCTCCAGGGGGTACATCAGACAGGCATGGGGTGGCCAGTGAAAATCTCCACTCCACATCCCTCCTCCCCCACCGGGCCCTCCACTGGAATCACACATCTGGGAGGAGGAGCTGGCCCTGCCAGAATCTGCTCCCATTGGGAGGGTGAAGACAGCGATCCAAGCCCAGGGCTGGGCACTCCACTTGGTCATTCCAGAGGGCCCCCCCGGGCCCGGGAGAAGCTGGGAAGACGGCGAGTCTGCCAGGAGCCTGCTTCTCCAGTGTTACTTTTCACTCAGCCCTGGCCACAGGGCCCCTGCGTTCCCTGGCACGTGACTCCCACGCCCCCTGGGAAAAGGAGGCCTCATTTTTGACGCATGTTTTCTCCACATCCCAGGAAGACAAGGTTGTTTACCACCCACTCATCTGGAACACTTGTTTAATAAGAAATTTCAGCATTCATATAACACCAAATCCAATGACCCCCCCCATCAATCTCTCTCTCTCTCTCTCCCTCTCTCTCTCTCTCTCTCTCTCTGTCTGTGCGCACACATACACTGGTAATTATTTCTAATGCTATTAATAAAATTATTAAGCTAGGCCAATTGTAAGGAAAGAAAGAGAAGGGAGGGTAGTTAAGGGAGAGGATTATAACCATTCTTTCCCATGTCTACACATCTAGTTGGTGGAAAAACAATCTAAGAAGATCAGAACAGAGAGCTGAGGGAATAAGCCAGTGGGCTGTGTGAGTGGACCTGGCACATCCTAAAATGCCCAAAAGACTACCAGGAAGGAACCAAGACCAGGGAGTCCATAGACTCTGCAATGGCAAGAAGGCAGAGCATCGAGAGGAACATGTGCGCTCTGGGAAAGCACGGCTGTGGCCAGAAGATGTGCCCTTTCATAAGGAGAAAAACATGTCCACTCTGAGTGGCCACAGACTACCTGCACTTCAGATCTGAGTAAACAATACCTCTAAGAAACCCCTGGCAATGTCAATATAATAGGATGTGGGACATTTTTATTTAAACTTATTGCAGAGGTCAAAAGATAATAGGCATATAGAATATTTCACTTTATGTTCCTTTATATCATGATTTTCTTTAATTGAAACAAAAATGGGTCCTGACCATAAAAAAAAAAGTGATGCCATTTCAAGCATAAGGACTTCTGTTTTGGTTTAATAGAAATTCTACTAGAGGCCCGGCACACAAAATTCATGCACTGGGGGCGGGGAGGGGTCCTTTCAGCCCAGCCTGCCCCCTCTCACAGTCCAGGAGCCCTCAGGGGATGTTCTACTGATGGCTTAGGCTCCCTAAGCCACAGTCTGGCCTCCCTCTGTGGGAGGTGACCAGACTGATCAGGGGAAGGCGCCACCCCCATCACGCTGCTGCTGCTGCCACTGTCGGCTGCTGCAGCTGCCAAGTTGTTTTCATGACCAGGAACTCCAGTCCCTTCACCATGAAAAAATGAAAACTTTCTTTAGGCATTTTCAAGATGTCTCTTTCATAGGATATGACATTTCTTTCTTTCTTTTTATTTTTCTTTTTATCGTCACCTGAGGGTATTTTTTCATTGAATTTTAGAGAGCATGGAAGAGAGGAGAAGACAGAGAGAAACGTCAATGTGAGAAGAACACTTCGATTGGTTGCCTCCTGCATGAGCCCTGATCTGGGCCCTGGCCAGGGAGGAGCCTGAAACCCAGGTACATGCCCTTGATCAGAATTGAATCTGGACCCTGCAGTCCACAGGCTGAGGCTCTATCCACTGAGCCAAACTGGCTAAGGCAGGATATGACATTTCTTAGCCCCTCCAGCAGCGGACCTTCGTTTTTTCCTCCAGGAGTGAAGTGGAAAAACCCTAGATCACCTTCTTGGATTCTTATTACCCAAGTTACCAAGAACACTGTGAGTGGTGTACTGGGAGCAGAGCCAATGAGCACTCAGGAAAGGTGTTTCCTCTGTAGCTCATGTGCAGAGCCGGGACTGCTGGCGTGTCACAGTGTGTCCACTCTGGGCCTGCTCCAGCCGTGCAGCAGTGACTGTGTGTCTGCTCAGGGTCTGTGCCATTGTGGCTTGCCTCACTGCACACACAGTCCCCTCCCGCCCATCTGCATATGCAGCCTCCTCCTGAGCCAGTTGTGACTGTTACGATGTCTCAAATAATTTGCATATTATCTCTTTATATATATATTAGAGACCTGATGCATGAAATTTGTGCACGGGGAGGGGGTCCCTCAGCCCAGCCTGCACCCTCTCCAATCTGGGACCTTGGTGGGATCAGTCCTAAATGGGTAGTCAGACATCCCTCTTACAATCCAGGACTGCTGGCTCCCAATTGCTCGCCTGATTGACCCTAACCACTTCTGACTGCCAGCCTGATCACCCCCTAAACACTCCCCTGACAGCCTGATTGATGCCTAACTGCTACCCTGCCAGCTTGTTTGCCCCTAACTGCCCTTCCCTGCAGGCCTGATCACTCCTAACTGCCCTCTTCTGCAGGCCTGGTTTCCCTTAACTGCTCTCCCCTGCAGGCCTGGGTTCCCCCCAAGTATCCTTGCCTTCAGGCCCAGTCACCCCCAATTTCCAATTTCCTTCCTCTGCTGTCCTGGACAACCCTCACTGCCCTTCCCTACAGGCCTGGTCACCCTCAACTTCCCTCTTCTGCTGGCCTGGTCACCCCTAACTGCCCTCCCTTACAGGCCTGGTCCCTCCCAAGTACTCTCCCCTGTTGGCCATCTTGTGGTGGTCATCTTGTGTCCACATGGCGCAGGATCTTTGACCACACAGGGCTTGTGTGTTGGAGTGATGGTCAAGCTGCATAGTACTCTTTTATTAGATAGGACATATAGATTCCCCTTTGACTTATTATCCCAAGGGACAACTATGCTAATTTGAATTTCATACTCATCATACTCACCAATTCAGCATGTGAGTACATACGGATTTAGGCCCAAAGACTACAGTTATGAACAACACAGATGCCTTCCTGCCCACTTGTAGCTTCTAACCAAGTAGTGCAGTCTTATTTCAAATTCTAGTTACTGTTTTGATAAAGCTCAGTTCAGGTTTTAGAAAGGAAAGCTCCATGTAATTAATATTCTTAAGCTATTACCATCTTTCCAAAACGTATTTTCTTAGCCCTCCAATTAGACCACTGCTATGAAAGCCACATTTAGTGTCACTCTTAGAGGAAAGAGCCATGGCCTGATAAAGTGAATTGAGAAGGTGAATTTCCAAGTACAGTGGTATCTCGAGATACGAGTGCCCTAACATATGAGATTTTTGACATACGAGCGATTTTTGCTTTGAAATACGAGCAACATTTGAGATAGGAGTCATCGCGTGGATCGGCTGGCTGCACACGACCCACCAGTTTACCGCGACTCGAGCATCTCAACGCGACTTGAGCGTCTCATAGTTTCCCACACCTCAAGGTTACGGAATGAATTAAACTCGTATCTCGAGGTACCACTGTAGTAAACTTCTAATGAGTTAACCAGTAAGTTTGGCTGCTCCATGCCACCCTAAGTGCTCTAACAAAACCAGGGCAGACCACCTGAAAAAGATGCCTTCACATATTAAATTTCATGCTTCTTCTGCCAGAAACGCTAAACTGGCACCCTGAGCCAGAACCAGTAACTAATTACACATTGTGGCAATCGAGTGCAAAGCATCAGGACTCAGTTTGCCCCAAACACATGTCCATAAAGTCCCGTGTGCCAATAGGGAGCCATGGACCCCAGAGTCCATCACGCAGCTGGCCCGGGTAGACATCACCCAGGACACACCTTGGCTTTGACTCAAGCTCCCATCCTTTGCTGGTTATGCCGGGGATTCTCAAAACCACATCAGCCCATCTGTTTCTCTCTCCTGGGGACAAACGAAAGGGTAGCCATTTTATATTTGAGGTTCTTCCACTTACCTTCTTCCTTTCTCTCACCGACCCCCGGCCCCACTCCATGCTCCACCACTGGACTGTCCTGTCTCTTTTCCCTTCACTGTTTCTCTTCTACTTCTTCTACAGGGAGACACTGCTCTAGCTCTTTAAATGCATTACCTCATTTCACAACCCCAGGAAGAGGCTCTACAATCATCTGTTGCAGGAGGGGACCCTGAAGCTCAAGGTCACACAGCTGGGAAGCAGCAAAACCAGAATTCCAATAGCCCATCTGATTCCAGAGTCCTCCCCCACTGCACGGCCTCTTTAAGGGAGTTTTGGCTTAGGTGTTTATGATAAAGGGAAACTGTTGTTATTTTTAAGGCAGTAAGCAGAAGAAGAGCTGTGACATGTAAGAATTTAATCTTCATCTCTGGTACGCTTGAGAGAAATCTAATAAACTCTCGCTGCAGTAAAATGCTTTGAAGGTGGTGAGTAATGGGACCGTTGCTTAAGGTTTTATGTCTCGACTGCACTAACTTCCAGCCTTTTGCCTCTCTCAGGTGGGAGCACCTTGACCAAAACAAGGTTATAATGACTCCAATGAATCAACAACAAAGTAAACAACAACAAAACTCTACCCGGTCACATCATTCTCTGGACCTTCTCCAAACATAAGCCGAAGAAAGTCATCATTTCTATGAACACATTATCATCCTTCATCTCTCAGGCCAGGGAGAGCTTTCGGTGGGCACAGCTCATGGATTTAAACGAAATCACTTGATGGGGAGAAGGCTGAAGTCCCAGCGCCTAGAAGATCAACACACCCACTGAACTACAGTGGTACCTCGAGATACGAGTTTAATTCGTTCCATCACCTTGAGGCGTGGGAAACTATGAGATGCTCGAGTTGCGGTAAACTGGTGGGTCGTGTGCAGCCGGCCGATCCGCGCGATGACTCCTATCTCAAATGCTGCTCGTATTTCAAAGCAAAAATCGCTCGCTCGACGGCTCGTATCTCAAAAATCTCGTATGTTAGGGCACTCATATCTCGAGGTACCCCTGTAATTTAGAAGCTGCGATAAAGCTGAAGAAATGGAAGGAGGGTTACTGGCCTCCTTTACCCAAGTTTTTACGGCTCAGCTCTGTCTTCACCGGGGGCGCAGGCCGGGCCACCCACCAGACCTGCTCCAGCGAAGTAAACAGCTCGAGTCCAGGGAAGCGCTAACTTCTTGGCTCGCTGCTTCCAGATCCACCCCGGGGTGAGCTCCCGCCCGAGTTCCAGCAGCTTCCATCCAACAGCATAGAATTGGGGCTCTGAATGAGGCCGAGCTGGCAGGTGCCTGCAATCATGAAGCCGGTCCCCGACCTGCGTCCACCATCACATCGCTCCTCCGAGCAACCAGCCAGCGCTGCTGAGATGACACGCACACAGCAAGCTGGTCCCCGGGAAAAGGGAAAGGCGTGGTTCCCCCGGTGAACGGGCGGCCGTGAAGGGCAGGAGACCGCTGGCGGGAGAGGGAGGAGGAAGGACACGATAACGGCTGTACACAGTAGCCGTCGGCAGGAAGGAGACGCTGGCCTCTGCCAAGGTAAACCGCGCGGGGAAGCAAACTGTTCTCGCCGGGAAGGCAACGCTGCCTGCCGGATGGGCCACCCTGTGCCCCCAGAGGCACCTTCGGTGTGCCGCCAGGGACCGGGTTCCAGGTTTCTGTGGGACTCTGATGAGCTCGGGGAGGGGTTGGGAGGCCGGGTACGGCAGCAGCTAACATGTGATTAGCAAACATGCATGAAGTGCCTACCTATGTGAGAGAGCCTGCATGTTGGTTAAGCTGCGTCATGCTTGAGGATCCTGTGGCCTAAGCACTCTTCCCAACTCTTCAGTCTGCGCTCTTGGTAAAAGGGGACTGCCTTCTCAAGGCCTGTTTTCAGGGGACTGTCTGAGATTTAGCTGTCCTCAGCCCCTGTCCCCATCAGGCTGCCTCCTCTGAGATGTCAAAAACTCCCAGTGACGTGGACTGTCTCACTGATCCCCAATTTGCTTGCGGGTGATGGAGACTAAACAAAGGAAACCTCTAGCTCCATGATCAAATGGAACTGGGATCATAGGACTGAAAGGGACACCACTGGCCCTCCCCTAATCTTTCCTCTCCACCCATCCCTCTCATTCTGTAATGACCGTGAACCTTCACCCATGCCCTCACCAAGACAAGAGTTCCAGGGCCAGACTTGCGCATTGCCTCAGTAGAGATTCCAGGCCAGTCCCTGCCTTAGCCCCTGTCTCACTTCCCCTGTGCCCCAAGTTTTCACCTGTCGTTCCCAAATCCAGCACCTTGTCCACTGGCTACCCCACTTATGTCGGTCTCACAGATTGCCCGGGTCTCTGAATAGTTCTCTTCTTTGTGCACCTCGACCCATTTATGTCCATCATCACATAGAACTGGTTGTTGGCATAAATCCAGATAAAACATGCTTTTTAAGACCATAAATTCTAACAGGAGGGAAGAGAGACCTGATGATGATTAGAGAAGCAAAACTGGAGATCCCACCAAGAAGTATAGTGTGAGTTTATCTTCTCAATGTGGAACCTCAATGGGGGTCTGCCCATCCAAAGCCACGCCCTTGCTCCTGGGGGAATCTGCAGAATAATCCGGTTTGGGGAACTGCACCAGGAGCCACTTGTAACTAGCCAAATTCCTGCCGACAGAATCCAACAACATAGGTCAGAGGCACCCACTGACTTGAGAAAAATCTTTTATTATAATTAGCCACTTGTCTTCAAGAGCTTGCCAATTTCGACTGCGAAAAATAACATTCCGAGCAAAGTAGGTCTTATTTTATTTTGATTTTCCTGTAAGTCATAAAAATCATTTTTTTTCAAGGACCTACAGGATAGTAAAATATTTTTATATTGGCCTCATTAATGTGTTCAGCCAACTCAGGCTTAATCGTTCGTCAAGGGGGGGGTGGGGGGGGAGGAGGAGGCCGGGTAGCATCCCTAAGCTAAAGTCACAGATAATCCTCCAACCTCTTTAGTAGAGTTTTAGCCTCCTGCCGCTAAGCCTTTTATCAGAGCTGCTAAGAAATAGCCAATGTGACATATTTAAGCTTCATCTCATCTGTTTCCTCTCCCGTGGCCTGCTAATGAGCTGTGAAGCGGCCAAAGATAGCTGGCCTCCACACCGAGAGAGGAGTTCAGAGGCGGGACCGTTTACAAAGGCATTTGCGCAAGAAATTGTGTGCTTCTAACTCCAGTCCTGAGAAGGATGATTTCAAAGGCTAACGGGGCATTTTTTCCTCCCAAATAACTGCCCCTCCACAGTTTTGAAAGCTCACCGAAGAGGTACATTCATGGGGGTGAAAGCATCTGGTCTCTAGAGAACAGTTGCCTATTAAAATTTGGCTACGTTAGTCTACGGAGATGCAGAAATGTGGAGGAACGTGGTAATGATCCACGCCTGTCAATGGCAGAGTCCCATGTGGCTTTCTGCAGGCTGTTGTTTTCATCACAGACCCCAACTAAGGATCTCTCTCAGTCAACCTTCTTTCTCTGAATATTTAAAAAAAAATATCACAGAACCAAGGGTTCAGGACACCAAAGCAAGAATTCCAGGGTGTTGTTAAAAAATGTCCGGAGGGCAATATCACCCCCAACTGAGAGGTGGATCAGCACTGGTAGGAGGGGAAAGTGTCAGAGCGTTGAGGTCACGTCAAAATATGTTATGAAGTGGAAATTTGTGCCATTGCCTTAAGAATCTGTGAAGCTAGCCAAGACCAGTTTGGCTCAGTGGATAGAGCATCGGCCTTCGGACTGAAGGGTCCCAGGTTCGATTCCGGTCAAGGGCATGTACCTTGGTTGCGGGCACATCCCCAGTGGGGAGCATGCAGGAGGCAGCTGATCTATGTTTCTCTCTCATCAATGTTTCTAGCTCCCTCTCTCCCTTCCTCTCTTAAAAAAATCAATAAAATACATTAAAAAAATTTATATATATATATATATATATATATATATAAATAAAAGAATCTATGAAGCTAGTTTTTAATGGACAACTTGCTAGTCAAGGATTTAGATACAGAATTAGTTTGTTGTAGAGAAAATGTAGAAATAGATATATTGATAGATCATTCATATATATATGCATACAAATGTACATTTGTATATGAACATATATGCCACATGTATGTATATATATATATATATATGCATGTATGAAACCAATAGGTCGTTCTGTACCTGCCAGGCACCCATTTATGTGCTGGGCACAGGCCACATAAGCTTACAGCTGAGTTTCAAGAAGGCGGTGATTGGTTGGGAAAGATGAGGAGTGGGAAGTCCTATCACTTAGAACTCTCTATGGCATATGAGCCCACCTCTCTCCTCAGCTACCCTACACCCTACACTCCTCCCCACCCCCTGCCTGTGCTGACTGATTCTCCAACTCTGGAACTGAGGGTCCTCATGACTTTGATTAAATTTAGCTTTTAATCCTAGCTCTAGACATCATCTCCATGTGGCTCCCTCTTCTCTTACATTCTCTCTCCCCTCAGAGACCTAGCCGCTCCCCTCGCAGCCCCACTATACTCAGCAGCACCCAAAGCAGCAGAGGACAACACCCCAGACCTGACAAGTGGTCACATCACCTGGACCTCTGCAGGCGAAAGATAACATCTCGACCTAAGTTATGTTTCAGTTCCTGAGCCCTAACGTGGAGCCACCCTCTGGCTACTCTCCCGTGAGACCAGACAGAGAGACGCCAGAGCAGACCTCAGAGCTGTCCTCAGGACCTGAAGAAACGATTCATTACCCTCACTCAACCTCCAACCAATCAACTCTCAGCGAGAGCCTGAACCCCTGACCCTCGGTGTCCTGTGACTCTGTAACCCCGCCTCTGGGTTGGCCAATTCAGTATCAAACTATTTTTCTTGCTCTCCTGCAAACCCCTGCTTTGCATTTCTTTGAGCCGGGCAGACAGGTCAAATATTGGGGTCCCAGGAACAAGCCCATTCCGGTGCCTTTCAGCATGTTGGTCCCCCCACCATTCTCTGCATCAAGAACTCCTGTACTTATCAGACCGAGACCAGCTGGGCGTGTGCAGGCAGTGTGTTCACATTCTCCTAAAAGTATGTCCCGCCACCTCCGAGCAGCGAGCACACAGGCAAGGCCTGAACAGCCTGTGGATTGAGTTTTGCTTGGCGGCCTCCAAGCTTGGGTGGCCTGGGGGAGAAGGAGTGCTTAGGTTGGTAGTGGGTGGGGTACAAGTAGGCACACACAACCCGAATCTGACTTTTTCCCAGGACCCCCCTTTAATAAATGACTAAGTACCCAAGCTGTGAAAGTCTGAACGAGCCCAGGGTGGCAGGCATGAACCAGCGTGCGAGGCTGACCACTGGCAAAGAGCAGAGGAACCCAGGTTTGAAAAAGCCACTGTCCCATCTGTCACATACAAACCCAGACCCCAAATCGGAACAGAAACAAAAGCAGATGGCCTATTCATTCTGCAGGTAAGAAGGAAATTCAAAGGAATTCGAAATATATCTATTGGGGAATGTCACACATATGAACATATTTGTCATGTCTTTCTCTGAAGAAAACAGTTGAAAATTATTGGTATAGGTCAGTGGTTGGCAAACTGTGGCTCGCGAGCCACATGCGGTTCTTTGGCCCCTTGAGTGTGGCTCTTCCACAAAATACCACGTATGGGCACACATGTACAGTGCGACTGAAACTTCGTGGCCCATGCGCAGAAGTCAGTTTTAACTCTCAAAAGAAATTTCCATCGTTGCACTGTTGATATTTGGCTCTACTGACTAATGAGTTTGCCGACCACTGGTCTAGGTGACTAGATGATATGCAGAGGGGATGAAAATAAGCATTGAGAAATGTCAGCAGTAGCATTTTAACCTATAAAATATCTAAAAATATATGATCCTAAAATTAATATCATGTGAAACATGCAAGTATGCATTTGACATTTTTTCAGTTTTATATATATATATATATATATGCATAATTTGTCCATGAAAAATATATGTTACTGCAAATTCAAATCTAAAAAAAAAAAAAAGGAATTTGAAAGAACTGAGAATTCATTCATTCATTCATTCATTCATCCCACAGACACTTACAAAATGCTCTGCGCATGCAGGACCATGTCCCGGGCACAGAAGACACTGCAGAGAAACACAGAGGAAGCAAAGGAAACAAGCCTGCCCAGCCCTTGCCTCCACAGACCTCATGTTCTCATGGCCGTGGGTTAGGCAACCCGTGAGTAATCCATCCCAGGCGACGTGAAGCAGCACGGAGAGAGCAAGCCACAGTGTCCTGCAGGCGAGAAGGTCTGGCCGGCAGCGAGGGCGCTGCCCTTTCAGATGGGGTGTCAGGGGAAGCCCCAGGAAGAGTGTGAATAAGGACCTGAGAGAGAGGCAGACCCCCGGGCTGGTGGCTCTGGAGGGAGGGCACTCTGGCAGAGGCCAGGAGCCAGGGCAAAAGGCGAGGTGCTTGCCTGACACATCTGGGCACGAGCCAGGATGACAGTGAGTGAGGACAGGCTGTTCTGTGACATGTGTCTCTCAGAACAGCAATTAGCTCAGAGGCTATTGGTAAACAGCAGGGCGATGTGGGCATCACACCGAAACAAGGTTTTTCTTTAGGCGAACGGAGCCGGGAGAGCAGACGGGGAAACCTGGCCGTGGCAGAGAGGAGACAGCCCTCAGGCCGGCTGCTCCAGAGACCCAGGCCAGGTCCTTCCAAGAAAGAGATTTAAAAATGTGCAGCTGCACCCGAGCTGAGGCTCCAGAAACGGGTCCCCTTCCCGGCTCTTTCAAGTGCCATGAAGTCCTAAAGCTGTCTAAGGCAGGTGAGGTCTGCTCTAGTCTCAATGTTCTTATAAGCCGTGCATTTTTAGGGTACAAAGCCCTGCATTTTTAGAGTACACATTGCAGGACACACAGTTTTACAGGACACACCCATCGTGTTAGAGCCAGAACCTCTGGCCAAGGGAGTCAGGGATTATAGGGGACCGGATCACCAAGGCCCTTACAGACCACTGAGCAAGGGGAGAGTCCTGGAGGGCTCAGAGCAGAGGATGCGACGATGTGACGTGCAGAATGCCCTGGTGTAGGGTGGGTGGAGAGGGGGTGGGCAGGCGCAGAAGAGACAGACCAGCCGGGGCCTTTACAGGAATGCAGGTGAGAGAGCACGCCTGCGGCTTGGACCCAGGAAGGTCGCAGAGAAAATGAGGGGAACTGGTTAGGATTTTCCCATGAAGAGGCTGTGGGAACTGAGAGAAAGAGAGGCGTGAAGATGACCCCGATACTTTTTAGTCTAAGCAACGACAGGATGGAGGGGTCACCATCTGAGAGGGGGATCCAGTTCAGGGCGATGACTTCCTTTCGGGAGGGTCCATTATGAGGGACGACAGAGCCTCGGCTGGGGATTGCAACTGGGAAGCTGAACAGACAGGTCCAGACCCCAGGAGACATTAATTAGGAAGTTTTCAGCGCATAAAATATTATTTAAAGCCACAAGAGCAAATGAGTTAAAATTCCCACCAAAAATACTGGCAACCCCACCAGGAGCTGGAACACAGGTTACAAAGCCTGTGGACTTCATGTTTATTTATTTTTTAATATATTTTATTGATTTTTCACAGAGAAGAAGAGAGATAGAGAGCCAGAAACATGGGTGAGAGAGAGACATTGATAAACCGCCTCCTGCACGTCCCCTACTGGGGATGTGCCTGCAACCAGATACATGCCCTTGAGGGGAATCGAATCTGGGACCTTTCAGTCCCTAGGCCGACGCTCTATCCACTGAGGAAAACCGGTTTTGGCTGGACTTCATGTTTAATTCTTAGCACACGAGCTTGGGTTCCTGGAATGGGAGGAGGGGATGCCTTTGGTGGCAAAGGGGTACAGAAAAAGGGGGCCTGAGGTTCCTGGGTCATTGGAACAGTCAGGGATGAGTGAAAACAGCATGAGAATTTACAAGGAATGTCTGTGAGGTGTGAGGAAAAGTCAGGGACCCGTGGCATCCTGGAGACCAAATAAAGAGGGGCGGGGGGGCCAACAGGCCATGAGGGTGAAGGTTGAGGCTGTGCTCCTGAATTTAGCAGCCGGGATCATCCCGGTGACCACGTGCAGTGTCCAACTGCCATCCCACCGCCATCCATGGAGTGCGGACAACTCTCTCAGGGGCTTTTGCTGAAAAAAAGATTTTAAAAATAGGGCAATGGCTAAAGAAAGACATAGAGTCAACAGCCGAAGGTTTAGTTTTTCGTACATTGGGAGATTACCGCATTTTTTTTTTTTGTAATTATGGGAATGATCCAGTGGAGAAAGAAAACAGATAATACAAGAGAGAAGGGGAAACATTGCTGGGGTAACATCCTGAATAAAGACCAGAGGGAAAGCCAGTGTCAAGGAGAGGTGTGTCTTAGAGGTGCCTTGTCAACAGGAGGAAGGCGCAGCTGAGAGATGAGCAGGTGTGGGGTGAGCTGGAGATTCCCCCAATGGCCTCCGGGTCGGTTTTGTTTGTTCTGCTGTCATATGGGAAGGCAGGCTGTCTGCGCAGAGGCGGGACAGGGGAAGTGAGTGTGAGAGGCTGAGGAAAGAAGTCAAGATGTGCAACGGTTAAGTAGGAGGGGACGAAAGTGAACCAACCAGGGAGCCACGGGCGCACCGCCAGTCATGACTAAGGGCTCAGTGAAGTGGTGGCTGCGAATTCGCAGTGAAACCAGTCAGCGTGTGTCTTCTCTCCAGGGTCCTTTTGCTCTCAGGTACAGGCATGGAGTGGGCAGAGAGCTGGATTGAATCTGGGTTGGGATTTTGCCAGGTTAAAAGTATGATGAAGCAAGAGAAGCACAAAAGATGATGATGATGATGAACTGCTAGGGCTTGAATGGTGTATTCCCCCACAAAGTCACATGTTAAAATCCTGACACCCAAAGGTGATGGAATTAGTAGGTGGGGCCTTGGGGAGGTGACTAGGTCATGAGGCTGGCACCCTCCATGAAAGGGATTAGTGCCCTTATAAAAGTGACTCCACAGAACTCCCTGGTCCCTTCCACAGGGGAGGACACAAGAAGTCTGCGACCCAGAAGAGCTCTTTCACCTGACCATGACCTCAAACTTCCAGCCTCCAGAACTGTGAGCAATACATTTCTGCTGCATCTAGGCCACCTAGCTGGTGGTATTTAATTATAGCGAGAACCATGGAATATGATGTGTGATAAAGATGTTTGGTTTCTGTCAGCTGAGCATGGAGAGTTGACCGGCACAGGCTTTAAGCAATTGTCATCCAGCAAATGAGAAATACAGATAGACTTTCCATCACAGAGTGTTATCTGTTCCCCCTTCCTTATCAATGTTTCTTTTCCCCTTTCTCGTGGGTGAAACCACAGTAATGTCAAACACAAACTTCCCCTTGGGAGATGAGGGAGACGTGTAACATCCCCAATAACACTGAGAGAAACCATCTTTGGAGGCTCAATGTTTATAATGAAGAGGTCACCACCCCTGCTCTCCAATGAGGCCCCAGGAGATTGTGGGGGCTGGCAGGCCATGGGAGCGCTCATGACCACGTGGTTGTGAAACCATCCGCAAGTCATTTCACGCACACGCTTCCTCTGGACTTCCCTACTGCTCTCCTTCTATCCCTGGTTATTGACCTTCCTGGAGAGATTCTCAACAACTTCCCCGTTAACTTTTTTCTCTCCAGACCTTCTTCCTCCACCAGCGAGCACAGGATCACCTCTCTCAGCACCATCACCACGCAGGGACCCTAGCGATGGGACAGACTGAACCGAGCTGCCCTTCTGACCACTGGCAGCCATGACGAGTGGATTGGAAAGGAAGTTCCAGAAAGTGGAGGCTAACTCAAGGTCAAACGAGGCCAGGGCCTGGCATTCCTTGACTATACCGTTCTTCTTTGGCAGCTGGTTTTGGCAGCTTGCATACACCATTCTTTGGGCCTTTAAAATAGCATTTCCCTTCCGGGCTGCTGCGTCTCTGTCTGGCCCTTCTCTCCTGGCAGATCCACTCTAGGTCCTTCCTCCGACACCCCCCACCTTGACGGCTATGGCTGAATCTCCAGGCTCCCTTCTGGCTGACTTCCATGGGTTTGAACAATGGAGATTAGAAAGTTGAAAGAGAGGTCAGGGATGACTTCCTCCCCATCCCCATGGTCAGGCAGAGCCCAAGCCCCCCCCCTTATGGCTCCTTCTCTCCCAGAACTAGGGAAGCACCGTTTCCTCCCACTGCTGCCCCAGGTCTAGGGCTGGTGACGGCCTCCATATGCCTCGTTGGTGACTTTAACCCCACCCACCCTTCTGCGCATCTCCCCTTCCTTAAGGTCTCTCGAACCTTCTAAGTCAGACTCTGTGTCTTGCCAAGACCCTGTCTGACACTATTTTGAATTTCATCAATTTTATAACCACACTTTGGTGCTAAAACTGCAAGAACAAAAAGCAAATTCCAAATAGGTGCAATATTTTCTCTCTCTCCCTCTCTCTCTCTCTCTCTCTCTTTCTTTCTTTCTTTCTTTCTTTCTTTCTTTCTTTCTTTCTTTCTTTCTTTCTTTCTTTCTTTCCAGGTGAATATGCTTACACCCATGTTTTGTTGAAAGTAGAAACAGAACCCTTTATTTTGAGAACTTCAGAATGACTTACCAGGGAACCAGGTTTCCAAATAGCCTTTTTTCCCCCTAGTAAAACTTTCACTTCCTGAAGCAAAGGACACTCACAAAGGCTAGCGGTCACCTGTCATCCAAAAGACTGCTGAAACCTTGTTCTATTAACAGTGACCCTGGGACTGTAATTATTTTTATGACCGAGCTGATTTGATATCCTAGACAATTAATCAGCTAGTGATAAGACGCTTTGGGAGGGTCTCCTAGCTTGAAGAAAAGGCCCTGAGATTCTGTCTTCCGAGAACGAAACTCAGAGGAAACGAGAAGAGTTTTTAATATACTTCAGCAAAGTTTTCAACAGTAACAACGGGCCTGCTGGATAGCTAAATTGTGCCAAATGTCAAAAGATTAGTAATGCAATCTTATATTTACCCAAGATTAGTTGGGCTATAAAGACTGGGGTCAAAGAATACTGCTGTTAATTTTCCATGAGCGTGCTTAATGATCAACCTTGAAGACTAGAGTCCTATTTCCTTGTGAGGACCCAGGATCCTGAAAAGCCTGGGGAAAAACCTGCCGCAATTACCCAGGTAAACTCAGGTCAGAGTGAGATTTCTAAAGAAAATCTATGACTCCAGGAGGTTCTTATCTTGAGGAAAATAACTCTGCAGACTGACCAATGGCACCGATGATGCAACAGCAGACAGACGTCAACATACCTTGCACAAGATCCACAGTCTATCAAGTCCTGCCAGCAGGACTCAAAGCGTAGCCCTGTTAAGAATAAACAGGCAATCTGCAGTTCACCCAAGCAAAATGGATCAAGAGTATTTTGCTTTGGAAAAATGAAGTCAACAAAGGACTGTATGTCAGCAACTTGTAATTTCTTTTATTTTTTTAATATTTGTATTGATTTCAGAGAAGAAGGGAGAGGGAGAGAGATACAGAAACACCCTTTGGGTATATAAAAGCATAATATGCAAATCGACTGAATGGCGGAACGACTGGATGCTATGATGCACACTGACACCAGGGGGCAGATGCTCAATGCAGGAGCTGCCCCCTGTAGTCAGTGTGATACCACAGGGGGGGGCGCCACTCAGCCAGAAGCTGGGCTCACATCTGGCGAGTGCAGCGGTGGTGGAGGGAGCCTCTCCTGCCTTCCCTGCAGGCGGGCAGGCATTAAGGAGCAAGGGGTCCCGGACTGCAAGAGGGTGCAGGCCAGGCTGAAGGACCCACTCTTCGTGCCCCCCTGCCCCCAACGCCCCCCCCCCCTCACCCTCAGTGCATGAATCTCGTGCACTGGGCCTCAAGTCAATGATAAGAGAGTAGAGTATCATTGATTGGCCGCCTCCCACACACTGCCTACTGGGGATTGAGCCTGCAACCCATGCATGTGCCCTTGACCGGGATCAAACCCGGGACCCTTCCGTCTACAGGCCAACGCTCTATCTGTTGAGCCAAACCGGCTAGGGCTGTTAGCAACTTTTTAAACGTTTGTTCCTAAGAAATGTGTTAGAGTGGACAAAACAAGACCAGTATCAGTCCAAATTCTGGCTTTGCCTTAGTGACTCCATTCATCTTTGGCATGTAAATTAGCATCTCTAAGTCTCCAGTTTGTCATTCAAAATATAGGAAAAAATATTCATTTCCCTGGCCTTACAGGTAGGTACATCTGTTATAAAGATGCCCTATCTCACTCTGAAATGGCTTTGGGGAAAGAAAACAAGAAAAGCATGATTGCATCAAATATTCGAGTTAACTCCATAATGTACCCTGTCTTTAGAAATGTTAATTATAGTCTAGGAAACAGGACAAGGTTACCCCTCTCCCTGAGTGTATCACAAAGTAAATAACAAAGACTGCCAAGTCCCTCCCCGCTCCTGGGACAGAGCAAGCCCTCATCAACACCGAGGTTTCAGTGTTAGCTCCAGTATTAGAATTAGAAGGAGACGCATCCGGTAAAGTATCTGCTCAACATATTTCAGTTCAAACTACCATGGACTGTTAGAGGTACAATATAGTGTAGAAAGACTGTTCTCCTGGGTTTATAGGTAATCTGCACAGATGGTGAGATAAAGTTAAGTGACTTACCAAAGCCCTCTTTTTGTCTGATTAATAATTAGAATAACAATAATAACAAAAGTGCTCACTGTGTGCCAGGCACTGTAGTAAGCGCTCTATGTATAATATTGAATCGGCAGAGCAGTGCAATGTGATAGCATAACCATCCTAGTTCCCTATTATCCCATTTTACGGACTAGGAAGTTGAGGCCCACACCACCCGGTGGAAGTGAATCTCACAAAGACCCATTCTGCTTCAAGCCCAGGTCTACCCGACACCTTCCCACTGAGCAATGCCTCCTGCGCGCTTATCACTGGCTCCTTCTGGGCTTGCTTTCTGACAGGAAGCCTTATCTTTCCAACAAAACCAAGAGCAAGGCCAATGTTACCTGTTGCTTTGGAACATGCATGGCACAGGCCTGGGTCCCGGGCAGATGCTCAAAAAAAAAAAAATGTTTGCTGAGCGTACAGCAGTATTAAAAAAAAAACAAAAAACAAAACATGCCTTGTAACAGCACAAACCCGTGAATGTGGAAGCACTCGAGACAAGCCAGCTCTGGACAAAATTGCTCAGGTAATGACTTGTGCCTGGATCCCGGCCCTTGGCAGGCAGCGAGCCCTTAGCTTCTCGAAGTGCCCTTGGTTCCTCAGTTCAAGACCCGGGCTTGCAGAGAACGGCTCTTCGGTTCTAAGAAGCAGAATGGTACCTTCTCTGGCCAGGCCCATGCCAGTGCTGCTGTCTTTCACCGTCAACAACACCCAACGAGCTTGCTCAAGCACCCCAAGGCAGGGCATGCCTGAGAGGCGCGCAGGTGGAACCAGCTGCCCTTGAGAACAGAGCCACTTCCACGTGGTATGAGTGACACTGTAGAATGTCGGGCGCTCAGGGACCTGGGCAGCGCTAGCTGATGCTTTTCTGTTCACCTGGAAAGAGAAGGAAGCCCCTCTCGAGAGAACGAAGAGACCCAGAATGTAAGATGAGAATTTCCCACGAGGCTTTGCGGAAGGCAGCGTGATGGCAGCGCTTGCCTCTTGGCCCCGGGCTGGAGAAGACACTCAGCCTTTTTAGCCTGTGTGCTGAGGATGCAAGCCTGGCACCACAGCCTTCCTTGTGCCAAGGACTGAGGCGGGAGGGTCCATGGAGGGATATGAAGGCAGGTGACACGAGTTCTTTTTTCTTGACCTATTTCTCTTTAGAAGCTGACCCCCTTCTTCCCTCCTGCCTGGCCCAGCACCCTCTCTTCCCATTAAAAATTGGGCACCGGATCTGCTGCATTGGACCAGGGCCCACAGTCAGCCTCAATCTGGCTGTGTTACTTCCCAAACCAGATCAGTAACATCATTAACCAGAGAGATGTATACAAACTATTGATTCCCGAGATAACTGCCAAAGACAATCCCAAGTGTAGCACAACTCAGCTCAACCAACAGACCAGGATGCTTCACAGGGCCTGGGTCTTCTATTTACACACCAGGTAAGAGACCTGTGGACACATCATCCAATTGTATGGTCTATGAATTGTGTACACACTCCGTGTATACATTTAATGTGTCCTTAACGCTTCCCCACAGCTCCCCCTTTTTATCCTCCCACCCGCTTGGAGCCCAGAGAGGCCTGCTGTTCTGAGTTCTAATAAACTTCCTGTTGGAACATTTGCAACCGTTTCCGGTATCTTCCATCAGCCTCCAATCCAAAACAGAGTCAAAGGCATTTCCTGACGTCTTTCAGTGCGCTCATGCCAGGGAAGCTTGCCTCTCACTGCTCAGAAGGCTGGGCACAGGGGAAATCTGGACCATGGCGGCGAACAATGAGAGCCAGGCCTGGCTCTGGAGCAGCGGTTCTCAACCTGTGGGTCGCGACCCCTTTGGGGGTCGAACGACCCTTTCACAGGGGTCGCCTAAGACCAGCGGAAAACACCTATTTCCCATGGTCTTAGGAACCAACACACCGCTCCTCGGGTAGCAAGGTGTAGCAATGTAGTTTACTGTTGTCATATGAAGACTGTTGCCCATGCTACACCACGATTCAAGACAAAATTTCATTTATTTGTCATTAGAAATAAGTACTTCACAATATATCATTACATATTGTTTTTGTGATTAATCACTATGCTTTAATGATGTTACATTTGTAACAATGAAAATACATCCTGCCTATCAGATATTTACATGACAGTTCATAACAGTAGCAAAATGACAGTGATGAAGTAGCAACGGAAATCATTTTATGGTTGGGGGTCACCACCACATGAGGAGCTGTCTTAAAGGGCCACGGCATTAGGAAGGCTGAGAACCACTGCTCTGGAGAGTTCTGCTCCAGAGACCCTGGCAGTCACAACCAAGTCAGACAGAGCCGAGGCACCACACCGGGCAGCGGCGGCACACCTTGCCGTCCGCACACACACCAGAACATGTTGTACCTTCTCTCTGTGATGTGCTCATCTTCCACTTAAGCCCCATCGTAATCCCATCATTTGCCTGCCTCCCTCTGTCTCCTTTGGATCGGGAACGGACACCAGGGAGGAAAGAACATTATATATAGATTTGTAAAACTTCTCTGAAGATCTCAGAAATTGCCATAGAGGATAGTTTTAGCATTTTACTCAATAATGATTCTGTTGGAAATGCCAGGAGAGTGTCTGATTCACTGAGGCTTATCACGAAAAACTGTGCTATATTACAGAGTCCCTATAAGGTAGGGACGTGTCTTTTCCTATAAAACGTGAAACATGGACTTGAGGGTCTCTGGTCCCTGTTTTATGAACCCCTTACTTCCGGCTGCTACGTTTTCATGTACAAGCACTGATGCAGTGGTTCTCAACCTTCCTAAGGCTGCAACCCTTGCATACAGTTCCTCATGTGGTGGTGACCCCCAACCATGAAATTTTGCTACTGTGATGCATCGTGATGTAAATATCTGTATTTTCCGATGGTCTTAGGCGACCCCTGTGAAAAGGTCCTTCGACCCCCAAAAGGGTCGCGACCCACAGGTTGAGAACCGCTGCACTGATGGATGAGCAGCGTACCTTCTCAGAAGTGTGGACGAATGCTTTGAGCATGATCTGGATGAGACCTATCCTCTAGGCTTGCTAGTCTCACAGCAGATAACAAGATTTGTGGGAAAGCTGCTGAGCTTAGCGAAATCACCCATGGTGCTTCCAGATCTTTCTCTAAGCGCTTCATCAGTATAGCTTGCAGAAAGCTTATTTCCAGAACTTGCCCATCCTTTGGGCCTTTTATTTTTGTCATGACCCCTTCCCCCACTGCTGGGTTTCCCAATCTGGCTGCTTTTCTTAGCCTAGAGCAGTGGTTCTCAACCAGGAAGACTTTCCTGCCCTGGTGGCTTTTGGTGAGGTCAGGGCTAACTTCTGGTTGCCACAAGTTGGGGAGGTGTGGTACTGGCCACCCTACAGTGTGAAGGGCTGACCTCCCCACAGAGAATAGTCTGACCCCAAGACTGAGAAGCCCAGGTCTAGAGAGAGGAGGGATGAAGAAAGGGAGGGCGGACAGGAAGGAAGGAAGAAGGAGACGAGGGAGAGAGGGAAAGAAAGAGGGAGGAAGGAGAAAGGAGGGAGGGAAGGAAGAAGGGAGGAAGAAAGAAAGAAAGGGCGAGGTTAGAAGCAGCATTCCTCTCTGGTCACCCTTTCTCCAGAAGGGCCACATACTGGCCTGCACGTGGCTGGCTCATGGCACACATATACGTTACCTGCCAAGATGCTAGAGGCTCTCTGAGTTTGTGACCTCTGAACTCTATTACACTTCCGGCATTTTGTTTTAAAACCTCCTCCCTTCTCCTCTAAAAGAGGGTCTAGTCATGGTGCTTCAACTAAGCTTCAGCCCCTTTGCAGAGCAATAGGAAGCCAGTCCAGCCGGCCTGAGCCGACTGATTCTCTCAGGTGGCCAAACACGGTGGACTGTTTTCTTTGCAGGTTGAAACTCTTTTTTTTCCCCTTAGGACACACTGTTCTCTTAAGACTCTATGCCTGGCAGAAAAAAAAAGAAAGAAAGAAAAGGAAAGAAAAGCAACCACACACAACTTCGCTGTGGGTCGTCAGGTATGGGGTGAGGATTCAGGGTCCAGTAACTCAGACACTTAGAGGACTTCCTTCTCAAGGTGAAAACCCTTACACCTCCAAGTCCTCACCCACGCCTGGAGCTTTTGGGCAACCAACAAACAGCCACCAGGGATGGCAACTGGAGAGAAAAGTGGCTGCTGACTCAACAGTAGTGTCAGGTGTCAGGCCATTTCCTTACCTGCCAGGGCGCCGTAGGTGCTACATTTGTCTCTGCCAAGCTAATGCGACTCAGTAGTTCCCAGTGGCCTTCCCCACCGAAGGGACTGCTGGCTGGTCTACGAGACACCTGTTGGCAATACCCAGCTCGGAGACATAGGCATCCTCACCCTTTTCCCTGTTTGACCACGGGAGCCTTAAGGAAATAATTCTTTGCCCTGTACCAGGAGATCAGAGAGGTGTACTAACCTTTATTCTGTCACATGAGCAAAAGCAAGATCCATACGAGTTTAGACCAGAGATTTCCAATCTTTCCCTGGGCCAGAAGGACCTCTTGGAGGAGACCCTACATTACCTGGTTAGTAACAGTTCTGCCCCACTCTGTCCCTACAGAACACACTTTTATGAGGGTGGCATTGTGCCTGCCTTCACACAAACAAACAGAAAGCCCACGTTCTCCAGATTCCCTGGCAGAAAGGGAGAGCGCCATGATGTTGATTAACAATATGTACCCTGGCCACCAAGGAGGACATGGAAGAGAACAAACTTGGCGGGGTGACTGTTGACCATTTGCCCTCTACCCTTCTTCTCCTGGCCTGGAAGCAGGTGCCCGGATGCCCTGCGGCTGTTTCTCAAGCGCAAGAAAGAGGGCAGTGTAGTGAGGATCGTGAAATGAAGAGAAAGCTTGAAGAAGGCCCAGACACTTGCTCTTAGGGAGACAACAACACTCATACAATGGCAACTTTGCAATTCGTTTAATTTTTCTGAGTCGGTTTCCAGAAGTATGTTCTTATCTCCCTCGCAGGGTCCTTATGGGGATTTACATGACATAATATCTGCTAAACTGCCCCAGAATGGCTGATACAAATCAGTTTCCACATCAACAAACAAATCATGCCTCTCTCCTTCCCAACAGATCTCCAGACTTTAGGAGACACCAAGCCAGACTCACTGCTGCTTGCTAATACGCTAAGCAGGCCTCGGTCTAAAGTGGTTTTTGACTTGGTGTCAAATTATTGAGAAAACAAGGCCCGAGGCCAGCGATTTTCACCACGTGGCACCAGAAACATGAACTCATTACTAAAATTCTGCAGCACACCAGAAATACATGTTTTGCCGATCTGACAAAAAAAAATTAAGCATATTTTTGATTCATTCACACCTGACGGCTACCGTTGCGTTGACCGTTGTCATTTTTTTTTAAACAGCACCATATTGACAAGTGATATATATTTTTTTATTTTTTTATATATTTTATTGATTTTTTTACAGAGAAGAAGGGAGAGGGATAGAGAGTTAGAAACATCGATGAGAGAGAGACATCCATCAGCTGCCTCTTGCACGCCCCCTACTGGGGATGTGCTGGAAACCAAGATACATATCCTTGATCGGAATCGAACCTGGGACCTTTCAGTCCCCAGACCGATGCTCTATCCACTGAGCCAAACCGGTTTTGGCTGTTATCATTTTTTAATTTGACAGGGAGAGGAGTAAAGAGGTCAAGGGCCCTAAGAAGTCAGTATTGCTTGTTTAAAAAGTCTTGCCGCACACACCAGCTGAAAATCCCTGGACTCGGCAAAGGAAGGAGTCCCTTCAAGGTGAGAGCAGGAGTTCAGGGTAAGGAGCGGGGCCGTGCGGGCTGGAGCAGAGAATGGGTGGCTTGGCTCAGTAGGGAGCTTAAGAGTATCTGAAACAAAGAAAGCATCTCAAATGCCCTGACAGATCCAGACTGTCAACCTCCAGGGCAATGTGGCAAAACGGAAAAGCCAAGAGGGAGAGCATCCTTTGCAAAACCCCAGGGCCTGCGGACCCGACACGAGGGACAACATTTTCCCAAGTCTATGAGCACACACGTGGTTTGGATTCTGACGTGCATGCAAATGCCCTGCGGACAGGTAACTCTTTTCTAACGTGTTCTACTTTGCAGGGACATCAGAGACTTCCGCAATTTCTCTTATCTAGCCCGCAGTTCCTTGGCACCAAGGGAGTCTGCTCACCTCCTTGTCTTTAGAACAGACAGCAGCCAACTCTCACTGTGAAGGGCCAGCGCGTAAATACCTTTAGGCTTTGCGGTCCATCGAGGCTCTGTCCCAACTCGGCTCTGGAAGTGAGAAAGCAGCCACCGGGGACACGGATAACACGGAAAAGGAATGGGCATGGCTGCATTTCAACTTGATGGCATTTACAAAGCAGGTGGCCTCGCGTGGCAGTCTCTGCTTTAAAGGATGTTGGGACTAGGCTAGACCAAAGCAAACACGAACCATGTGAGCACACACAACACGCTCTCACCATGAGTTATTCGCGTGAAACCAACCAGAGGGCTCCAATGAAAAGCAGCAGAGAAAAACATGAAATGGGAGAGGCAGGCGTGCCTACGTTCGAAACAGTGCTTAGCGTATGAAGCCAAAGCCTCAGATGTTCCAAGATGAATGCGAACTGTAATAAGCGAAGAAGTGAATAAAATCATCTGGAGGCTAGACACAGGGGTTCCACAGGAAGGTCAAGGTGACTATGAGGAATGAATGGGTAACACCAATAAGAACTCCAGTCTTTCGCTGAAACCGGGTTGGCTCAGTGGATAGCGCGTCGGCCTGGGGACTCAAAGGTCCCAGGTTCGATTCCGGACAAGGGCGTGTACCTGGGTTGCGGGCACATCCCCCATGGGGGGCATGCAGGAGGCAGCTGATCGATGTCTCTCTCTCATCGATGTTTCTAACTCTCTATCCCTCTCTGTAGAAAATCAATAAAATATATTAAAAAAGAATTGCAGCCTTTGAACCTTTAAGCACAAAAGTAGGACAAGAGGCAGAGAGATGAGCTTGGGGCAGAAGCAGAACACACGGTCCAAACAGATGTCCTCCAGACATCTGCGGCCCCTCCCTCTGGCCCAACACCACTTGGCACGGGCCTCCCGCTCTGCCTTCTCCCTCCCTCAGAGGCAGTGTTCCTATGATGAAAATGACTTACATGGGAGGCACACGGAGGGCGATGAACGACACAGAGAGAGGGAACACGCTGGAGAAATCAGAGCCGGAGGAGGGTCAGGAGGCCGAGCCCCTGCAGGAAGGCTGTCTTTGGCTGTTCTGTGCTGTGCTATTGTCTCCCACACATGGACTGTGTTTCTCCTCTTCTTCTTACCCGGAACTCCCTTCTTTGGGAAGTAACACCAACACTTCTGAAGGACTCACCTCTTACCAATGTTCTAAGCACATGACATACACAGACATTGATCCTTTCCATGCTCAGAAGGTGCCATAGGTCCTCTTATGTTCTCATGGAACAGATGAAGCACAGAGAGACCAAGTAATTTTCCCAGGGTACATAGCTACCCTGTTTCCCCGAAAATAAGACAGTGGCTTATATTAATATTTGCTCCCAAAGATGCCCTAGGTCTTATTTTCAGGGGATGTCTTATTTTTCCATGAAGAAGAAGATGGTACACATTTATTGTTGAACAAAAAAAAAAAAAAGGAAATGTATACCTGTCTACAGTACGGTAGTCATTGTCATCACAAACCAGCTCACAAATGGGCCGCAGCGCAGCCGGAGCTGTTCAGGCAGGGCGAGGTCTCTTTAAAAATCAGGAGTCAGATGCCTGATGGTAGCGTGGGTGGCCTTCTATTCCGGGGAGGCCTTATGATCGGAGAGGTCTTATTTTCAGGGGGTGATGCCTTATATGACAGCGAGAGGCAAAACTGGAAGAAGGTCTTATTTTGGGGGGATGTCTTGCTTTCGGGGAAACAGGGTAACTAGTGACAGAACTGGAACTGGAACCCAGACCGTCTGGCTCCCATCTGTGGGCCCAGCCTCCACATTATCCTGAGTTCACCGTCTTCCTCCTCCACAGCGCTCATAGGGCACCTCACCTCGTTAGCAACCGTCCTGCCCCGCTCTGTCCCTCCAGAACACACTTTTATGGGGGTGGCATTGTGCCTGCCTTCACACAAACAAACAGGATTCTCCAGATTCCCTGGCAGAAAGGGAGAGCGCCATGATGTTGATTAACAATATGTACCCTGGCCACCAAGGAGGACACTGAAGAGAACAAACTTGACGGGGTGACTGTTGACCCTTTGCCCTCTACCCTTCTTCTCCTGGCCTGGAAGCAGGTGCCCGGATGCCCTGCAGCTGTTTCTTGAGCACAAGAGAGAGCTCCAAATGAAGAGCAGGAGAGCGCTCCCAGACTCTAACCCCCTATGTATCTCAGAAGGTATTTTTTTCATTTTCTCAAGAAAACGACTTAATACAGCTTTCAGATACAATTGCCAATTCATAGGAAATAAATAAAGATGTGAAAGGATGGCCTGGGTCAGCAACCAGTAAAATCCAGTCTGTAGCAAACTCTCCAGGATAAACAACTGGGTGTTTTCAATGACTAGATGACAGAGAGGCAGTGATTGATTTTGAACCTATAGATTACGAGACTTCAAAGTCTTATAACCACTTCCAATGGGTGGAGATTATTAAGAGCCAGATTTAAAAACGAACAAACTGAAAAATGAATTATGACAATTTATGAGACACCTGTCATTTGAACACCATCTGAATGATTGAAAGATTTATTTTTCCCTATAACGATAGTATGAATATACCTCTACAGCACTTATCTTTTAGAGATTGATTATGAAACCAACAGAGAAAATGAATGAATGTAATAAAATGATGTCTGGGATTTGCTTCCAAATAGTAGGGGAGGAAGAAGTTGGGGGTGGCAGAAATGACACAACATTGGCCATGACTTGATGACTACTGATGCTGCGTGATAGTTTGAGGACTCGTGATCCTCTTCTGCTTACTTCTGTGTCCATGGAAAAATGCATATAAGAGTTTTATGGAAGTGTGAAAGAGAGACACACTAGGGTTTAGGAACAAGGCTTCAGGCAAGGAGGAGATTCCCTATTTGTCAGTACAGTGGTACCTCGAGATATGAGTGCCCTAACATACGAGATTTTTGAGATATGAGCCGTCAAGCAAGCAACTTTTGCTTTGAAATACAAGCAACAGTTGAGATAGGAGTAATCACGCAGATCAGCCGGCTGCACAGGACCCACCAGTTTACCAAGACTTGAGCATCTCATAGTTTCCCACGCCTCAAAGTTACGGAACGAATTAAACTCGTATCTCGAGGTACCACTGTATTTCATCTCCATGTGTAGCCTCTTTCAGCACATATTTTAAAGCCCAAGTTTAAATGGAATGCAAGAATGAAGTGAAGTGCTCTCATTCCTGAAAGATAAGCCTTGGAGATGCTGGATAATCTGCAATTCATTCCCTGGGAGAAAGTTTCTTGAGTAACAGAAAAGCACTCACAGACCAATGAGGCATAACCTCTGCTACCCGCTGGCCATACCTAATCCTGCTCTGACAAGTTCCGGGCAGAAAGCACGAGAAGGATGAAAATCACCCCTGTAGATCTCAGGACTGGAGCAGGAAAGGAAGTCCTCGGTGAAGGGGAATAGGGAGCAACTACACACACACGAGAGCGTGAAAGGCCACATGGTGTCCTGTTCCAGGGACTGTCCCCTAGGTTTCAGTCCCGGCCCCACAACCCATCTGCTGAACAACTTCAGAAGGTCCCTTACCTACTGTGGACCTTGACTATATTATCTTCAAATTGAGGAATGTGAATTTGCATTCCTATGAAGATCCATAATCTAGTCCAGTAAAGAAAACTAAAGATACATGTTCTTGAAAGCCAGCCAGAACACTAGACCTGATAAATTACTCATTTCTAGGCTAGTGAAGGCTTCTTTGAAATGTTACCACTGAGCCACAGAGCTCTGGATCTTTGGCAAGACAAAGAAGGTAAAATTAGAGAAGCTGGGAAGAGACTATATATATATATATATATATGGCTAATATGCAAAGTGTCCCTGTGGGTGTTTGACCGGGAGACTGGGAGTTCTATTGCTCACCATTATGTGCGCTGACCACTAGGGGGATGACATGGAAAAAAGGAAGGCCCCAGCCGGCAGCCGGAAGGCCCCAATCGGCACAATCACTGGTCAGGCCTAGGTATCCTACCCATGCATGAATTTTGTGTACCAGGCCTCTAGTATTGAATAAAATGGAATCTGAAAAGTAATATGCTCCACACTGGGATCAATGTTTCAACTAAGGGGATAAATTGTGGATGAAAATGATGGGATGAAAACAGATGAGAGTGAATGAGTTTTCTGCCAGGGCACTGCTAAGTCCAGCTATTCAACCACACAGGGGTGCCAACTGTCTGGAAGGCAATCCGTCCTTCAACAACTGTAATCATATGTCAGACAAAGCATACCTGCGACTTACACATTTCCCAGGCCAAATAACACTGCCTCAACTTCCAGAAACTAGACTCCCACAACGCAATGCATGACTTTCCCTGTGGTGTCCCAAGATCAGGCATAACTCCAGGTCTGGGTCTCCATGGAGATGTATCCAATATACATTAGGTACAGGCATGCAGCTGTACAAGGAAGAACTAATTAAGTCATTAGGTCTTCAACAAGAGTTTAAGAAAATAATTGTTCTGGTTTGCTAAGTGACCTTCAAAGGAAGAACAAGTCCTTGGCAATGATGAAAGAGCTTGGTTTACTGAATCGGTTGACAGTACTCTTGACCTTAAATTGCAGGAATTATTCTCTAATCAAGAACGACTAATTCTCTCTGCTTAGAGAGCTTAATTAGTTTTGTGCTCATGCTTCCCCTTCTGACACAAAGTACCTCTTCACAACTCGGGGAGGTTTCCGACGGCATTGCCTCAACTGGTCTTGACAAGAGAAGAGATGAATCATATAAGTAGCCTGACACCCTCTCAAACTATAACAACTCCTCACCGAGGGCTAAGCCAGGGCCGGCCAGATACAGGGAGCTTTTTCTTTTCTTTTGAAATGAAAAGTGGGACATTCACAAAGGAGAAGTCCTATTCGACATAAGTAGAATTACTGGTGACAATAGAGCTGGGCGGGTCTATGCAGACAGTGAAGGCAAGCCCGGATAGGACTGGCTTGTGATGAGGGCTCTAAAACTAATCTGTTTCAAGAGATAAAATACTCAACGTAATCTCCTGTGTAATGAAGACACATAGAGCTACATGCCTGCCAGACTCCCAAGCCCTACCTCCATGCAGCTACTGTAAGCCAAGGCTTTCATGCTTTCTCCATTGCGAGCGTTTCTTCTTGAAATCGAACATGTGTACACAAGCTTCAGTTACCTGCACAAACAACAGTCTACTGGGTAGACTCTACCCTAACCCAAACAAGCCTACGATCCCATAGGTCTGGGTCGGGCTAATTTTGAGGCCAGTCCATTTTTTTTTTTCTGATCTCACAGTAATAGGGCAGTGATGAAATGCCATCCAGAAGAAAAATAAGAGAGAGTGACTGGGGGAGGGGACATGTATTTAAGTAATGCGGGATGAATAACATACATAAGGAAAATAAGTAAATGAACAGAGCAATCCTATCTAATAAAAGAGTAATATGCAAATTGATCATCACTCCAACACACAAGATGGCTGCCCCATGTGAACACAAGATGGCCATGACAAGATGGCCAGCAGGGGAGGGCAGTTGGGGGCGGTCAAGCCTGCATGCAGGGAGGGCAATTAGGGGTGACCAGGCCAGCAGAGGAGGGAAGTTGGGGATGACTGGGCCTGCAGGGAAGTATAATTGGGAGGGGGGGGGGACCCAGGCCTGCAGGGGAGGGCAGTTAGGGGTGGCCAGGCCTGCAGGGGAGGGCAGTTAGGGGTGGCCAGGCCTGTAGGGGAGGACAGTTAGGGGTGACCAGGCCTGCAGGGGAGGGCAGTTAGGGGTGGCCAGGCCTGTAGGGGAGGACAGTTAGGGGTGACCAGGCCTGCAGGGGAGGGCAGTTAGGGGTGACCAGGCCTGCAGGGGAGGGCAGGTAGGGGCAATCAGGCTGTCAGGGGAATGGTTAGGGGGTGATCACCTTTCAGGAGGATGAAAATCACTTCCATGGATCTCAGGACTGGAGGAGGAAAGGAAGTCCTCTGTTCAGGACTCCCTATTCCCCTTCACTGAGGACTTCCTTCTGGCAGGCAGAAGTGGTTAGGGGCAATCAGGAAGGCAGGCAGGTGAGCAGTTGGGAGCCAGCAGTCCTGGATTGTAAGAGGACATTCCTTGAGGGGTCCCAGATTGGAGAGGGTACAGGTCGGGCTGAGGGACATCTCCCCACCCCGTGCATGAATTTCAATCACCGGGCTTCTAGTAATAATAAAAAACTACTAGGCTGACAAGAAATAGGTGAGATTATTGCAATCTTGGTGGAAAAATTAGCTAATAAATAATTCATAAATCTCTCTGGGGGCAGGGAAGAAAATTTATTTACTCTTCAGTCATGCTGTCTCCCTCTCAATGGAGGCTACTGCTCTAATCTTTTTTCTGCATGCACATCTCCCAGTACACTCAATGTCCCCAGAATATTTTATAAGTATGTATTAGATAGATGGAGTACCCTGAGTGTGCCTTCCAGCTATGATTGTCCCTTCTCATTCTTGCCTGTCTATAAAAGCATCCTGTACCTCAAGCAATATCTGTACCTTACAATGTAATCTATCCCCCTAAAAACAAGAAAATTGGAAGATCTGTCACTTAGATCCATACCTGTGGCACAATACAATGTAGCATTTGTCATACCGCCTGGGTGAGATGAGATACTAAGACATAGAAACACCAAGATGTGGGTGCTTTCATCACCTAAGAGGGTTGCGAAATCAGAAACTTAATTCCAACCACTTAGGCATTTGCCTTTGCTAGCTAAGCACCTCAACAGAGAGAACTAATGAATTTTTATAGTACAGGCAAATCCTGTCCTTGCAGTTCACTCATCTCTAAAGGACAACATCTCAAAGTGACTCTCTACTAGACTCCTGGGTGCGGATGTCACCAGCTTGCTCCACATCAGTTGTATTTACTGCGATGAGTTCTCTCTCTTACCCTCCATTCATGCTAAACTGTGCTCAAAGGCACACAGAGCCCCCAGCGACTGCCCCATAGCAAGGTTCCAGAAGACAGCGTGCCGAGTGGATGGTTAGGGTAGCCGGGGCTGGTTACATACGTGGGGTGTCTCCTGGATGTTGCTACTCTTATATATACCCATCCATGCTTGGTGGTACTTGAGGAGTTTTAGACAGAAGAAACCACGAGATAGCTTCCTCCTAACAAGTCTTTATCAATGAGAGTTGGTTTCTGAATTGTAGAAGTCTGAAGAGGTTCTGTTACTTGTTGAGGTACTAGTACCCAGCAAGAGGGATACTGAGGAGGCAAGGACTTATGGATGTCCTCTTCCTTCTCCCTGAAAGTGACCATCCCGACACATCCAACTGGCCAGGGTATGGTTGCCAACGGTTCCCAATGGGAAGAGAAGGGTTATGTCAGCCAGAGAGCCTTAAGGTGCAACCTTGGTGATGATGTTTCCTGGGGCTCCCTTTGAGTTTCTAAAATAGCCCAGCTCTAGAGTCCATAGGGAGTTGGGCCATGACAAGCAGGTTACGTATACCCTGTCCTATGGGACTTGCTCTCGCTCAGTATTTACGAGGCATCCACTGGAGCACCTATTCTCAGCTGCAGTGACGAATATTCCCAGTAAACCCCAAGATTCCCTTTCTGCTCCAAGACTTCAGTGTCAGTCTCTTCAGAGTCTTCCCTATGTTGATCACGAAAAAACCATGTTACTTGGTTACTCCAGACAGCTAGGATCTACGTCAGCCAAGAGATTGTGGTGCGGGGCTTACTAGAGTGTAGGCAAGACAAGGAAAACATAGCCACCTTGGCTGTATTTTCCTGATGTGACCATGGTGTGTGCTGGCAAATGAAAAGTGGGAGAACGGGTCAAGACAGATACCTGTGTAAAATGTGTACAAAACACGTAATTGGGCCTATATCTACCAAAGTGGTACCGTCAGAAACATTTCTTTTGCCCTAACTTTGCAAGTATTACCAGGCCTGAAAAGTTTTCTTTCTTTTCTGTTATTACCATACTAGGGGCCTGGTGCATGAAATTCGTGCATGAGGGGGAAGGCTCAGCCCAGCCTGCACCCTCTCCAATCTGGAACCCCTCTCACAATCCAGGATGGCTGGCTCCCAAATGCCTGCCTTCCTGATTGCCCTTAACCACTTCTGCCTGCCAGCCTGATCACCCTCTAACCATTCCTTTGCCAGCCTGATTGATGCTTAACTGCTCCCCTACCAGCCTGTTTGCCCCTAACTACCCTCCCCTGCAGGCCTGGTCACCCCTAACTGCCCTCCCCTGCAGGCATGTTTCCCCGCAACTGCTCTCCCCTGCAGGTCTGGGTCTCTCCCAACTGCCCTTCCCTGCAGGCCCTGCCTTCACTGCAGCCTAGCTCCAGGGAGGCTGACCCCTCCATTTAGCCTCTGTGAGGCGCAGGGATCCGGCCTGTTCTCAGTGGCACTGCCCTCCTCTGCCTTGTAGGACATATACGAAAGGGTGTAACCCTTCTGGAAATACCACTGCCGTGCAGTGATCTAGAGATTGTGAGGACATTGCTAATCCTCAGAAGGACTTGAACATGGCATCAGGGCCCACGTTTCAGAGAACAGGAAACTGAGCCTCAGGAAATGTCCGCGATGGGCCCAAGGATAGAACCAGGGTTTGAACCCAGGCCCCACCGTCTCGGAAGACCACGTTTGGTTCACTCCGCCCAGCGCTTCTGTTTCCGAAGTGGAAATAAATGCTTTCGAGTCAGGCCCGTGTCTCACACCTCAGTGTCCTCTGTTTGTTCTCTAGGAGCCTCGATGAATATTCATGGGGAGGTTCCACTCCATTGAGGCTGCACTTCCTGAGGACACCCCTGCGGAGAGGGGGGCCGGGGGCAGAAGAAAGGAAGTTGGGGATTAAAACTGCTGCAGAGAATCCACAGTGAATGATCCACAGCATGTTAATCCCACGCTGGCAGGTCCGCTACCTGACTTGGTCATGTCGGAGACGGGCATCAGCACGGACCTCCCTCCTGCAGCTGCCGGGAGCTCACTGGGCTGGAAGCAACCTCCACGGGCGTCAGAAATGGAGTGCCCACAGCTGGCACTGCCACCTGCAGGGTCCAAGATGGACCCACCACTTTTCCCCAAGTCAGACTTATGCATGTGTTTCTCTTTAAGTGCCAGGCTTACTTCAAATGAACACCTTCGCCCGGCTGGTGTGGCTCGGTGGTTGAGTGTCAACCCATGCACGCAGAGATCTGCATAATAGAATCCGTGTGGCTATGCCATTTCTGAGAATAAATACGACCCTCGGCCGCACACCATCTACTGCTTCCGGAAGGAAAAGGAAGAAGCCACAGGGACCTGCTTCAGAGGGTAAATGCTGGATTTCTGTGAGCATCTCAGGAGTCAAAAGTTATCCAGAGCCTTCCACTAGCTTCAGAAGCTCATTTCACTCTTCTTCTTCCAAGTTACACTGGTCAGCTGCAAGCACTTGTCCAATTTCTGTGTTTTCCAGGTGGGAATATCTCTTACCAAAAGGTTCTTGCTTTATTTCCCCTTAGAATCTACTGTAACCGTTAGGGTTTTGTTTTGTTTTTTTTTTCCTTGTCTATTCTTTAGAAAGAGAAAAAGGGGGTGGTATTTAAATGAGGTTTAGAGTTCAAAGCTAAACAGAAGGGCAGTTTGTTCAGCTGGGCATATCCATCCCTGCTCTCAAATGTTTATTTTATAACTTGGTCTTATTTTCAAAGCCTTATTTATAAAGATTAATGGCCACAACTTCTGAATTTGGAGAGAGAAGCAAAATGCCTGAGCCCAGACATCCAAATGAAACGCCAGCGATAATTCACGTCAACACACCACGATCTCCAAAGCAACTCCCTACACAATAGAACACACGAGAGGAGCCAAAATGATGAGCCAGTGTGTGATGCTGGATGATGACAACTCCAATTCTTGTGTGGTTGTTGCTGCATTGCCAAAACTACGCTGCTGAGTAAAATGGCAGTAAGTGCGCATAAGACAAGTGCATCTGTATGTGCATACGCATGTGCCCGTGAGTGTGAGTTTAAATCATGGTCTATTTAGCTACTTATAAATTATGGCCAGCAAGACAATACAATCACTCATTTATGTTTCTAACAGAAAAAGCAAAATGATTCTTCTTTGTTATTTTAATCCCATATTCTACTTCTCTTTTCACCAAGCTAATTCTCATCTTATGTGGTTCTGATCAAACATTGCCAAGAGGGCGAGGGCAGTGGTTCTCAACCTTCCTAATGCCGCGACCCTTTAATACAGTTCCCCATGTTGTGGTGACCCCCAACCATAAAATTATTTTCGTTGCTACTCCTAACAGTAATTTTGCTACTGTTGTGAATCGTAATGTAAATATCTGTGTTTTCTGATGGTCTTAGGCGACCCCTGTGATGGGGTCGATGGATCCCCAAAAGGGTCGCGACCCACAGGTTGAGAACCGCTGGGCTAGGGAGTTCATTTTCAGGACTGAAGTCTGTTTTTAAAAAAAAGAAAGGTAAGAGCTTAAGAAAATAAAAAGAGAGCCAGGTGAGTTAGCTGGGAGGGGCCAGTGGGAAGGCCGGAAAGGACTGAAAGCGAACAAAGCTGAGAAAGAATGAGAAAGGACAAGAAGAGTGAGCGGGCAGGTGGTGACAGGTGGGGCTAGAAGTGAGGGATAGAGAGGACAGGGAAAGGAGAGAGAGAGGACAGATGTCGAAGAATGCAAAGAAAGGGGAGTAGGTAGAACTCTGGGCTGCACTGGGAGATTCGTCAGGCAGTGAAACATGTGGAATTAGTGCTGGATAACTCTACCATGTAGTACTTCCTGGATGAACTCGGCAAGTTTCTTAACCTTAAGGTTAACATAGAATCCACTTGACAGAGTTATTGTGAGGATTGATTGAAATAATCCTAGCAAATGCTTTGTACATGGCGAGCGCTACCCAAAATCAGCTGTGCTGATGAAGGTGACCAGTTGGCTCCATGGGAGTCTCTACATGAGCCACGTGGAGTTTCTCTCCTCCAGAAACGTACATTAGGAGGGAAGCTAAAATATGCACACAAATGGATCTCTAGCATAGAAAAAAAAAAAAAGAAATATTTGGTGGGTCTTCAAAAATAACATAAGCTCTAAAGAACTCAGAAGACCAATATACTGACATTCTACCAAGTTAAACATAAGTGAGATGAAAAGTGAGTAAATAAGGTGTCACAACAAGAGAGCCGATAGGGATACAGTAACTGTGTGCATGTCGTTAAGAGGCTTGGCTTTCAAATTGCAGAGCTGGGCTCAAATCCCAGCTAAGCTGTGACTAACCAGGTGACTTTGAACATGTTACTTGCTTCCCAGAGTTCTGTTTCCTTGTGTCTAAAAGGGGAGTACAAATCTCTTTAAGACTGTTATGTGGGTTAATTGAGGAAGTATAGAAATTTAGCACAGTGGCTTAACAAAAGTGGTGGCACCACTATTGCTTTTAGAGTTTAGGACTGTAGTTCAAGTTCATAGGGGATTTAGAGAACCACCTTGCATGAGGAGCTAAATAAACGAGGCTCAGGAACCTTGCAGGAGAGAAGGCAGGAGCCGGAGCACAGGCCCAGCGGGTAGGCCAGGCATGTGGGGTGGGCATTGGGAGGCAGAAATAAAGCCACATGAAGAGGTGTGTCAAACCAGGTGAGCAGCCATTCCACTGGGACCCAAACAAGCTGGAAAGAGATTTAGGTTCAATGCGGACAGAAGGGTTTCATGCTATGCCAATGTGCAGAGCCACTGACAAAAATCACCACCGGTATCAGCCCCGTTTGGAGGGTTTTAAGATACACACAGGCCATGGGTCTTTCTTCATGTTTCAATACAGTTCTGCCAACAGGCTGATGGGTGGAATGAATAACTGTCTCAGTACATCTCCCTCCATGGCAAATAAACAGCATCTACCTCTTGGTTGAAATGGAGTTTTGGTGAGTGTCACGAACAAAAAGAAAGAGGGAGAAACAAATATGATTTTTGTTTTCTCCTCAAGAAAGCACATTCAGGCATCTGGCACTATGCTAGGTTGCTCTGTAGCCATTCTGCAATCTGGCCCATAATGGTGTGATTTTGGTGTTGTATTTCATGATCTCTATCTGTTGTAATCCCACTGGTAAGCCGTATGGTGACAGCGAGGCATACTCTTCAGCAAATTTGGAAACTGAGGCACAAGAATGTTAAATTAGATGTCCAAAATAAACACAGAACGGAGAGCATTCCTCCATCTAAATCTGTGTGCCCAGACTCATGTTCAAAACAACAGCATCCACTGCCTAATAACGATGATAGAAAAGAATGTTTCCCATTCACTAAACTGATACACTAAAAATACGCATGACAATATTCTGTTTGATGAACCTGCTCCACATGGTGGAAAAACCTTCCCACGGTTCTTAGAATCCAGAATCCCTTTGGCCATTTAGGGAGCAATGTTAGAAGAAGAGTTCAATCATTCAATGTTGACTGCTGAGACTCACCATGAAAAATGATATTCTAATTGTATGAAATTTTCTGAAGACGATCAATGTCACAATACTAATAGCACATTAAGAGGGAAAAAAATGGACCCTGGATCATTGAGCCTATTAAGGATATCATTATGTAAAACTGCTTTCTGCAAATTTATAAAATAATGTTTTAAAATCCGCCTGCTGGATTTTAAAAATTCATTAAGTAACAGTAGCTAAGTATTTTCATAAATCATACAGAGAGAGGAGAAAGGAAAATTTGGAACAATATCACATCACAAATTTTTTTAAAAAGGAGTGTCATTTGAATGAAAACAAATGAGACTTTTGAGGATGAAGTTGAAGGTTTACATTCTTCCGCTCATGCCTACATTCATTCATTCATTCAATTGACCCTGATAAGCCCTGAACCCTCTGTCAAATTGTTAAAAGTTCAAAAGGAATAAAATATTCAGTCTTTGATCTCATAGAGTATACACCTTAGATAAGTATACACCTTAGATAAGAGACCATGTTTCATTAGGTTTTTGCCAGATAATTTAAAATAATATAGAGTTATGTATGAACAAATAAAGTTGCATGTGTTATAGGAAGATAAACATCTTTTAAATGAACAAAAAAGCAGACACGTTTCTATTTCTTTGACATGCCTTCCTCCATGTTTTATCTGATTCCTATGTATTCTAAAGAATATCGATATTGGACTGGAAAAGCACTAATAGCAAGAACACAGGTAGGAATGACTCACATCGGCGTGATTGGGTAAGATTATTTATTATTCATTGTAAGTCATCAAGATTGACGAAGTGATGTGAATGCAAATAAAGTGTAAGTGATGGCAGGAAGAACAGACACAGCAGAGTTCTTAGGAAAGGAGAACAGTAATTAGAATGCAAAGTAGCTCCTGTGAACCATTTCAAAGTAAGTCCCCACTTTTGTCCAAGATTGTTCTGGAAACGGCGACTTCAAGTCCAAGGACAAACGAGGCAACTAATGTCACTACAGGGTAATTGACATGAGCAAGAGTTAGGTCCCTCCGGCATATTTCTGGTCACAAAGACATCACCGAACTTCTAGTTAAGACCCCAAAATAATAATAATGCTCCTCCTCCCTTCTCTTCCCCCTCTTCTTCCTTCCTCCTCCTCCCTCTCCTTCTTCTTCTTGTAATTACCAAAGAAGTTTTTCCTTATTTATTTTCATTACATTTATTGGGGTAACATGGGTTAATATGATCACAGAGGTTTCAAATATACATTCTATGATACATGATCGCCATGTTATATTGTGTGCCCACTACCCAGAGTCAAATCATCTTTCATCGACATATATTTGACCCCTTATCCTTTACTAGCTCCTACCTCTCCCCCACCCCGCGCCTTTCCTCTGCTAACCACCATTCTATTGTTGGTGAATTTTTGTTTGCTTTTCTTGTTTATTCATTTGTTGCCTGCATATCCCACATACGAGTGAAATCACATTAAGTCAAGCTTTTTCTGTCATTGCAAAGTCACGGAAATAAATGTCAGCTATGCATACACCTGAGAAAGATTATTAAAAACAAATAATAGATCATTGATTCTAGTTCAAGGTGGTGGGTGGCCAGAGCCAGTCCTGGATGCTCAGGGCGCAAGGCAGGACCCACTCTGGCAGGACACCCTCCCACCACTGGGCCACTCATACATCCCCGCTCACTCAGACCGGGACCCTTAGACGTGTCTGCTCCCCTAACGGCACCTCTTCACGACGTGGACGGAAACTGGAGCCCCCAGAGCAGCGGTTCTCAACCTGTGGGTCTCGACCCCTTTGGGGGTCGAACGACCCTTTCACAGGGGTCGCCTAAGACCATCGGAAAATGCAGATATTTACATCACGATGCATAACAGTAGCCATGGTTGGGGGTCACCACCACATGAGGAACTGTATGCAAGGGTCTCGGCCTTAGGAAGGTTGAGAACCACTGGCCCAGAGGAAATCCACGTCGATCTCGGGAGAGTGTGCAAACTCACCCAGATAGCGGACCCCTCGGGCCATCAGATGCATCCGTCGACTTACAACAAAATATCATTGACCAAAACGGTGTTATTTGAGGACCAGCGATGTGAGTTCTCATTTATTCCATCTCCAAATGGCTTAATCCAGGGCTCCTGGGGGCCTTTGCCTGGCAGGTCAATATGAAATGCCTCAGCGGGGAAAATATTTGAAGTGTTGCTATTTAAACACCCACAGGAACCACCCCTTATTAAAATACAGAAATGGACAAGGAATACAGAAATGTACAAGGTTACCCTCTTTTTTTACGATGCCATTACTCTTTCCTTCACCTGCCTTAAAAAAAAAAAAGGCAACAGAACTTGGCTTCTTGATTCTGCTGTCTGCCAGCCAATTTCCAAATTACAGGGGCTCGGGTCCTCGCTAAGGGAATGGAACCTGAAATGGCCACGTGTTCCTGTGGAAATCATTTTGTTTGCCGTTTGGTTAGAGGTAGCTATTACCGTAAGTAGCACGCCCGGGAGAGAAACGCTGAGCAGCTCTGTTAGAAGAGGAGGAGACAAATGGAGGCGATGGGGTGGTTGCATGAGAGAGGCAGAGATGGGCAGGCTCAGGCTGGAGCAAGGTCCTGAGGCGGTGAAACGAGGCGGGATGAAAAACTAGGGGCGGACAGCAAAACTGAAACAGACACACAGACACCGAGTTGCCGGAGGGGAGGGGACCTGGGAGACTGGTCACAAAGGTCACAGGGTTAAGAAGTAGATGGGTAATGACAGCACAGTCATGGGATGTGCAGTGCAGCATGGGAAATACATCGCTCATACTGGAACAACTCCGTATGGGGCCAGTGAGCACTGGAAATAACGGGGGGATCGCTTTGTGAATAATGTGACTGTCGAAGCCCCATGCTGTTCATTTGGTTCTACATGGTACCTCGAGATACGAGTGCCCTAACATACGAGATTTTTGAGATACGAGCTATTTTTGCTTTGAAATACGAGCAACATTTGAGATAGGAGTCATCGCGCGGATCGGCCGGCTGCACACGACCCACCAGTTTACCACGACTCGAGCATCTCATAGTTTCCCACGCCTCAAGGTTACGGAACGAATTAAACTCGTATCTCGAGGTACCACTGTATTACAAAACAATACAGAATGCCAACAGTCATTTAAAAACCAAACCAAACCGGTGGTGAGAGGCTCGAGCCTGCGAAGAGACCCGCCCTTCTCTGAATTCTGACCCAGCGAGAGAGCAAGGATGAACATCCAGGGGGGGGGTCCCTCCTGGAGAAGACACCCCGTCCCCCAGCACGGCCTAAAGCTGTGGTTCCCAGCGTGTGGTCCTCGGGTGACCACCTGGGAGCCTGTTAGAAAAGCCAAGTCAGAACCCCACCCCGACCTCCTGACTCAGAGTCCCCTGGGGCCAAGGCCCGGGACACGGGTACAGCCAGCCCTCCGAGTGCTGTTTCCACACGTTGGAGCTGGAGAACTACTGACCTACATCCCCAGCTCGAGCAGTAAACCGGATCCTCTGCCCAGAGCCAGGGTGGGGTCGCCGTCTGGGGCGGAGACAGAACAGCTGCCGGGAGGAATGCAGGAAGGAGGTGAGGAGTGCAGGAAGGGACCAGCCCGCTGCGGCTGCGCCAGGCCCGAGTGTGGCAAGCCAGCAGTGCCCGCCTTCTGGGGAGCTGCTGAGTGTACCTTCCAGGCAGAGCAACCGTGGGTCTCTGCAAAACGGCGTTCTGATCCTCACCTACCTGACGATGACCCCGAAAAGACAGCCTGGTTTTCAATCTAGGGATTGCTAGATGCATGTGCATATGTGTGTGTTCATGTATACCCATGTTTACATATATGTGTACGTACCGTATTTTCCGGCGTATAAGACGACCCCCAACTTTTCCAGTGAAAATATAGAGTTTGGGATATACTCTCCCTATAAGATGACACCCGGCGAATAAGACGACCCCCGACTTTTGAGAAGATTTTCCTGGGTTACAAAGTCGTCTTATACGCTGGAAAATATGGTATGTACGTATGTATGTCTAGAGTTAATCTGATTAAGCAGTCCAGGCGAAGAAAAGGTTTGTCTGTATCACATGGGACGAGAAAATGTCCTGGAACCGAGTTAGCAGACTCATAACTACCCTGTTTCCCTGAAAGTAAGACAGTGGCTTATATTAATGTTTGCTCCCAAAGATGCGAGAGGTCTTATTTTCAGGGGATGTCTTATTTTTCCATGACGAAGAATACGGTACACATTTATTGTTGAACAACAACAAAAAAAAGGAAATGTATGACCTGTAGATGGTACGGTAATCGTTGTCATCACAAACCAACTCACTGATTGGCCACAGCACAGCAGAGCTGTTCAGGCAGGGCGAGGTCTCTTTAAATCTGGAGCCAGACGCCTGACAGTAGCTTCTAGCTTCGGGGGCCTTATATTCCGGGGAGGCCTTATGTCCGGGGGAGGCCTTATTATCGGGGAGGTCTTATTTTTGGGAGGATGTCTTACTTTCGGGGGAACAGGATATTCGACATGTGTGGCTCTGGGCGAGCGATTAACCTTCTTCAGGACTCATTCTCCTGCCTGTAGCGCGGGGTCTAGAATTCACTGATTCCAACCGTAAGAGAGAGGGAAGGAGCTCGGTGCAGAAATACCCACCGTCCAAAGCACAGGGTGATGACGCAATGATGGCGTACTGATGTACGCAGAAGACTTCGAGAACAGGGAGGAGTGAGCAATGACCTTGGAATAAGGAAAGCAGGAAAGCCTTCACCTCAGTCCTAGAGGAAGCTCTGGAGCTGGACCACAGACAGTGAGAGGCAAGTCATCGGCGGCAAGACCATGATGGGAGAGAGAGAGAGAGAGAGAGAGAGAGAGAGAGAGAGAGAGAGAGAG
>JAAGEH010002531.1:74244940-74276876 GCA_011751065.1 Lasiurus cinereus
GAGAGAGAGAGAGAGAGAGAGAGAGAGAGAGAGAGAGAGAGAGAGAGGGAGAGAGAGAAAGAGAGAGAGAGAGAGTGCAGGAGGCGCGGGAATGGGGCCGCCCAGGTGGGTCTGCTTGCCGAGCGGGGAACGAGGTCTCTTCCAGCCCCAGGATGATTTCCCAACCATGTCCAGCAGCCCGAAAATACCGGGAAGTGGGGTGGCTTAATTTTACCCACCAGGCCAGCGCGGGGACACCTCTTCCATGTCCAGCAGCTCCTCGCTAGGGAAGGTGGGTAGGAGCCTCTGGCAGAGCCCTCCCGGCTGGCTTTCCCGAAAAGAAGCAGGCGGGTAAGTGGTCCACGGAGTGTCCAGCCCTTGCACTGGCCACACTCACTGCCCCAGGATTCAGGATTTCTGGGGCCGCCGGGCAGAGGCCTGGCTCGCCCCTGAAAAATACTGGTGCTCAGAGGCCAGAACTTAAATTGTTCCATCTTAGGCGAGAATGCAATGAATTCCTGATCAACCGTTTACAAACAGGCCAAGATAGAATTCATATATGGCGTCTCTGGCAAAGAGCCCCTGATAAGCACCCGTTTCCTGCCTCAGGTCCTGGCTCAGAGGACTCAGTGAGCAGAAAATAGTGTCCTCTTGCATTTATTTATTTTTTAAAAATATATTTTATTGATTTTATACAGGGAGGAAGGGAGAGAGTCAGAAACATCAATGAAAGATCAATCCACTGCCTCCCGCACACCTCCTACTGGGGAGGTGCCTGCCACCAAGGTACATGCCCTCAACCGGAATTGAACCTGGGACTCTTGAGTCCACAGGTCGATGCTCCATCCACTGAGCCAAACCGGTTAGGGCTGTCCTCCTGAATTTAAAAGCAGTTTTGGGCTCTCCTCAGGGCAGGATGGTTACCTTATTTTCCGGTGTATAAGATGACTGGGCATATAAGACGACCCCCAACTCTTCCAGTTAAAATATAGAGTTTGGGATATACTCGCCTTATAAGATGACACCCAGAGTATAAGACGACCCCTGACTTTTGAGAAGATTTTCCTGGGTTAAAAAGTCGTCTTATACGCCAGAAAATAGGGTATATTTAAGACCAAAGAGCAACAGGCTCTCCATTTCCAGGAGAAAAGCAAAGAAAGTATCTTCTGCAATTTGATCAGATTTCAGGATTCCAGGACCAAGCCGCAGGCTGATCCATCACAGCATCACGCCTCCCCTTCCCAGAAAATGTTTCTGATAGGGCTTTTTTTTAAAAAAAATACAACTTCCCAACTACAAGACTTACTTGTAAAGGGCATCCGAAAAGTGCTCTTATACTCTTTTAGAAGAGGAAGAAGAAAAAGGTAAAAGACAAAAAATTATGAACAACAAATACATTATCTATCAACAAGTGAATCTAAAAATTAAGTGAATTAAAAATTTGATCAACAGAATAAACTGGTGAATAGAATAGAATCAGGAGCACAGAAAGGGAGTGGACTGATAATTCTCAGGGGGAAAGGGGTGAGGGGGATACAGGGAGAGACTGGACAAAAATCATACACCTATGGATGAGGTCAATGGGAGGGAGCTAAGGGCAGAAGGAAGGGTGGTAGCTGGGTGGAGGGAAGCTATGGAGGGGAAAAAAGAGAAACAAATGTAATAATCTGAATAATAAAGATTTAATTTAAAAAAAAAGAAAAGTGCTCTTATCCCAGGTCCAGAAGGAAGCACATTTTAACTTAATGAGCCGGGTGCCCGGCACAGGAGCCTGCAAAGTGTGTCCAAAGAACAGCGCTTCCTGAGTTCTGAGTGCCCCTGGCATGAGTCGCAGGCCTGTCTGCAAAGCTGACGTCCTGGGAATTTTTAAGGACGTCCACCGGATGGAAACTCCAACAGGGAGATAACCTCCCGGAGCAAAGGGTGCAGGACATGCGCTCGCACCCTTACCAGCGCATGTGCTGGCCAGCGGGCCGTTCACTGCACCTCCTCTGTGTGAGCGCAGAGACACGGCGGCTGGCTCTAGCTACAAGGTGAGAACCGGCCCAATCCTGCTCCTGGAATGCAGAGCCCAGGATGTCCTAACCCCCGGGTTGGTTTTTGTTGTTTTTTAAAAATATATTTTATTGATTTTTTTTTTTTACAGAGAGGAAGGGAGAGGGATAGAAAGTTGGAAACATCGATGAGAAAGAAGCATCAATCAGCCGCCTCCTGCACGCCCCCTACTGGGGATGTGCCCGCCACCAAGATACATGACCCCGACTGGAATCGAACCTGGCACCCTTCAGTCCACAGGCCGAAGCTCTATCCACTGAGCCAAACAGGTTTCAGCAACCCCCGGGTTTTAATCCTTTCCCTGACAGCACTCTCACACAACGGCAGCCTTAGGTTTTGAGAGTTCAGATCTGATCACACAGCTACTGCTTCTCTGGCAACAGGTCTTCAGGTCACGGAGGAGGTCTTGGACGTGAGCTAAGACTTCTCCTTACTATGTGTATTACACGTGAGGCTGATGCAGGGAATTCATGGAATTCATGCAAGGGTAGGCCTTCACAGTCCTATCTGCCTCGTGGCCCCAGCCTATACCCCCACCTGGCTTGGCCTGGCACTGCCCGTGTCCGCTGCCACACACCCCGGTTCCCTGGAGCACCCCCACCCCGCATCAATTGCCCCGCAGATGGTGGCCTGCGCCTCCTTCTTTGGGGCAATCACCGGCCCCCTCCTACCACTGGTCACTCCTGGCTAATGGCCTGAGCCTCCCTTTGCGGGATGATCACAGCCCCCCACCCTCCCAACCAATCACATCGCACCTGCCTTGGCTGGCATGGTGCCAGTGGGTGTCATAGCATGTGGTTCTGCTACACAGCTATGTGGATGATTTGCATAGTACGCTTTTATTATTATAGAAGATATACTATATACATTTCCAGGCTCTTGCCCCATCACTTGGCCTCGTTTGGCCTCATTAAATGGGCATTACGTTTAGACTTGATTCGCAACCCTGACATGTCAAGTAGGTATCATCTGAGAAATAGCTGATATCATGAATGATTACCTTTTCCTCCGTGAGGATTATCGCCATCAGTAAGGTATTTAATATGGATGTTGGGAAGGAACAGGGATTTTTGTTTTGTTTTGTTTTGACATGTCCAAATACAACGCATCGCTAAGATCTCACAGAAACAGAAACTCCCAGACGGGGCCAAGGAGCCTTCATGCACCAAGCCCAGGCTCCTTGGGCAGATTTCTCATTTGCAAGCTGTGTACACTGGCAATTAAGAAGAGGGTACGTGTGCCAACAGGAACCTCGGTGTGGGTGTGAGGAGAGCCGGGGGAGAGGCAGAACACAGCTCAACAGGACTTTATCTGCAGCCTACTGGACGGCGGAAGACACCCCAATCCGCTGGACTTGTCTGGACCCAGAGCCACCAATTTCTACAGCATTTCCGTTGGCTGTATTTCCCCCACAAACTTCCCAAAGGGAACTTGGGGGAAAGGCTTTATAATGATGTGATGTCGCCGTGGAAAAGGAGCACGCAGGTTCTAACAGGTTTTCTCCTCAGTCAGCAGTTTCTGACCACTCACTCATCGTCAATTGGCAGTATCTTTAAGAATTCATGGTTTTTAGCCGAAATCGGTTTGGCTCAGTGGATAGAGCATCAGCCTGTGGACTAAAGAGTCCCAGGTTCGATTCCGGTCAAGGGCATGTACCTTGGTTGCGGGCGCATCCTCAAGGTACATGTGCAGGAGGCAGCTGAATGATGTTTCTCTCTCATTGATGTTTCTAGCTTTCTATCCCTCTCCCTTCCTCTCTGTGGAAAATCAATAAAATATATTTTAAAAAAATCTTTATAAGAATTCATGGTTTTTAAAGTTAACTTGATGTATGTTTTTTTAACTCATGCAGAAAGTTGCACCACACTCAGAGTATTTCCTGTCCAAAAGAGACCCTACAGATGAGGGGGAAAACCCCCCTTTTCCCGCTGTCAAGGGCCGGGAGGAATTTGGGTTCCCACTCACTCTCATTCGCTGCGTGCCCCATTTTTATTTCTGACTCTGACATTCTGGCTCATCCATCATTGATCACATTTCTTACATGATAAGTGAACTCCTAGTATATTAAAAAAAATGCTTGATTTTTCTATTACTTCCCCAGACAGTAGCTTCTCCTGAATCATGCTGTTGTACAGTGACCAACCAATGGAAGAATCGCTCAAAATACAGCATCATGAACGCTGAGTGGATGCAAATGCCTTGCACTGATTTGGATCCCTTTCAGTCACAACGGTGGTCGTATTGACCTGAAACATTAAGGACCATGGCAGCCAGCCAACCTACTGTCAGAACAGCAGCAAATCAAAGTGTGCCCCTCCCCCAGGCCCCAGGAATCTGAGGGAGAGGAACACATACATTTCCTAGGAACAACACTGAGGCACCTAGTAGGCCGGAGCTAAGCACTGACCAGCTGAAGGTAGGAACAGAGAGGTACTCAGATCTTTGCAGGCAGTTCAGATAAATACTATACATAGTGACCTCTGCCCTCACAAGTGAGAAAAGTCTCAGGACTCACTACCTGGCTCCTGGCTTCCTCAAACACACCCCCATTCCCACTGGGTCCAGTGACATGAATTTTAGGAAAACAATTAAACCAGCCCAGGGAATCTGAAACAAACTACTCAAGAATGTGGGGTGGCTGACACTTGTCAGAGGGGAGGAGTGCGGGGGTCTGGGGGAAAGGTGAAGGGATTAAGAAGTACAAACTGGCACAGAATAGAAATGGGGATGTCAAGTACAATATAAGAAATATAGTCAATAATACTGAGGTAACTAAGCACCCATGCTGCCAGGTGGGTACTTGAAGCAATGGGGGGACCACTCCCTGAAGGACATGATTTTCTTTTAAAAAAAATATATTTTATTGATTTTTTTACAGAGAGGAAGGAAGAGAGATAGAGAGTTGAAACATCAATGAGAGAGAGACATCGATCAGCTGCTTCCTGCACACCTACTGGGGATGTGCCCGCAGCCAGGGTACGTGCCCTTGACCGGAATCGAACCTGGGACCTTTCAGTCCGCAGGCCGATGCTCTATCCACTGAGCCAAACCAGTTTCGGCAAGGACATGATTTTCTAACCACTCTGCTATACATCTGAAGACAGAATAATATCGGGAAAAAGAATGTGGGGTGGTGGGAAAGAGGGAAAAGCAAGTTGGGAGGTAGTTTTTACTCCAGATTTCAATTCCAACCGAATCCAGTGCTCCTTCAGCTGCATAAGCAGCACAGAGCACCCCACAGGCCACCCCGGGGAGTGTGTCTGCTTGGTGGGGAGCCTCGCAGGAGACCCGCTGGTCTGTCCCAAACCAGTCCCTAAGGGCAGGCTCCTCTCTGGAAAGTCCGCGTCTTGCAGGAGTGCACGGTGCTCAGCTCTAAGCGTCAGAGAGGCACCTTAGGCTTCTGGGTGATGGAAGTTCCCTTTGACGGAAGCCGAGGACTAGCAGTAGAAGCGATGTTTATGGATGGACGGCGTGATCCCCGAGGTTCCAGAGGAAACCTGTTGGGGATATGGCTATGAATTTGAATTTTGACCTTTGGGGAACTGAAATATTCTTCTGCTATATTAGATAAGAAGATATGTACATGTATATACATATAAACCAGTGGTTCTCAACCTGGGGGTCGAAAGACCCTTTCACAGGGGTCGCCTAAGACTATTGGAAAACACCTATTTCCCATGGTCTTAGGAACCAACACACTGCTCCTCGGTGTAGCAAAAGGTAGCAATATAGTTTACCGTTGTCCTATGAAGACTGTTACCCATGCTACCCCACGATTCAAGACAAAATTTCATTTATTCGTCATTAGAAATAAATATTTCACAATATATAATTACATATTGTTTTTGTGATTAATCCCTATGCTTTAATTATGCTCAATGTGTAACAATGAAAATACATCCTGCATATCAGATATTTACATTACAGTTCATAACAGTAGCAAAATGACAGTGATGAAGTAGCAACGGAAATCATTTGATGGTTGGGGTCACCACCACATGAGGAGCTGTCTTAAAGGGTCACGGCATTAGGAAGGTTGAGAACCACTGATATACACACACACACACACATACACACACTATATATATGCATACATACACATATACATGTATACATATAGGTATATGTATATACATGTATGTACATAGATACTCTTCCCACCCCTATTTAGGAGATGAGGCTGTTGGGTGGTTGAGACAGGCTAACTCTTGGGCACACTCTTCTGAAAGACAAAATGAATGTTTGCTCCTATTGAGTAAATGTCCCTGGGAACTTTCCAGAAAGAAACTCTGACACCAGGGATCAGTAAACAACCAGAACATGAAGCAACATCGCAGGTAAAGTCCAAACCTGAGGGCTCCAGTACAGCTGATGCTTCTGCTCCGGTACCCGCGGGCCCATTCCCAGCCGTGCGGGGCATGCAGCTGCCCGCGGGATCCAGTCTGCCAAGGACCCGGGTCGCTGGGTCCGAGGAGGCTGCTCGCCTCTCAGCACCAGGTCTGTCTGCCCAATCCGGCTGTTCCTATTGTCAGGGGAATTGGGGTTCTGGGGAGACGCCTGCATACTGGCTGGAGGGTAAGGTCTCCTGAGGCTCCAACACCAGGCACTTCACCTGCCTGGCAGAGGGGGCAGAGCCAGGGCAAGGAGCAGGCAGGCCCGTCCCCACCATGGTGAGCAACCCCACAGCCGCCTCTGGGCCCGGCCGGTCTGCCTTTCTTCCTGATTCCGATGCCCATGTTAACAAGCAGGCCCCACTGCTTTCCTTTTCTTTCTTTTTTTTAAAATATATTATTATTGATTTTTTTACAGAGAGGAAGGGAGAGGGATAGAGAGTTAGAAACATCGATGAGAGAGTGACATCAATCAGCCGCCTCCTGCATGCCCCCTACTGGGGATGTGCCCACAACCAAGATACATGCCCTTGACCGGAATCGAACCCAGGAGGACCTTTCAGTCTGTAGGCCAACGCTCTGTCCACTGAGCCAAACTGCTTTTCCTTCTCTCTGACTTAGACCAGGAGGAACCACACGGCACCCACAGTCCCGGGACTTCTGACCCAGTGATCATTCTCAGGAAGGTCACAGAGCTGCTCAGGTGGCAACAGGAAACAGCTCCTCCTAGAAAGAGCTATTGTTATCTACTCTAAGATTTAAGGGTGTGTGTGTGTTTTTTAAATCATTCTCAGATTTAACCTAAAATCTATTTCTATGTTGATAGGGCTGTTTATCAATTTAGGACTTGAATATCCGATTATAAAATTCTACAATCCTCATAATCTTGGAATGTAATTTTATTTCCAAGGCAAGTCTTAAACGATATGGCCAATCAGGCATAAAACCATTTCCCTGAAGTCGTATCATTGGGCTAAATCATGCAGGTTGTCTACTGTGCTTCTCTTTAAATATATATTTGTGGCAAGACGTGATTACCAAGAAATACATGTTTATTAAATTACATCTCATTCACCAGGACTCCTTATTTATCTTAGTAATTTTTAATGGAAAAGTAAGCAAAACATCATTATATAAATGCTTACCGAAATGACAGTAATTGCATTTAAATTAAATAAGGAAAAGGTTAAATAAATATCACAATCTCTCAGGAATTACAGTTGTAAGCCTTAAAATTATAAATCGCCCCCCGATTTTTCATAATACAGTCTTAAAATATTAATCAGCATAATATTGAAACGAAGTTATCATTATTTTCCGGCAATTTCTTTGTTTTTCAGCAGTTTGAGTTAAAAGCATATGCCAATTCCCATTAAGACCTGATTTAAGTCCTAGAGGCCCGCTGCACAGATTCATGCGTCAATGGGTCCCTCAAACTGGCCTGCACCCTCTTGCAATTCAGGACCCCTCAGGAGATGTTGGAGAGCCGGTTTTAGCTTGATCCCCACAAGCCAGGCCTAGAGACCCTTCTGGTGCACGAATCCATGCACCGGGCCTCTAGTATGCATGTAAGATCTTTGGTTAATCTCTCCCCATCCTTCCCCCTCCCCTCTGAGATTCATCAGTCAATTTCACATTTCCATGCCTGTGGTTTCTGCTCTTGCAGTGAGTGTCTCCTCTGGATGGTCAGTGCACGTCATAGCTACTGGTCAGTTGGCCAACTGGCCAGTCGCTTAGGCTTTTCTATATAGTAGTCTTTGGATTACACTGGAGATCTATTCCTACCTTGTGATGTAATGCAATTTTCGCCGTAAGTTGAAAGCCAACTGCATAAGCACCTATGTCACTCATATGGAGCACATACATAGCGGTAATGAAGTGAAACAGTAAAAAAAAAATAAATCTAAAAGAAAGATAACAATTCCTGACCTTTACTGTGGTGAATAAATAATAAAAACATAAAGCACATATGTACATGCGTTGAAATGATGGAACTTTCTTTTTTTATAAATAAATGGGAGATGGCAATGTAACCATGAAACAACTTACGTCGAGTCTGATGTAACCCAAGTACTGTCTGTATATAGATTATCTCTCCCCTGCCCCTCGGCCCCCCACACACATTATGGTTTCTATTTCAGTAATGCATTTTAAGGTGAAGCTATACTTCTTCAACATAAAATCATGCAAGGCAGTCCTGATATTTCTGCCTCCCATCATTTCTGGATTTGAAGATCTCCCTATGTATACATGTGTGTTCTCTGACACACACACACACACACACACACACACACACACACATTGTCATCATATCTAAAACCAAGTACTCAGTCTTATAACCATAACAAGGCAGAGACAAAGGAAGAACCAAGAGTGAGGAATGACTGACACCTTCCATAAAGCAAACACTTGGGCAATCCCATTACCTCTTGGAAAATAGACCTCCTGTGTGGAAAAATAATTAACTGACATAGTTTGACAAGCGTCAGTCTATATCTGAATTAATTATTAAGATCTAATATTTTGCTCCCATTACGTCTTTTTTTTGATGCAACAGTTAAGAACAAAACATCCCAAACAAGTACGTTTATACTTAATTTAAATAAGTTATTTCAATAAGAAGTTATTTCATCATCAGCATGAATATCCCGAGCAATGGAACTCCTCACTCACTTCCCGAGAGCCTGGGTTATTGTCATGACCAAAGCAGATGACAAGAAAAACCCAGCCATTCAAGTAGGACCTCCCAGTTCTATACAGAGTACTTCCCAGTTTCATTGTTCCAGCCAGTGTCTGCAGCTGGCTGGAAATGGAAGCATTGTATTTGACATTCACTTCTCAGACCCCCATTTCCAACGTGAGGTCCTGAACAGTTTCATTAGAATTTGCTTCTTGAGAAGCAGCTCTTGGTCCCCAGCACCATGCCTCTGGCAGGACCTGCACTCCTCACAGATTATTCCTATCACCTCTTAGGTATCCAGCGTGGAGATGATCTTAAAGGAGGTAACACTCATCCCCTCTGCTTTTCCAGTCTTCTCAACTAGGTGCTCCCAGTCTCTCCTGCTGGCACCATGTGCCTCCCTAAGGGTTCACCCTTCCTCTCCCTGGGTGAACCTTATGCCATTCTTTCCCTCTGAGCTGGGTGCTGGAGGTAGAGTTGCAGCCCAAACACTCACAGCCGCACCCTCACAGCACTAATGAACTACTGGGAAGAAGACAACATGATAGAAAACTGCACACATAACCAAGAGCCAGTCAAGGATGGTCAGGGAAGGCCTTCGTAAGGACATGACAATGGCACCGCTGGTCATTATGTAAGGGGGACAGAGTAGAGAGCACGGAGTCTTACCACCTGCAAGATGACAGATGGGGCCGCTGGTAACGACTTATCCTAAGGGCACTGGGAACCAGTCAAGAATTTTGTGCAGATGATGAATAAAATAAGGTCTGAGCTTAGGAAATGGTCACTCTGGCCCAATGTGGTCAACAGGAAGGGTCTGGGAGAGGGTAAAGCTTGGCCAAGTGAAGTTTGTCCCCCATCCCCATCCATGCTCACCAGACCCAGCTGGATCCTCCTTGGTGAGGACCTGCATGATCAAAGGCTGCTGCAGACCTTGGGATCTCTTTGGGAGCACAGAAGCCTTTTTGTGCCTCTTAAGTATGAATGAGGTACTAGAAGGCCATTGAAGAAAACCCACCTAATTATGCCAGTTGGTTCTTACTAATCCTATCTAATAAATGAGTAATATGCAAATTGACCGTACACCCGCTACACCCACAAGCCACGCCCACAAACCATGCCCACCAGCCGATCAGGAGCAAGTGTGCAAATTAACCCAACCAAGATGGCTATGGACACAGAGAGAGCAGGAGGAAAGCTTGAGTTTCCCCAGCAATGGAGGAAGCCAAGCTTTCCACACACCCTGGCTGGCCCAGGCCTCTGTTTAAGGCTACAAACTTTCAATGATAGAAGTTAAATAAATTCCAACAGAAATGGCTGCTATAGCAGAAGGCTTGGTTCTGCTCCAGGCTACAAAGTTTCAATTGTAGAAGATAAATAAATCCCAGATACCAGGGCCTCTGCTTGGGTCACCAAGGGGTGTAGCCAGCCTGCAAACCACCATAGGCCCCTCAGCCAGGCTGCCTGTGTCCCAAGGGAACCCCCACCCTGATCTGGGACACCCTTCAGGGTAAACCAGCTGGCCCCTACCTGTGCACTAGGCCTCTATCCTATCTAATAGAAGAGTAATATGCAGATTGACCATCACTCCAACACACAAGATGACTGCCCCCAGGTGGTCAAAGATTCTGCCCCCATATGGACACAAGATGGCCACCACAAGATGGCCAGCAGGGGAGAGCACTTGGAAGGGATTAGGCCTACAAGGGAGGGCAGTTGTGGGCAATCAGGCCAGCAGGGGAAGGCAGTTGGGAGGGACCAGGCCTGCAAGGGAGGGCAGTTGGAGGGGATCCAGGCCTTCAGGGGAGGGCAGTTAGGGGTGACCAGGCCTGTAGGGGAGGGCAGTTGTGGGTGACCAGGCTTAGAGGGGAGGGCAGTTAGGAGCAAACAGGCTGGTAGGGGTGCAGTTAGGCATCAATCAGGCTGGCAGGGGAGTTGGTAGGGGTGATCAGGCTGGCAGGCAGAAACAGTTAGGGGCAATCAGGAAGGCAGGCTGGTAGGTGAGCAGGTAGGAGCCAGTAGTCCTGGATTGTGAGAGGGATGTCCAACTTCCCAGTGGGATTGGGCCTAAGTGGGCAGACATCCCTTCAGGGGTCCCAGATTGGAGAGGGTGCAGGCTGAGCTGAAGGACACCCTCCCATGCATGAATTTCACTGGGCCTCTAGTAAATAATAAAAGATAATTAGTTCCTTACTGACAGGCACTCAAATGATTATCATTGATATAGCTTCATTCTTAAACAGTTGGTTTCTTCCAGATTCCCTAGTAATCCATTGACTATTACCTATAGGAAACACTTTTTATTGCTTTAGGCTGGTCATTGGTGTTTGCGGACTCAACAACCTGCAGATAAAAATCTAAGTTTAACACGCAAAATTATTGCACCAGTCATAGGACTTTTCCAACAGCAGGTGAAACCCTTGCAAACTGTTCGCACAATTAAGATCCGTTCCAAATTTCCTGGAAACAAAAACAAGTTTAAGTGCCTTCTATGGTTCAGCACCACGACGCACAAGTACATGTGCCATTTGATTTAAAACTCACAGCACGGGCTGGAAGAGTTAATGGGGAGAGGGGGGAAGAGGACTTAGGTAACACCTTCAACAATAAAGATTTTAAAAAATGAAACTCACAACAAAGCCATTTTGTAGGTTGATGAAAAAGCTTACATGGCCAGAATAAATGGTGGTCAGGATTTGTCATTTTAAGTGAATTACTACCCCTAGTAAATTTATGTAACTTAGTTCTGGGCTATACTAGTCTGCTCAGGCTGCCATACACCACAGACTGAGTGGCTTAAACAACAGAGAGATATTCCTCACAGCTCTGGAGGCTGAAGTCCAAGATCAAGGTGCCAGCCAAACCTGTTGCTGGTGAGGGCTCTCTTCCTGTCTTGCAGGCAGCCGCCTTCTCGGTATGTTTTCACAGGGCAGAAAGAGGGTTCTGCTGTCTCTATCACTCGTTGAATCTCTATCACCTCCTCAAAGGGCCTATCCCCAAATCCAGTCACACAACAGGGGTTAGAGCTTCAACACGTGATTTTGAGGCGAACACAAACATTCGGTCCACACAACACATGGTTAGGACAGGTCAGAGGAGGATTTGAAGCCCATGCTCCGTCCATTTCTCAGGCTGTCCATCTCAGAGCAGGAGGTATAAAGGAGTCTCAACTTCAGAAAGCTAGGGCATCATGATTGTGTTAAGATACATAGCTGATCAAGTCTCCAGCCTGCTAGCCACTAACGAAATGGCCCATTCCGGTCCCTGTGCCTGTGTCTCCCTCCTGGTCTTTCCATTCCTTCTTTCCTCGCTCACAGGCTCTAGGAAATGAAACGGAGTGAAAAATGTTCATGATTAGACGGCAGAGCCCCCTGTCCAGCATTTCACACCAGGGAGCAAAGCTGACGGAAAACCTTTGCCTGAGACACAGGATCACAAAAAGGCCTTTAGCCTTTGGGACCAAAGTATCAACAAGCAGGTACAGTGGTACCTCGAGATACGAGTGCCCTAACATATGAGATTTTTGAGCCGTCGAGCAAGCGATTTTTGCTTTGAAATACGAGCAACATTTGAGATAGGAGTCATCGCAGGATCGGCCGGCTGCACACGACCCACCAGTTTACTGAGACTCGAGCATCTCATAGTTTCCCACGCCTCAAGGTTACGGAACGAATTAAACTCGTATCTCGAGGTACCACTGTACTTCATTATTATGTATGAGGTAGTCAAAAGCCTTATTCTGCCAGAAAATGGGTATCGAGGGACATTATTTATCTAGCTTGTCCAGTTAGGCATCATTTCTTTTTGAGTTAGCACTTATGAAAGAGATTGGCAGTAAAAACCCTCTCCTGAAAGCAGAAATTTGCATTAACTGAATTTGAACAATTGCTAAAACTTGCAGTAATAAGCAACCTTTAAAAGACTTGAAATTATCCTGAAACTAACACACCCCTCCCCTCAAATCATATTAATTTAAAAATGAAAACTCCTCAGTTTCTTTTTATACAAACCTTTAACGAGAATGGGAGAGATTACAGGGCTCAGAGCGTTTATCCCTCACTAACCTCATAAGATTAAGAGTTAATAAACTTTGGTTTTCTAGGTGCCAGCCAGAGAACTTTATGAGCAAGCTGGTTTAAAGCAAATGTTTATTTTTATCCCACAATATGGAAAACAACAAAGTTTCTTGGGCAGCAAAAGCGTTTACTGGGGACAATTATAATTTCTGGCCTGTTTTGTAACTGCGGTCCCGGTTACATTCGCTGCAGTAATTGTGCAGAGCATGAAAGTTAGTGAAGATGCACACAAACCACCTATAAAAATTCACATACACACACATACATGGGCATGCATATGCGTGCACATAGGTGTACCTATGCACTCAGGGACAGGGACCTAAGGAGAGTATGGACACTGTTCTCACTCTTTTATTATTTTAAAGGCAGCTATTTTAAAAATATATATATATTTTATTGATTTTTTTTTACAGAGAGGAAGGGAGAGGGATAGAGAGTTAGAAACATCAATGAGAGAGAAACAACCATCAGCTGCTTCCTGCACGCCCCCTACTGGGGATGTGCCTCACAACCAAGGCACATGCCCTTGACCGGAATCGAACCTGGGACCTTTCAGTCCAAAAGCCGGCACTCTATCCACTGAGCCAAACCGGTTTGGGCTAAAGGCAGCTATTTTTGCCAGAGCATCCAGACGATTATGACAAGCACACAACCACACATACAACAACGACTGGCAGGCTCAATTCATAATTTAAATTACTTAACAGACAAGAGATACTCTCCCCCCCCCCCTCCTCCTACTCCCCACAAATCTTTTCCTGACCAGTTGGCATGAGCTGTGCAAGGACAGTCCCTTCATGTGTCAACTTATGGCAGAAGCTGAGCCACGAAGATGAGACATGGCTTCCCCAGGGAGGTCAGTCCGTCTGTCCGTCCATCTGCACGGGGAAAGCACTCAGCAACAATGGCCTTGAGACAGCAGGGGAGGGAGAGGACTGTCCGAAATGAGTGGGAAATAAATCCACTTGCAGCCCGGGTGTCAGGGACAGAATATTCTCACTGCCCAGCCAGTCTGAAACCTTGAATGGATTGAGTCTACAATAGGAGAAGCTCTCCCTGGAGCGTTGTCTTCAAGCAAATGTATGTTCACCGCACATTCCACATCACAGGGGCTGCAGTAGCAGCTGACATACACGGGGGCATCTCCTAGGGCTGGTGAATGTGCTGTGGTTGGTTATCACACCTGGCCCTGGGAATGCCCATGTGGGCCGAGGTTAGGCGTCCTATACAATAAAGATGTAATATGCAAATGGTCATTACGCCAGGAGGCATAACTGCCCATCACAGATCAGCAGGAGGGTGGGCAGCGAGCTACAAGCGGGCAGCGGAGAGCTACAGGAGGGCACAGGGCAGCAAGCTGTGGGAGGAGGAGTGGGGGGAGCTACTGGAGGGCAGCAGCAAGCTACTGGCGCACAGATTCACATGCAGGGCTACCAGTATGCAGTGGTACCTCGAGATACGAGTGCCCTAACATACGAGATTTTTGAGATACGAATGATTTTTGCTTTGAAATACGAGCAACATTTGAGAGAGGAGTCATCGCGAGGATCGGCCGGCTGCACACGACCCACCAGTTTCCCACGCCTCAAGGTTACGGAACAAATTAAACTCGTGTCTCGAGGTACCACTGTAGTATGACCTCCATCCTACCAACAGGAAAACCAGGGGCGGAGAGACCCAGAGTGTTACGGTTTGGAAGCCCTTGGCTTGGGTTACCAGGGCCACTTTTTCAAGTTCAAGGTGGGCCATATAGGCCATCAGCTTAGATGCATTAAGAACTTTCGAAGTTACATGGACTTCGCCACGTGTAAACAGCATCGCAGACAATAACAACATATCCAGCGCAGTAAGTGAAGGAACAAGGCAAAAAAAACATTTTTCATATACAACTGTGTGTTTTATCTTGGGCAAAACGAATACACATCTCCATGTACCAAAAACTGCTCACAGAGGCCTGTTAATGCAGATGAATGGATCTCAGTAGCTTTGAAATATGGGAAATCAAATAGCTGCTTAGAGCTTCCATGTGCCTCATCTAAGAAACAGTAGTAATAACACCACCTCAGTTCATAGGATGGCTGTGAGGAATAAATGGAATATTCATGCTAAGCACCTGGGCGTGTAAAGTGCTTAGAACTTATGTTTTGTATTGTTATCATATATAGCGTATATCATCAGGTTGATACTGTATGTATGTGTGTGTGTATGTGTATATATATATATTTTTTTTTTAATAGAAAAAAGACTATTTAAGGACTATCCACCTGGACAAAAGGCCCTATACCAATCAAGTACATATTTTTCAACCTGCATAAGGCAACATCCTATTAATTGTGCCCACTTAAATCTCCTGCCAGGCAGCTGCCAATTAACCACAAGAGCAGGTACATGCTCTCAGGGGACACACAGCAGGAAGCCACACGCTGGCAGCGCAGGAAGAAGTGAGCACAGCCCTGCCATGGCCTCTTCACTCCCTGGGGAGAGCCTGGCACGTCTAATGACCCAGCTCCCCAACAGGAAAGGATGCAACAGGGGAGGGAGCGGCATTCAAAATCCCCGGAAAGGGAATTAATCATCTGTTGCCTCCTCCCCCTAATCCCCTCTACCCCCCACTCCCCACTATCCCCCTCACACACACACACACAGGTGGCCTCTACAAGGAGCATGGGGGAGGGGTCGCTATCTGCCCTCCACCTGACCTGGGATTTTCCATCTTCAAAGATGAAGTGCCCTTTAATTTCCTATAACAACTAGTTGATAGATCAAGGTGTCATTTGTTTGCCATCGGTTTTCCGACTTCGGAAACCAGCAAGTCAAACACTTGCGAGGCTTTTAAGACCCCCTGGTTCAGTTTCCAAGAGCCAGAAAGGTAACTCCAGTGAATAAAGGGGTCCTGGCAGAAACTGTGGTTGACTTGGTTGAATTTTTTTTTTTAATATTTTTTAATTGATTTTTCACAGAGAGTAAGGGGGAGAGATAGAGGGTTAGAAACATCGATGAGAGAGAAACTTTGATCAGCTGCCTCCTGCACAACCCCCACTGGGGATGTGCCCGCAACCAAGGTACATGCCCTTGACCAGAATCGAACCTGGGACCTTCCAGTCTGCAGGCTGACGCTCTATCCACTGAGCCAAACCGGTTTCGGCGACTTTGTTGAATTTTTGCCACTCAGAAATCAAAGCCAGATTGTTGCCCAATCTTTCCACTTTTTCCAAAGAAACTGAAAATCTTTTTTTTCCCCAAAAAAAGTTGGCTACTGATTTAATAAATAAGAAAGCTCTGTGCCCCTGTGCAGAGAAAAACTCACCTCTGCTTTTCCAGGTGGGATCTCCTCCAGTCTGTCTCAGCTCTGGCTTCAAAAACAGAAAAAGAACCACCTGGAAGCTTGGAAAATGTGCCTGCTTGCCCCCTCCTCCCAGGGCGAGTCTGAGTAGTATTTGGTAAGCTTTCAGGTGATCCTAATGTGCAGCCAGACTTGGAAACCACTAATCTGGCCGAAGCCTTTAAGATGAAAGGGCGGTGCGGAGGGAAAAGCAGCCTACAGCTAGCGGATTCGACTCGCACAGCTTTCTGCCAACACGCTGTTAAGGGAACTCTAATCCCAATGCCACCCTGTTGCCAAGGAACTAGAGTTTTAGGTCCCGATACAGGTAGTTTGTAAATATTCCAAATACTCCCCCCACAGAAGTACTAGTTTTCCATGCTAGGTCCCCTTTTCCTAACTCCAGGGACCGTCATGCAGCATTGACATTGGTCCAGACACTCCACGGAGGCGAAGGACTGGTCAGGCCCTCCCTCACCAGAGCGGGGAGGCGCACCTCAGTAAGAACTTGCCCCATGGGTAACTGCAGGATTTTCAACGTTCTACTCCGTGGAAATCAGGACTCAAGTTCCATGGACCCTCAAAAGTCAGTGCCAAACAGAAATGTCAGCGACTAGGACCAATTCAGAGGAGAAACATAGTGCTTAAAACTTATGTTTTGTATTTTTATCATATATAGCCAGCGTGTGGCTTCCTGCTGTGTGTCCCCTGAGAGCATGTACCTGCTCTTGTGGTTAATTGGCAGCTGCCTGGCATGAGATTTAAGTGGGCATATTTGAATTAATAAGACAGCGGTTCTCAACCTGTGGGGGTCGAATGACCCTTTCACAGGGGTCGCCTAAGACCATCAGAAAATGCAGATATTTACATCACGATGCATAACAGTAGCAAAATTTCATGGTTGGGGGTTACCACCACATGAGGAACTGTATGCAAGGGTCTCGGCCTTAGGAAGGTTGAGAACCACTGTAATAGGATGTTGCCTTATGCAGGTTGAAAAATATGTACTTGATTGGTGTAGGGCTTTTGTCCAGGTGGATAGTCCTTAAATAGTCTTTTTTATATTAAAAAAAAAAGTATATATACAGTGAGGTTTCAGCTCTTGAAGGGAGGATCACTCAGGTCACTGTTGACAGTAAGTGAGGGCACAGCAAACTGGTCACACACAGGTGGTCACACACAAGGACCCATCCCCAACTGGTGATGAGAGTACCAAAGGGGTGTCTGTTCCTTTTATGCTGTTGAGGGGAAAGCTTCAGTTAGTTTAATACTGTATTGTCTACCGGAAATGTTCTGGTAGAGCAGATCTTAAATGTTCTACACACACACACACACACACACACACACACACACACACGACTGACAGGCGATGGGTGTGATAACTAACCTCACTTAACAATATAGTATTCACATACCAGATCACCATGGTGATCTTAAGCTTACACAAGGTTATTGCCAATGGTAGGTAGCTCAATAAGGCCCTGAAACTACCTTAAAGCAAACCAACAAACCGAAATGCGCCCCTTTCTGTAAGGCAGCTACTCTGTCCCAATTTCCACTCTTGTTTGTGCCTCCTCCACTTCGCCTTTAAACGCTGGAGTTCCCTGTGGCTCAGACCTGTGCTCCCCATTCTCACTTCATTTTCACCCTGTCTGTCATCTCACTTACCCTTGTGGCTTCGCTTCTGTGGGCGAGCCACTGACTTCCAATTTCTTAGCTCCTCTGACCCAGGGCCCAAGGCAACACTGCATTTCCCTGTGGATGTCTTTAAAAAAGGCCTCCAATGCACAGTGTCCCCAGCGACACCTCTTTCTCCCGCCCTCCAGGATTCCACATCCACTTTACCCCAATACCTGGGAATTACCCAGGGTGCCCCTCACCCGCTCGTGTCCAAGGCAGCACTAAGTCCCATCAAGTTTACTTCACAAATAAATGGTAAATCTATTACCATCCATAAGAGTACATCTATGGACGGTAATAGATGTCTCTCCATCATCACCACCCTGGTCCCAGCGACCCACATCTCTGGCTCACACAGACTCAGAATCCATCTCCCTCAATAATTCTTGCTCCCGCCGTCGGGTGCCCCCCATCCATCCAGTTTTCACAGTAGAGCCAGGGCAGCTGCTTAAAACGCAGACCTGACTAGGTCACTCCCTTGTTTTAAAACTTTCAAGGTGCCAAAACCGGTTTGGCTCAGTGGGATAAAGCATCGGCCTGCGGACTCAAAGGTCCCAGGTTCGATTCCGGTCAAGGGCATGTATCTTGGTTGTGGAAACATCCCCAATAGGGGGCGTGCAGAAGGCAGCTAATCCATGTCTCTCATCAATGTTTCTGACTCTCTGTTCCTCTCCCTTTCTCTCTGTGGAAAATGGATAAAATATACTTTAAAAACAACAACAACAAAAAACAACTTTCCAGGTTTTCTATTGCTCTTCCGATGAAGACTGAAACTCAGGCTGCAGCACGGTGTAAGATGTAGCCCCTGCCTGCTTCTCTGGACTCTTCTCCGATAACGGCCTGCCTCACTCCCTGAACGCCGACCACTGCTGGTTCTCAGCTCTCCACAGCCCGGGGACCTTCTGGCTCTGCTTCCCTCGGCCAGACTGCTCTTCCTTCTCCCTCCCGATGTCCTTCTGAAGACTCTATAGATCCCTTTCCCTCGCCACCAAGCTCCAACCCGGATGAGGCCCCTTATACCTTTATTCCACATAACTCACAACAGTTCTTCATTATACCTGGTTAATTAATGTCTTTTTCCATCTGGACCACGAACTCCCATAAGGCCGAAGCGAGTTCTAAATTGCTTATCACAGTAACCCAGCACCTAGACCATTGCTCTGCTGGGCAAAATGTCAATTGAATGAAAAAGTGAGTGAGTGAGTGAATGAATGATGGTAATGATGGATGTTTATACGCTGGCTATCAATACTCATCTTTATCCTCCCCTACGTCACAAACCATGAATCAAGATCAAGAGACACGAGGAAGGCCAGCTCAATATGAAAGGTAGTTTTGAGAACTCGGGGTATAAGCTGCATGGAGCAGGGAACACTGAAAAGGAGAACTAGGAAGGGTCTGATCTGGGTTCTTCAATGTGAGCAAGGGAAACAGCATCTCTGAGCCTGTTCACTCTGAATGCCGCACCAGAACTAGCCATAGCTGTTTCATAAACAAACCCCTTCACTCATTGAATCCCTTGGTAAATACATAAGAGAAAACCACTTTCACATCTATCTCTGTATTTTTGACCAAGGCAAGTCACCTTGGATCTTCTATAAGGACTTCAAGTGCTGCCACTTGAGTACCTCAATATGCCCTTTACATTTATACTTTAAATCTCTCTCTCTCCAGCTTTCAGAGTCCATCCTGAAATTAAGAGTATGGCACTCTATCCCAACAGCCTTCTACAGAGTGTTGAGCTCACGCTTAAAAGATATGAATCGAAGTCCAAGTCACTTATTAAACTGCAGGTGGCCATAAAGTGAGTTAATGCCACTTTTCGGGCCGAGCAAACCAAGAAATGGCTTGACCTGCGAGCTGAGTAAAATCGCTAGGGAAGCCGAAACCGGTTTGGCTCAGTGGATAGAGCGTCGGCCTGTGGACTGAGGGGTTCCAGGTTCGATTCCGGTCAGGGGCATGTATCCTGGTTGAGGGCACATCACCCGTGGGGAGTGTGCAGGAGGCGGCTGATTGATGACTCTCTTTCATCGATGTTTCTGGCTCTCTATCCCTCTCCCTTCCTCTCTGTGAAAAATCAATAAAATATATTTAAAAATAAGTAAATAAAATCGTTAGGAAAGAGGTTACAATTCTAAATCATGTAAAGTGCAAGCTCCTCGTTTAAGATGGTGAGTGATAGATAACCTACCAAACAGAATATTTCCTGAGTTTCCCCTCGAGGATTTTTTTTTAAAGTTCAAAATGCTATCTTCAGCAGCGTGGGCTATTATTCATACCCTTCCTTTGTAAATCATGGATTTTTAAAGCCGTTGTCCTCTGAATGACAAAGTCCCAAATCCCAGAGAAGTTGTTATACTGCTGCGTTCATCGGGCATTAATATTTACTGCTTCCATTCGGCAGCATGATTTTCTCTGGAAATGTTTTCCTTGCTGTAGGCATGCTTCAAAACTTGAGATATAATAACGTTAAGGCATTTCGTTTTTTAAAAAACGGTCAAGGTATGAGGCTACCTTAGCCATCTTCTGCGGTATAACAAATGAACCCCAAACGTAACAGTTTAAAACAACAAACGTGTATTGTCTTACAGTGTAGCACAGGGACCGGAGGAGGAGGCTTAGCTGGGAGTCTGTGGCTCAGAGTTTTTTTGTTTGTTTTGTTTTTTAATATATTTTATTGATTTTTACAGAGAGGAAGGCAGAGGGATAAATAGTTAGAAACATGGATGAGAGAGAAACATCGATGAGCTGCCTCCTGCACACCCCACACTGGGAATGTGCCCACAACCAGGATACATGCCCTTGACCAGAATCGAACCTGGGACCCTTCAGTCCGAAGGCCGATGCTCATCCACTGAGCCAAACCGGTTTCGGCTGCCTCAGGGTTTTTCATGAGCTTGCAGACAAGCTTGGAGGGAGAGGCTGTGGTCATTCAGAGGTTGGGCTGAGGAAAGCTCTACCTCCAAGGTCACGGTTAAGGTGGCTGTCAACAGGCTTCAGTCTTACAGTGGCTGTTGGACTGGGGGCCTGCGTTCTTCCTGCTACACGGTAGTGGGGGTCCCTCATTCCCTGTCCACACGGGCCTCGGCGAAGTGCCACCCAGCACCTGCAGCTGGTTTTCTCCAGAGGAAGGACCCGAAAGACCCAGGCCACCGGGCCTTTGAGTGACCTGGTCTCCCAAGTTGCACATCTCCGCTTCTGCTTCCCTCTGCTCATCAGCAATGAGCCATTGAGTCCAGCCCACTCTCGGGGGAGGGGATTTGGATTGAACTTCTTGAAGGGAGGAACACCAAAGAATCTGTGGACAATTAATTATTAACTTAATTTTATTATATTTTATTGTATTTATTTTATTTTATTGTTTTATTGTTTTATTGTATTTTATTTATATTATTTATTTATTTATTTAAATGTGTGGACATATTTTTAAAAGTATATTTATTTATTGTATTTTATTTATTTATTTATTTATATTATTTATTTATTTATTTATTTAAAGTGTGGACATATTTTTAAAAGCACCCCATGGGTGGCAGTGAGAAGCAGGAGAGTTGGCCACACTTGGAATTAGGAAAATCCGTGTTTTATTTATTCGTCTGTTTTTAATATGTTTTTATTGTATTTAGAGGGAAGGAGAGTGACAGAGAGATAGAAACATCGATGGGAGATACACATCAAAGGTTGGCCGCCTCCTGCATGGCCCTCTACAGGGGACGGAGCCACAACCCGGGCCTATGCTGTCCTGGTTCAGGGGTCGACGCTCAATCACTAAGCCATCCTGGCCCTACTGGACAGAATATCTGTATTTTAACCCGGACCGTGTTACATACCTGCTGAGGGGCTTTGTATAATTATTTAACCTCCTCATGAAAAGTTTCACCAACTGTACAATGAGGCAAATCCCAGGAATCTTGTGTGGGGTTTAATAATATAGCAGGAAAGAGAACTCGGACACCCCCAGTCATCACAAGCACCCCCTTCACATTGTCCACATAACAGGAATGAGTGAAGCAACCTATTTATCGAATGCCCACTAAGTAGGTAATGCGCAGTCCTTGGGCGCTGCCAGCTAGCAGTTACGAAAGTGAACCTGAACTTGGACACGGAACAGCTGCGTGCTTTTCCCCCTAGAAACCCGAGGGCTTCCCTGGAGAGGCGGTCAGGAAGCAGTCTGTGTGGCAGAGGGAACAGACCGCAGGGTTGAGCATCTTGGTTCGCTTGCCTCTGTAAGAATGGCTGTTCTCCCAATGGAACCCTCTGGGCAGCAGAGCCCCGTGCAGGGGTGGAGGCGGGGGAGGAGGCAGCGCTGCCAGCCAGCTGGGCCTCTCCCCTGCACACCCCGGGGCGGGAGGGGACTTGCTGGGGCACCGTTTACACATCTGCACTCCCAGATCGTGCCTGTAATCCCCAGTACAAAGGGTCAGAGGTCGCGCTTTAAAACCATGTCAACTTAATAGAGCCATTTAAGTAAACAGTGTCAGACATATGTTCAACAAGGACATCTTGTTTCTCCCTTTAAAAACGTGCGGCGCTCCCAACGTGAGAGTCTGAAGGGAATGCCTTGCAGGCAGTCCCGGCTTGTTTCTTCTAAGAAAAAACAACACAGAAGACCGTTTGTACCTGACTGTCCTTCTGTATCTCCATAGATCTCCCTCTGACCCCATCATGTATCAGAGATGCTAACACTAGGCGCCCCACAACTTGGCATCAAAGCGAAAAGAAACAAGAGGCCTTCAAGCGTAGTCTTTGCTCGATTTAGAACAGCGGTTCTCAACCTGTGGGTCGAGACCCCTTTAGGGGTCAAATGACCCTTTCACAGGGATCGCCTAAGACCATCGGAAAACACTTATTTCCCATGGTCTTAGGAACCAACACACCGCTCCTCGGTGTAGCAAAGTGTAGCCATGTAGTTTACTGTTGTCATATGAAGACTGTTACCCATGCTACACCACGATTCAAGACAAAATTTCATTTATTTGTCATTAGAAATCAATATTTCACAATATATAATTACGTATTGTTTTTGTGATTAAGCACTATGCTTTAATTATGTTCAATTTGTAACAACGAAAATACATCCTACCTATCAGATATTTACATTACAGTTCATAACAGTAGCAAAATGACAGTTACGAAGTAGCAACGGAAATAATTCTATGGTTGGGGGTTACCACCACTTGAGGAGCTGTCTTAAAAGGTCGCGGCCTTAGGAAGGTTGAGAACCACTGATTTAGAATGAGAGGTTCGAGGAATTTCAGCGCAGGTGAGCCTGCATATCCATGCTGCTTATCACCCCAGAGTCAAAGCTCCAATGATGGAGAAGAAACGTCTCCTTTCGAGTTTCATTGTCCGAGTGCCAAGGTGATCAAGGGTAATTTCCCTCTGGGCTGTTGCAAGTGTAAAGATTATTAGTCCTAGAGTTCATTACATGTTCCATAGCCCCCGTGCGGCATTTAAAAAAACAAAGCCCCCCGAAACACGGTAGCTAGGGAGAGACTGAAAAACGGAGTCAACAATCCAGACTCACACGCATGATAAAACACATGCGTGATTATACAACATCAACGGCCTACTCTTCAGAGCGGCTTGCACCCAAGCCTATTATTAGCCTGGTATCAGAACTCGATTCTTGGCAGATGGGCGACTTTCTGAAGAGCGTGGTGGCCAGTGTCTGTGGATGCCGAGAGAGCAGGTTTGACCGAAGGTTTGTAAACAACCCGCAGACTCAAGGTTAGCTTCACCCAGCTCACGTGAAATCCACCAGGCGCCACGTCTGCTGCGATTTCATCATCCAGACTTGTCATAGAGACTGCAGGCCTGGCCACAAGGCACCAAGGACAGGGGCTGGGCGAGTGGAGAGAGCAGGAGTAACTGACCACCGTGCTAAGAGGAGCGGCTCCGGAGTCAGAAACCACGCTGTGACCTCCGCCGTGTCATTTACCACCGATGGATCCCCGGGCAAGTGCCTTACACTCCCTGAGTCTCATTCCCTCCGTCTAAGGCAGTGGTTCTCGACCTGTGGGTCGCGACCCCTTTGGGGGTCGAACGACCCTTTCACAGGGGTCGCCTAAGACTATTGGAAAACACCTATTTCCCATGGTCTTAGGAACCAACACACCATTCCTCAGTGTAGCAATGTAGTTTACTGTTGTTATATGAAGACTGTGGCCCATGCTACACCACCATTCAAGACAAAATTTCATTTATTTGTAATGAGAAATAAATATTTCACAATATACAATTACATATTGTTTTTGTGATTCATCCCTATGCTTTCATTATGTTCAATTTGTAACAGTGAAAATACATCCTGCCTATCAGATATTTACATTACAGTTCACAACAGTAGTAAAATTACAGTGATGAAGTAAGCAACGGAAATCATTTTATGGTTGGGGGTCACCACCCCATGAGGAGCTGTCTTAAAGGGTCGCGGCATTAGGAAGGTTGAGAATCACTGGTCTAAGGTCCTCAAGGCCCTGTGACTCACACACAGCAGGATTACATGTGACAGGCACATACAATCCCAGGCACATGGAAGGCACTGGGCTGCAATGTAGGGGGTCCTGCTTCACATTTGATGTGTAGGACACATGTTTAAAATCAAGGTTCTAAGTCTGTCACACTGTTAGGAGTCTTTCTTAGCTAATGGATGGAGGCTCAGCTACACTTTTTTGAATGAATAAGTTTTGTTCTTATTATTTTTGCTTTGAGAACATACACTGTGTCCAACAGGATGCTGGATGTCAATATTTTCACAGAATTTACTATCTAGGGACAAAGACTAGTTAATTGGACAGAGAGGAGGGTCCAAATAAAAGTGTGTCCATAGTGGTTAAAAACTGTAAAATTAAATGCAATGTGATATTCTGGGTCGAATCCTGGGACAGAAAAAGGGACATTAGTGGAAACACAGAAAACCTGAATAAAATCTGGAATTTCATTGATAGTGTATGAATGGTGGTTTCTTCGTTTGGACAAGTACGCGATGGCGATGGATGTTCACAGGAGGGGAAAGCTGATCAAGAAACGCTACCTCTTTATAACTTTTCTGTAAATGTGAAAGGAGTTCAGTGAAAGTTGCCTGTCCCTTCCCCCCCCATATCCCCTCACCCTACAACCTCACACAGCCAGCACCCGCATCGCTTTGGCTGAAGGCTCCCTTTAGCGCCCCAAGACTGCTTGGCTCTGCCCAGCATTAGTGCCCAGCAATTACGGACTGAGGAACGTGGGTTGGTAAATATGCCAACTCTTTCACCCTTGGAGGAGAGGACTCTGAGCTGTGAGAGGATTACTGATCCCCGAAACCGGTTTGGCTCAGTGGATAGAGCGTCGGCCTGTGGACTGAAGGATCCCAGGTTCGATTCCGGTCAAGGGCATGTACCTTGGTTGCAGGCACATCCCCAGTGGGGGGCATGCAGGAGGCAGCTGATCGATGTTTCTCTCTCATCGATGTTTCTAACTCTCTGTCCCTCTCCCTTCCTCTCTGTAAGAAATCAATAAAATGTATTTTTTAAAAAAAAGATCCCTGATCTTTGCTTAAGGGCTGTAACTCACTTGACAATGCACAGGTGAGTGTCTCCTAGCCCGGCCTCATTTCACTTCCCCAAATACATTTTTACCTGAATCCTTCTGTCCTGGGCTGTTTCTGGGAGAAACCCAGACCAAGACATCACTCCTGACCCTATGGGCTGATGGAGAGACGTGCCTACTGAGGGTATCCGCTCCCGGTCATTGTCAGGGACATGTTATGGGTGCCCTGGATTATTTCCGGTTCCTGGAAAGAGCTCCTCACTCCGTACCGTGAAGAAATCTCACCCACTTATAAATACACCGGGAACTTACGCACGCGACAGCCACACATTTTGGGATATGTGGCAGGAAAGCCAGTGCTTGGGAAAATGCTAGCAGAAATGTCCCTTCTAAAATGCCTGCATGCATCCCTTCAACCAGAAGCTCCTAAGGATTCTCTATAGGATAGAAAGTGAACAACATAGGAAAGGTCCTTACTTTTAGGAAGCTTACATTTCTTGTCAGTGGACATGGACACACACACACACACACACACATGCACAACCCAGGAAAACAAATTAATAAACAGGATAATATTAGACAGTGATAAGTGCCGTGAAGAAAAGAAAACAAGTTCATATGATAGCATGACCTAGATGGGGGAAGGTTACCCTACTAGGGACCAAAACACGTGTACGCTTTGGGGTGCACTCCTCCGGCTTCTCAGTTCTTAAGTCACATCGTCCCAGGCTGCCCTTGACCAAGAAAGGCCTTTTACCACAACCCCTGTCACCCCAACTGACCTTGTCTAAGGAGGGTCTCCCAACACCGGCAAATAGAAATCCCTCTTACAAATACCCGTATTTTCCGGCGTATAAGACGACGGGGCGTATAAGATGACCCCCAACTTTTCCAGTTAAAATAGAGAGTTTGGGATATACCCGCCCTATAAGACACCCAGCATATAAGACAACCCCCGACTACTGAGAAGATTTTCCTGGGTTAAAAAGGTGTCTTATACACCGGAAAATATGGTATATGTACCCAGGAATGGCTTTTAATACTGATTCTTTTTAAAAAAATATATTTTATTGATTTTTTACAGAGAGGAAAGGAGAGAGATAGAGAGTTAGAAACATCGATGAGAGAGAAACATCGATCAGCTGCCTCCTGCACGCCCCCTACTGGGGATGTGCACTCAACCAAGATACATGCCCTTGACCGGAATCGAACCTGGGACCTTTCAGTCCGCAGGCCGACGCTCTATCCACTGAGCCAAACCGGTTCTGGCTAGTACTGATTCTTAAATCCAAACTTCCCAAGTCACCCATCACCCGATGGGTGTGCCTTTCCCTGTTGTGTGGCCGTGGTCTAGGCATCAACATCACAAGCAACTCATCCCTGGACAAAAGGCAGCCCCTTCTGAAGGAGCAAAAATGTCAACAGTTCTGGGGAAACGGATTGTCCTTAGGACTTTGGTTAAATTTAGCTGAAGTCCTTGCTCTAGAAATCCCCCCACCTCTGTGTGTGTGTGTGTGTGGGGGGTCCCTCAAGACTTAGCCTTTCCCTCAATAATCAGCAACCCCCCAACAGCAGAGCAGCCCAGACCTGCCTGCTGGTCACAGGTGCAGACCTCTGCAAGTGAAAGATCACATCCTGACCGATGTGCTCACTCCTCTTGTTTCAGGAGGAGTGATCCTCTGGCTGCTTTCCCCCAGGGGTGTGGGGACAGAGGTCAGAACTGTCCTCGAGACCTGGGAAAAGATTCATTATCCTCAGCTCACCTCTGACCAGTACGCTCTCTCTGGCCTGCAGGACCCAGAACCGCTCATCCACGGCATCCTGCCACTTGCCCTAGTCTGTACCCTGCCTGCCACCAGGCACCCTGCCTCTGTGGGCCTATTCGATAGGAAGCTGTTTCTCCCTCCATCCTGCCAACTCCTGCTCGGGCATTTCTGTGGATCAGCACCCAAGCAGGGGGGCTCCAAGACTGAGGTCCTGGGAACGCAAACAAGAAGCAGTTGGGACTCACGGAGGCCGTAACTTGGGGGCATTGGGAAAGGAGGAGAGGGGGAGGTATCCATTAACTAGCAGGTGGTATCAAGCGGATCTTTTAGGGGTGAAGGTTTCAAGTTTCCTCTCTCAGAGCCCCTCCAAAAGGTGCTGCAGAGTCATCCTCTGCTGTGTGCCCCACCTGCCAGTCTGCCAGGCATGGTTTGGCTCATGGAAACAGCAAGAGCCTGGTGAAGTAAGACTCACCACCCCCGTTTGGCAGATAAATCTGCGAGAGTTGAATCGATTTGCTGAGATCATGAAGGTGGTAAATGGCAAAGCCAGACTCAGATTCCCTCAGACAAGCAAGACATGCGATGCCAAAGCCTGCTCCCTGCCCTTTCGAGAATGCCAACCTACCCGAGGTTTCACAGTGGCTGGCGCCTCCGAGGGCAGCGGCCAGCCCTCACCCACAGGCAAACAGAATTCCGGGACCAGTGTCGCCTATCTCAGTTCACAGCCTACCCACCACTCCGCTGGCTAACACAGATGAATGACGAGATCAGCAGCATCCTATCCCAGGGCCAGTCAATGCTGAAGATGGGGATGTGGTGTGAAGAAAGAACCCTGGGCCCAGCTGGTGTGGCTCGGTGGTTGGGTGTTGACCTATGAACGAGAAAGTCAGGGTTCGATTCCTACACTTGCCAGGGTTTCGGGCTCAATCCCCAGTGTGGAGGGTCCAGGAGGCAGCCAATTAACGATTTTCTCTGATCATTGATGTTTCTATCTTTCCCTCTCCTTTCTTCTCTGAAATCAATAAAGAAGACCTTATAAGGTAGGCTCTACCTGTTTGTCATATGCAGCTGCAATTTGCTTGTCTTCAGAACATGCTACCTCTGGTGTTTAGAGGGTTGGTAGTCCTTGAGGGAGAGAAATTAAGTAGCTATTTCTATTGCCTGTAGGAGTCAATGGACCGTGACAGTATTCCTTCCCATAGGTTTATAAAAAGTTCAGGCCCAAAGAAATCTTTGGAAACGATTATCATGTTTTGACTAAGGATGATTAATCATCTGAACAGAGTGAGTTGTTATCATGTTGACAGGCTTCAGATGAGCAAACAGAAAGCCCGTAAATATTCAGCTGCCTTCATAGATGTGGAGTTCAGAACTGAGAATTTCACATCTGTGTTTCAGACGGTACCCGAGAAAGTGGCAGGGATGTGCAGTCCAGGCCAGAGTGGTGGGAGTAGAGGAGGGTGGGACCCCGCGTGGGTGAGGAAAGGCTATAAGAATAGCGGAAAAGAATTCAGGAAGGAGCTGAAACCGGTTTGGCTCAGTGGGTAGAGCGTCGGCTTGCGGACTGAAAGGTCCCAGGTTCGATTCCGGTCAAGGGCATGTACCTTGGTTTCAGGCACATCTCCAGTAGGAGGCGTGCAAGAGGCAGCTGATCGATCTCTCTCTCATCGATGTTTCTAACTTTCTATCCCTTTTCCTTCTTCTCTGTAAAAAAATAATCAATAAAATATATTTAAAAAAATTTCAGGAAGAAGGAGCACAGTGTTTGCTTTCAAATCCAGCACCGAAAGGGAAGAGGTTAGATCCACGGTGTGTGGCTCCAGCCTCTGGCCAGCAGGCCCATGGGTGGAAGAAAATGCTGACTCAGCACAAGTCAGAACTTTCTGAAAAAGAACCGCCTAGAATGGACTGGCCAGTGAGCAAGAGACATTCCCATCTGATCAGGCCCCGGAAAGGGGGGGGGGGCTGGCCCATTCACAGGGGGAGTTGCTGATGTAGGAATTCAAGGACCTGAGAGTTAACTCTAAAGTTGGCCGAAACCGGTTTGGCTCAGTGGATAGAGCATCAGCCTGCGGACTGAGGGGTCCTGGGTTCGATTCCAGTCAAGGGCATGTGCCTTGGTTTTGGGCACATCCCCAGTAGGGGGTGTGCAGGAGGCAGCTGATCGATGCTTCTCTCTCATCAATGTTTCTAACTATCTCCTTTCCTCTCGGTAAAAAAAAAAATCAGTAAAATATATTTAAAGTTGGTCACCACCCAGTCCACCACTTTACTGGGCACACGATTTACATGATACTGTTCCAGGCTGAAGAAAACCACTCGCCAAAAAGCCATCCCGTTTCACCTCGTTGACACCACGAGTGGAGAGCAGACCCCCGTCTTCCCACGCTTCAACTCTTATCAATTCAAGATTCACTCAGTGGTTCGGGGATCTGAACACTCGTATTATTTAAATCATTACCAACGCGATTAGAGGGTGTATTTTTTTTTTTTTAAGAAGGAAAAGTGGTTTGGATCGACGCGTGAACACACTAAGACATAGAAGCTACTTTGGTTATTGACTTTTTTTTTTAAAAAAATTTGTTCTCTAAAAGCCAACCGCATCTCCATAATTGTGCAATTTACCCGTGGAATGACAGGGAAGCGTTAGCTTCGAGTTAGCAGGTTTCAAAAAATAAAACCCACGCCTTTTCCTCACTCCGTATACTGCTGTGCGGCATCACTCCGGTTTGTCTTCACATTGACCGTGCTCACCAGCCGATGGCCACTTCCAGGTGTGTCCATGTGGGGGTGCTTCGTGCCCTGGGCAGAAGCAGGCTGCACGAGGCCCCGTTTATAACTTTATGTTATCACCGTCATGCCCTCAGCCAACGAGAACCCCAGCAGAACCATGGCACAGGCGACCACACACCATAAACATGCTTTCACAGGCACTGAGCGTCCACGTCTGAGTGATGCGGAGCCTGCTGTTTAAAACCGAATCATCAAAAACACCGTCCCCAACTCTGCCTACAACAAATATTTGCCCGGCCAAGCTGTGCTCCGTTTGGAGAAGAAAAATGCACCTCTGCGGGCACTTGGCCATTGCATTCACCAACTTGCATTTCACACATGTGCCCGTTAAGTGCTGGCTTTCTGAGGCATCAGGAAACCCAAACTGCAATTTCACTTTGCTATCTTTACTCCACCAGCAGAGCTGCCTGCTGATCCTGAGACCCCCTGAAGCAGACAGCTTCCAGGGGGGCGGGGGAGGAGATGGGGCCTGGGACCCCCTTCTGCTACCAATGATGCTTGCCAGGCCCGCCCGGAGGGAAACCACCCAGAGCGGGCGAACCCCTAAAATCTAATCCGGGCCACCCCGAACTTGGCTCTGCTCAGAAGGAAACAGAGTCCCCCATCCCAGAAAAGGTGGGACCCGCAGCCCTGCGGCGTTTAACATCTGGAGATGTTTCAAGCCCAGTTCCCATCCAGATGTCTCCGTCCGGACCCCAGGGAGCAGGCCTTCCGGGGTGACCCAGGTGGAAGCCGGCCTGGCACACACCAGGGGGTCCCTCTGGGCCCAGAGCTACCGCCTGCCGATGCCAGCAAAGGGGAGTGCCTTCCCGAGCACCCAGGCCGGGGAGCCTAGCAGTCCACACCCCCAGAACCTCTCCTCTCCACTGCGGACAGCAGCACCCCAAACCCCTTCAGACCCGCAGCTCCGACTTGGGTGCAGGTGCCTAGGGTTCTGGCCCGCCCCCCTCACCCGCACACACACACAGGTTTCCTAGAATCCCCTCCCGCCCCGCAGGGCTCTGGAGCGTTCCAGAAGCCGCCTCCAGCCCCGGGCACCCGGGAGGCCACGCGTCTAGCTAAACTGTCAAGTGCGTGGCACTCCCACCCGCAGCGGGACCTCGCGCACCGTCCATCCCTGCGGCCCCGGCCCCCTCTCCCTGCCCTTTCCACGGTCCCGGGCGTGACCCACCTGCAGGCAGGCGGCACCTCTGGGCCTCCCCCCGCAGGAAGGCGCCGCCACGCCTCCCAGGCGCGCACACACCCAGGCGCCCAGGTACACCCATGGGCTGCACACACCCTGCGCCGCCCGGCCCCCTACAAGCGTCCTCCTCTGGGTCTTCCCGAAAGCGCCCTATCCGCCCCCCCATGCCCTTCCCCACGCACCCTCCAGCGGGGTGACCCCGCCAGGCACCCTCGGAGCGCCCCCAGCACCCCAGACGCGCGCGGCCGCCCCGCTCCCCGGGACCCTCACGCCCCGGGACACTTCGGTCCCAACTCCGCGGAGCCGGCTCCTTGTCATCGCCACGGCTCTGCCCGGGGCTGGGGGGGCCCGGCTCTCCAGGATGGCCACCCCGGCCAGCTCACGGGGACATGGGGGGACGGGTTGGGGGGTCCTGCCTCTGCTGACCTCAACTCCGCGGGGGCCGAGGCCCGGGGGACCGTGCGCTTTGGGGAGGCGC